>JAOXJK010011300.1:0-34233 GCA_025774025.1 Xenus cinereus | reverse complement strand
TCCTGACACCCACCCTTGAAGTATTTATAGGTGTTGATCAGATCCCCCCTCAGTCTTCTCTTCTCCAGACTAAAAAGTCCCTCAGCCTTTCCTCATCAGAGGGATGTTCTAGTCCCCTCATCATCTTCATAGGCAATCATCTGGTGCCATAGTAAATCCCATGAAGTTTGGGCCTAGATCCGAGTGCCTTTGGGCCACCAGCTGCCACAAGCCCCATTACAGCATTCAGCCTTCAGCCGTGATGACCCAACGTTAGTGAAACTAAATCCTGAGGTTTGATGGCATTCACACAAGGTGGAAGACCATGAAGGAGGTGTCTCCAACTCGTTGGCCATTGAGGGCCATTGCTCATGTCCCGGGGCTCCTGCCCAGGGCTGGGTTCTTGAGCAGAAACCCGGCTTTTAGCGAAAAAGGTGACAGTCATGCAATCCCTCAAAGCATCTCGCCATCCTTCCTGTTGCTTCTTGGTGGGGTTTGGTGTGTGAAGCCACGTAAAACGCTGGGGTGCATTATGAAAGCCATGTGGTGTAACCCCGTGAAAATTGCCGACTTGTGAAGCTGCTTCTGCGTGAAAAGCTTCCTACCATCAAAAACCTGCCGTGGGTTGGCAGGGCAGCCGCCTGGGCTGCGTTCGTGCTGCCTGTAGGTCTTTTACAGGCAGAAAAAGCCATATTTGAGTTGAGAACTTTCAGTTTAACTGAAATTAGGCTTTCTAAGGACTTTTGAAAGCGGTGTGTCTGTTCGGGGCACGGGCTGGAGGGAGGGAGCTGAGCTGTCTCTGCTGCTGCAGCTTCCTCATCCAGCTCAAAAAAAACCCCACGTGTGGGCGCTAAATTTGAGAGCCTTTTTGCATAAATGTATAATACTGAGAAAGTGATTGACTGGCACCTTATTTTACTGAAACACCAGGAAAAAAAAAAAGAAATATTTTCCTGTCTGTGCTTTGTTTCCTGCATTCTCTCCCAAGCCAACCTTTTATTTGGAACAAAATTTAACCACTTAAAATGCTACTGCTCTTTATTCAATTGCGTAGATAATGAAATAGGCTATAAATTGCTTTCTGTAGAACTTGTTAATTTTGATGTTGATGAGCTGAGTTCACCTGGGTGAACTTCCTTCTGAGAACCAAATGATATTTGGGGACCTCGCCTGTTGGAATGGATTCTAAATAAGAACTATTTGTCACAGAAGTAGCCCAAAAAGCCTACACGTCGCCCAGGGTTGGGTTGGAGGGACTTTTCCCTTCAGCAGAGCTTTTAGGGGAGGGAAGGAGCAGAATTCCTTGCGAGAACAAAGGGGAGTTGTGGCTTTTTGGGTTTGTTTTTCACCTAGACTCTGGTTGGGATGCTCAGGGACCCTCTCCAGCCAGGATCTGAAGGTCCTAGCCAGGATCTGAGATACTTTTCCTAAGAAAAATTCCCTGGCTCTCCCATTGTCAGTTCCAGCTTCAAGGAAAAGCTCTTTCACTGCTCTGCCGTCGCCTCCGACCTGTGCATGAGGTACCTCGGGTGCGCTCCAAGCTTCACACCAAACTTTTAGTATTGCATAGCTCCAGAGGTGCTGGAGTGTTCAACCTCTGCTGTAATTATTTCCTCTTTCTCTTTTTTATAATAAACCAGGATTATTTTTTTTCCCCTCTCTTACCTGCTAGGCACCAGCAGTGCGGTCTGGTTTTGAGAAGTCAGTCTGTAGCACACAAACGTTTCTGTCTCGGGCAGTAGACCCCTCAGGTTGGGTGGTGCTCCAGCTTCCCAGAATAGCACATAAAGACATCATTTTGTCTTGGAGAAACTTCAGACAGAAACCTGAATTGTTTAATTGCAAATTAAGTCATAATACGAAACTCTTTCCCCTGTAGTTTCTGGCTGCAATCCTTGCCGGCAATAAATCACAGCCGGAGCGTGCGGAGCAATTTAGGATTTGCTCTGGAGGCTGCAGAGGAGGAACTTTATTGCTCCTGGATGGAGCGACTGGGTGGAGGGAGCAGGTTTACAGCCATGGGCAGCGAGCGCTGGCTGCTTAGAGAGAGGGATTCAGACGGGGCTTGAACCACTCATAAGTCTCAAAGGAAATCCTGGGGTTTCCTTTTGTGTTCCCCCCCCTCCCCTATTTTGTCAACCCTGGAAACTAAACATTTAGAGGAAAGAATGCAGGAATCTCCATTATTAGTAAAATTTTTAACTTCCTTTTCTGTGGAACTATGCGCAACTTAATTTTTCTGATCAGCTGAAGTGCTCCTTGTTCCCTCAGGGTAAAACTTGATTAAAGTAACCGTGGCGTGATTTCGTAGCCTTCATGTGACTGTATACATAGAATCCTAAATATAGGTTGATTTACAGATCTTAGTTGCTTACTGCAAGGTAATTTCAGTGAGTGGTGGGTCCAAATAATAGAAGTTACTAAAAATGCCAGGAGGCCCATGCATTTGTTACTGAAAGTCGGGTTAGAAAATCGGTGTTCAGCCCCCCTTAACGTTTTTGTGAGCGAAGCGAGGGAGTGCCCCTGTAACCGGGTGAATAATGCTGGAATTCACCTTTCTGGTAGGAAATCCCCCGCAGAACAGGAAGGAGGGTGAGCCCTTGGGGCTGGGGAGCATCTGCAGCGCTGGAGACGTGGTGTGGAGATGCGGGGGGGGGTAGCGTGGTTTAATGCCTAATTCACGTGTTTTCTGTTGAGGGGCTTTACCTGGAATTCCCTTTTTTTGTTGGGAATGAGAGACAGTCTCCTTGGAGTTTTCCAAGGAGAAGCGGTGTAGCCTGGTGTTTGTTTTCAGCATCTGACTGCTGTAGTCTGAGGACCATGGTCTGGTCTGGCAGAAATATGGCCGTGGCATCTTTTTGTAGGTGTTTTTAGAACTCTGCAGCGTCTGCTGTTGCGGCAGGATTCCTGTGAGAGGTTTTTCTTCTGGGGACAGGCATTAGGATACACTAAGTGTGGGAGTTGTCTTGCAATATTTGCAAAATGTTCAGGTTCCTGTAAACTTGTCAAAGTGTACAGGCCTTTGGGATAGGGGCTGCATAAGACCAGTGTTAAAATTAAGGGCAATATTTTGAAAGATGGATGGAAAGCTCGATTGTTTTGGTAGAAAACCAGAACCATAGGAAAGCGTAAACCATTTTGCACCGTATTTGTGCATTCCTTGCAATGTGATCATGTTGAGTTTTGGTTTTTTCCTGATCTTGGGGACCTGTGTGGTCCTGGCTTTGTGGTGGGGGCTTCTCTTTCTCGGGCTCTATGGGCTTTCCTGGAGCATCAGATGGGTGACAGGAGCTGAGGAGCTGAACAGGGTGGTCTTAGCAGAGGCTCTGTGCAGGCTTCTCCCGTAATAAAGCAGGCAGAAAATGCCAAGGCACTGGCACGTTGTCTATAAAAACCCTTGGGTTGACTCTCTCTGGATGGACGGGGCTGGAACTGCTGTGATCCTGTCCTTGATGGAGCTGGTGGCTATTGCTGGTCTCTCAGAGAAGAGGTTCAGGACACGTAAATTTTTCTCGAGTGTTATCAATTGTGAATCTTTACCCAACAGTGATAACAACCCCAGCTGTAATTAGCCACAACAGTTTAATTTACTTTTAATTCAACCCCCAACCCACTGAAGAGTCCAGGCACGATGCAGATGCGGATTTTGCGGTGTTTCACAGCCGATGTAGTGATGCTGAGCTCCTCCCTGGGTTCCCTGTGGTCCAGGACGGCTCAGGCACCGCAGCTCCTTCCCAGTGAGGCATTGATGTTCTCCACACCACGTTCCTGTCCCCTCTCCCGGGGCTGGACAGGCGTTTGGGGACAGCGTGGCCCAGTTCCCACCTGCGGCGCGAGTCCTGGACACTAAATCATGTACACCCTGGAGAAACACGTTGATATTTTATGGGCTGAGGAGGAGAGAAGTGTTAGTGCTGACCTGCAGGTGGCACGCTCAGGATGCCGAATGCGGCTGGGAGAGATGTCCTACTTTATTTTAATTTATTTTTTTTTTTTCCCCCCTCTCCTTTCCCCCCCCTCGCAGCCACATTGCAGTGAGCGGCTCTGCTGGGCACCAGCCAACATTCAAGCAGCAGTTACATAAGAACAGCCTTTTTTTTTCCTGGAATTTAGACCCACTGCTGATGTGTGACCTTCAGCGGGAATTGCCAATAAACGCGCTGGAGATGTTTACAGTCACGGTTGCTGGCCCCGCGGCCCACGCCAGTAGCCACCGTGCCCCGTGGGGCTGCCGACGCTCCCCGTGACCACCCGTCCCATCCCACTGGATTTAGATTTTATTTTTCAAGGTGAAGAGGGGGTGCTCTGCTGCTCCCCCCTCCCCTCCCAGGGTTGGGACAGGGGCCAGAAAAACACCCAAAAATGACCAAATCCAGCAAAACTCTATAAGCAGCCGGAGTTCCCCTTGTAGTTATTTCACCTTTTTTAGGATTTGAAGTTAAAAAGCTGAATTAAGCAAAACCCCATTTGTTTTATTTCTTTTTTCTGGGGTTTTTCTATTTTTACTCAGTAATGACACTTCTTTATGCAGCTGATAAAACGGTATCCAGCAAAATACACCTGCAGACCCACTCGATATAGTTGTGGGGTTTTTTTTTCTTCACCTCTTCACTTGGGTCTCGAGGTTTCAAGTAGTTGAAAAGGGAACTGAAAATCCTGGTTCAAAGGGGTTGACTGAATTAACCTTCTCGGTGCTCTTTATCAGTGATGAACTGAAGCTACAACGGCTGAGTACGGTGCAAAATATGTGCTATTTTATGCATCTTCTGATTGGAGTTGGAAAATGTATTAACCTTTGAAGTACTGGAGAGAAGCAGTTACAAATAATTTTCCTTGTAGAGACTCCACAGTCATTTCTCTTGTGTATTTTGCACTTAGACAGTGCTTCACTTGTTATGTCTCAGGCAGAGGAAATGCAGGCTCTCATAAATTTTTGTGGGCTGCCTTATATTTTTTTTTCCTCTTCAGAAATCCTGCAATCTTTGGACAGCTTTTTATTGCATGAACTGGCATTGGTGAGCTCTTTGGGAAAGGAGGCTGGAACGTTTCTTATAGGTATTTGTCACCAAAAAATTAGAAATATTTAAAATATTTACACTGTGTTACTAGTTAATTAAAGCTGATAATGAAAAATGTATAGTGAAGATAGCTCTTACTCCATTCAGTTATTGTAAGAGACCTGCAAGATTGAGGATTTAAAGAGCAGCAAGTGATTGCACTCCCATTGAAGGTCAGTGGTGTATCGGAGACCGAGGTCTCTAGCTCCAGGAAAGCCCCAGCCCAAGTAAAACATGCTTTTTCATCTGAAAAGTCTGGAAAATGAGAGAAGGCAGTCCCGTAGGCAGATCTCGCTGACCTTTCAGTGCAGGCACCGGCAGCTCTTACGCCAAATCTCCCACCTCATCGTCTGGCAGCTCACAAAGTCTCTGCAAATTCACTGAGATAAGGGAGGAGGAAAAAACTATTTAGCCACGTCCCTGCTCTGGCCGTGCAGCGGCGAGGCCAGAGGGGTGGACCTGTGTGGTTCTGCTCCATCGTGGGCCAGCAGGAGCTGGGGGTGTCTCTGCACCCTGTAAGTCCTACAGGTCTTCTGGGAGGGCTGCAGGACTCAGAGCAGCCTGTGCCAGGACAAGGTGCTGCTCCACAACTCCCACTGCCTCTTAATTTGTGAAGGCTCTGAGATCCTCCATCACTAAAAGCACACTGCTCAGCAACTTTTGGGTAAACTGTAACGTGGGAAGTTTTTTCAAAGCAGTTCAGTGCTTTTAGTTCCCAATTATTCCCCTCTGCTCTGAAAGTCATCCATAGCAAGTCAAATGTGTGTTTGACAAACACCTACATATCATCTGCAGAGGCTAGAAATTTCCTATCCAAATTCTTTTCTTGGTTCTGCGAGCTACCAGCGTTGGCCTTCCAAAGGAGACTTGGCAGGCAGGTAACCTACGGGGAGTTTCCTGCTGTGACTGTAGAGTTATGAAGGGCAGCAGCCTGATTTGTGCTCTAGTCTGTTGTCGTGAACCAGACGAGGTGGTGTTTTTGCTGGGTGTCTTTCAAGTAGGAGCTATATTTCCCAGAGAAAAGAGGAGAAATCCAGAAAAGGGAGGGAAGAGTGGACAAGGGACTTCCAGGACTGTGTCAGTCAGCCGGTCCCACTGGAACTCCAGCTGAGTTCTGCAAGAGTTGAGGCAGAGGGCAATGGTTTCAGAATAATGTCCAAGATCTCCACCGTAGTTCTTTGCATCTGGATATACAACCTAGCTTATCAAAAGCTTCACGTGCTCCTTGGCTGACTGACTCTGCAGTTGTGGTTTTTTCCCCTTTTTATTTCCCCCTCTGTGCCAAATCTCTCCCCCCGCCACCCCAATAATTAGATGCCATATGCAGGGAGTTGGGCTGGTTCCTGAATTCACAGATTTCAGGACCAGAAGGGGACTGCTTGGTAACTTAACCCGACTTCCTGCACAGGGCAGCTCGTTTCTCGCCATTGCTTCTCTCCTGAGCCAAATCAATTGAGTTTGACTTTGACTAAGCTTCTTCAAAAGGCTCGGTGTTGATCTTGAAGACCTCCCAGGACAGGTATCAGTTTACTATTGCCTTACACCAGCCAGTCACCTTCCTGTCCGATGTAGATAGTGATGGGCAAACGACCTAACAGAGATGTGCGGTGGTTTGGAAAGTGGCATCAGCCCATGGACCTGGACAGGCTGAGGTTTGTCACCTCTCAGCCCTTTGGACTTGGACTTTTTTATCCCCAGTGGTAGTTTTTTGGATTTTCTGTGAAAGACAGGATTAGACAATTTACATCTTGACTGTTATTTTGAAACCAAATGAAAATCGAACTTTCATACCTTCCTCAAAACCATAAAGGAAAGGGACTGAAACCTCTCCCATGTCTCATGAATTGAGCTGTAGTGAGTTCATGCTTGAACTGTCACTTGCTTTGGTGGTTTTTGAGGTGGATACATCCACTGTTGAGTCAGATGAAGACCATTCTGGGAAACGCACGTCGTCTGCATTGGGGGAAATGGATGCTACACGGTCACCAACAGGTCAAAGAAATTGTAATTCTCCTGTTGTGGCTAATGATGAGTGGTTTGTTTATTTGCCAGCCTTGTGGGAATGGAAACTTCAAAGAAAGAGGGGGTTTTGCACAGCAAGTTGAAAGGAACTTTTGCCATTGCTCGCAAACAGTCAAGACTTCACTCTTCTCTGACCCTGACTCCCACTGGGCTTCGGATTAGAACCTCCCCACTGCGGCCGTGGCACTCACCTGGCCACGGTTCGGTATTCCACAAAACCATCCCTTTTCTTCCAGGTGGAGGGCTGAGGTGGTTGGAGGCACGAGAAATGGAGCAAAATTACTCCTTCAGCCTACTCTCCTGCCCTTCAATCCTTCTTGTAAAGCAGAAGCTGAGACTTTGCTGTTGCGTAGTGTGAAGTGTAGCACAGTAACTACGGCTCAATAATTCTTTGCTGTTTTAACCCATTTTGACTCGAAGAATAACAAGATCAGACTAATTTCACACCGATTCACAGAATGATACGGGGTTGGAAGGGACCTCTGGAGATCATCTAGTCCAACCCCCTGCCAGAGCAGGTCCACCCAGAGCAGGTTGTACAGGATTCTTCCTCTGTGCTGGTTTTCAGCCCCAGAATGGTGATGTATGGTTGCTTAATTTGGAGGCATGGGATAAGGCCAGGAGTAAGGAAGCTTTCATTGGGAACCCACAGTCCAGTGCGTTATCTTGTGGCCGTGGTGTCCACTCAACCTGCCAGCTTCAGCCTCCCCTGCCCTGGATGGAAGGCACCTAATTTCCCTCCCAGGGGAACACGCACGATTTCCTCGCCGCTGTTGACTACTTAAGAAAGGAGGAACTTTTGTGCTTTGCTCCAAAGGGAGTTGTACAGACGGTGTCTGCAATCAAACAATGTGCCCAGACTCCCCGATGACCTGATACGGCCTTTCCAGTGTCCAGCCCACGGCAAGGGTGGACAAAGCGGGTTGTGCGGGAACTGTGTGTTCCTCTGCATAAATGAGGTTCTTCCTGTTAACTTTTCTGGGCCTCTGGCTTAAATACTCCCTGCTTCCATCCCAGCGAGGGAGAAATGGTTTGCATGCTTGTGAAGGTTCCAAGAGTGGTGACAATGCAAGGAAACGGTGGACCAAAGGCCGTGTGAATTAGCCAGGGGGAAAGTCCATTAGGAGAAGAACGGAGAGCGGCTCTTCCTGGACGAGGAGCTCCTCTTGGCTCCTTCCTGGGAAGCGGAGTCTCTCCTTATTTAGATTTCTGGATCCCGTGACCTTCCTCTCTCCCTCTGCTCTGTGTTTCCCAGGCGGTGGCAGATATTGGGTTAAAAATCCGAGTTGCCCTCCCAGCCTATGCTTGATTTGTCTGTCTAGTCCCTGTGCCCTCTGGGCAGACAGGGAGGACCGGTGGCTGACTTAATTTGGTATTACTGTATCGTCCTTGTCTTATTTCTTAGTGTCTGCTCCTGAGAAGTTAAATCAATTTACCCACGATTTAGTAGGCAGCTTCATTTGAATGTTTAGGTCTCTGTCGTATGTCTGAGCTCTACCAGATAAAAGTTCCTCGTCTTCATCTGTTTCAATGTGATGATCAGCATTTTAAATTTGAAAAGCTGTCACCGTTAAGCCTCTTATCCCATTGCTGGTGTTTGGTGCTGTATCGTGTATCTTTTATCTCGGGAAAAGAATGTTTATAGATGAGAATCCACTGAAAGCGCTGTTGGTTTTTTTTAAACCAGCGTTGTAAGGCTGCTGCCTTTCTGTGACATGCAGCCCTGGCTTCCTCCTCCCCCTCCTCTTCCTCCCCTCTGGGGATGGATGTGCTGCCTTCATCCCCTGCCTTGGCAGGTCCGGGGTGCGTGGTCCAGGCTGCCCAAAAAGCTCATCTCTGCCCGGCAGACCTGTGTGCACCTGCAGCTAAAGGCTTTCTGCCTTCATGCAAAGCAGTTGGGGATGTTCAAAGGGTACCCGCTAAATTCTCCAAATGCAGCCCTTTTAGGAGATGGGTGGGCGGGAGGGTGTAAACAGTAATTATGGCTATAACTCGTTTGTGATGATTCAGCCGAAGTCAAGTGCTTTGCTGCCTCCCTTCCCCTAAGTGTTGACCACTAGATTTCTGTTGGGATGAAAGATTCTTGAAGAATGACTAATTTCTCTGCATTTTACTTTCAACTAGCTGCCGCAGCCTCCCGAAACGGAAAGCCCTGTAGAGGTGTGTCACCCACCTATATTTGTACAAACAGGCAAATATTGGTGTTTTGAAGTAGTCCTGGTGGAGTGTCTTGTTGGTAAAAAAAACCCTGTGAAATGTGTGTTCCTGCGTGGTGTTAGACAGTGAAAAAGAGGTAGATTTGTTGAAGTGGTTTAATCCGATACAGCATCATAGTCTAGTCTGAAAATATTAAAAAACCCCATGTAAACCACTCCCAAATTTGAGTTCCTTCCAGCCATTCCCCTTACTCTTTTAAGAAGGCACTGGTTGAAAAGTCTCCTCTCAAATGCCCCTGCATTAGCAAAATGAGTCTTTGTTTCTCTGGCTCCTAATAACAGAATTTGGTTTTCCCTTTGTCTCCCGTATTTAAGACCCTCGATAAGGAAAGGGAGGTGTCCCAAGAAGTTAGTGGAAAATTCAGAACCCCAGAGCAGCCGGGTGTCCCGTTTAAAATGCCACAGCCAAACAGCTGATGGTCACTTCACATCTTCAAGGTTCCTAGCTCTATGGTGAACTGGAATGTAGGCACCTTTCCTTTATCCCCAGCATCAGTTTGCCTAAAACAGATTATTTGCCATAAATAAGATGTAAAAATGTATGACATCTCAAATTCTTTTGAAATTACTGGGACATCCAGAGATGGCATTGGCAGACTGTACAACTGACCAGTGCAAATCTAAGTGAAACAACATGGAAGTCTAATTCTAGAACAGCGTTCATCCTCTGAGCTATAGAAGTATGAAGATTATAAATTATTTTGAAGTCATGAAGAAAAAAAAGTGCAGTTTGTGGTGGCTTAGACTTTTGTATTTGTAATTTTTGTGGAATAGTGTTTAAATGTAAACTGAAACTCTGAGTGGTCATAGAATGCCTTTGAGATGTTTGGGAGATGGCTCCTGGTTGAAGATCCTACACATTTTCAGAATGCCTCAAAGCAGCAAAAACTCAACATACTTCACATTGACAAAGTGGAAGTTCCATTCCTGAAAACAAGTATTTGACGTAAAACAGAGATTTGATTTGGAAACACACACGTGCCAAGGGACTTTGTTTAGTGAACCCCCTCAAAGTCCATGGCATGGAGATGGAAATCCCACAGGTTTTGCGGGAGGCCCCCTGTGAGTCTCAAAAGAGCTTCCTTGACCACAGTCAGACGTGTCGAAGTACCTACACTTCCTCCCGAAGTGTGTGTATGGTGGGACGGGGTGTTTGTGTGCGTACCTGTGTATCCGTGTGCATGGGCATGCATGGTTTGAGCTCTTCAAAACTTCCCCGTGTTACTGGTAAACCATAAAACTAGACGGACTTTGTGTTTTCCTTGGATCCGTGAGAATGTGTTGGGCCACGTGCATGCCGTGGTGGTCTGCTGGAGGGTGGCAGAGCAAACTGGTTGAGTGCTGCCGGAGCTAAGGGAGGGCAGATGTCCTGTTCTGATAGCTTGTTGGTCAATCTTCCTCATCCTCCCCCCCTGCTTTCCGCTGTGACTTCCCTTGATATTTTCCCTGAGCGCCAAGATGTTAGTGTCTCCGTAGTGATGCTCTGCTTTACAATGAAATTTCTGCACGCACAGCAGGAGCTTGATCAAAGTCTACCACAGAGGCAACTGGAGGATCATAGAAGGGTACGTACAGCAGTCGAGCGCCTTCACAACTAATCCTCTGCCTTTTCCTTTTAAGCAGTGAAGAGTAAGTCATGTAAGAAACCTGTGTGGTTTAACGGCTTGCTGTGGGTCTCCTGGACAATCTAAAGCCACCCCCACAAAAGGGGGTGCTGGAGCACCTTCTCTGGTGGGAAATGGAAGGAGCAAGCACTTGGCTGCTCTGAATTCAACCCCAGACCCTGGACTGGTCTGCTTTTTTTCAAAGCACTCTCCTTTGGAGATGATCACACAATTATGAAGTGAGATTAATCAGTGCATCGGGGTTCACCTGCCCCTTCCTCACCAGCCAAGCTGCAAAATCAGCCTCGTCTGGACATCTCTGAATTTCTTCTGCTTTTGTAGCTGGGAACAGAACAGCGGCAGCTTATAACTGCTTCACTCTTAAATATTGTTAAAAATTCTCTGTTTTAAAGGTAGCAACGGGGTTTTGATATCGCTTAAACCGAGTTGTGTATTGCATCTGCTTTAGGAACACAGGTACAATGATGTTTGGGTACTGCTTACTCTTTACCTGGATGGTGAGTGCAGATGAAACCGAATGCTGTTGGGTGTTTTTTTCCTAGGTAGCATATTTGATTTATTTTTTTTTCTTTTTCTTCCTGCCGCCAAACATCTGATATTTGTTTGCATACTGCACGCATCAAAGTGGTGTACAACAGTAACATGATGGTTAAAGAGCTGTTCTGGAGCCAAGCGTTGCAGCTGAATTAATTACAACATTTCTTAAATACCACTTATTTTTCCTTCCCTCTCCTTTGATCACAGACTGGTTAGCTAGCATAGTGGGTTTGAATAATTTTGTAGGAAACCAAGTTTTTTCTTCCCAGTTAGAATTGGAAAGGCCGGTGAATGTGTGTTGCCAAACCCCCGGAACCGTGGATGAGCACGCTTTCGGGCTAGAAACAGTAAATGCTCCATACGTGTTCCCGCTTGTATTTTCTGGCTAATTGTCCTGTTTTGGACACACTACTCCTAGTCAGCGGAGGTGCTCCTGGTCTGTCCTGGGAGCTCGAGCTCCCCGAGAGGCTTCTCCGCTGCCCCCAGCTATTTTGAGCAAGGAATAGAAGTTCCTTTCTGCTCCAGGATGGACGAGAAGGAAAGTCCTGGAGACGACCCCAGGAGCTTTAGGTTACCCCTCTGAGGGTAACCTTACCTACGGGGTAACCTTCAGGAGGAGTTTATTGAACAGCAGCTCTTGTGGTTCAATGTATATTGTTATCTTTGTAGTAAGTAGCAAAAATTGCTGGGTTTAAATGCCCTTTGATATGACGACTGCCAGTTGGTTTAACAGAAGAGGGAAAAGGTAATGCGAGAACTCCATTATAACTTGATTTTTGGCACGGGGCTTTAGGGGTATCGAGTTGCCTTTCTAATCACTACACATGTAGAAGGAAGATGTAGTTGAGGGGTTTTTTTGTCTGGCTTGGCCTTGTTCTGTCATGTAGCCTTCCTTACCTGCCAGACCGAGAGCAGAAGGATGGTTAAAGCACTGCATCGTGTACTAAACACTCTCATGTCGCTGTCAGTCAGAAAGGCTCCTCCGGGGTAAGATTTTGCTTAAGCTTTTGAATTTAGTCTCTTGCCTCTCCTACACGTGAACTCTTTGGCCCAAGCAGTGATAGGAAGCGTGTGCCCCTTGGAAAAGCGCTCATTTTCTACTGTTGCTTCTCAAGGAACTTGCCTTTTTTTTTCTTTTTTGGGGGGACTTCTGGAAGCAGCTGGTTGGAAATCTCACTTGGTGTTTATTTTACACCTTGTCTCCCCTCCTGCCTCCTCCCATCCTCATCTGATTCCATAAGATGCAGCTCCAGTGCTGCAGTTTTCACCTTGATAATCCAGGGGAGCAGTTTTTAATCTGCTGAATTGCAGAGGCGGGCGGTGGGAGCCCTGGTTTGGCACCAGCCTCTGGGGAGGGCAGCGATCCCTGGCCGGCTGCAGGCGGGTTTTGGGCTTCTCCCTTTGGAAGGGGTGGCTGAGATTTGCTAAAGGACCGTTCATTTCCAGACCCGTTTTTGTCTTCACGGTACGGTGGGGTACGAGGATTTCTCTAAGCTACCTTTTTGTGGGTGCCAGCTTTGCATTATTGCATTTGTTTATTTGTGTTGTAGCCTCATGTGAAAGTTTGAAAAGCAAGGTTTCATTTCCATGGCAGCTAATATTAAACCTTGTAGTTAGTGACATTTTGAACCTGTAGTCAGACAACTAATTTCTTATGAAATACAAACCGAAAATCAGTGCCAAGCACTTGTTTTGTGAATGGAGATCAAGATACTTTAGTTCATCCTGACAGATTTTATTTTTTTTTAATATGAAAATTTTCTTGGCTAGATCCATTTTTTTGAAATGTATTTTTTATTTTTGGAAATCCCCTTCCTCCCCTCTCGGGGTGATATTGCTGCAACCACAGCACGCTGCCATTAGCAGAGCGGGAGCTCCCAGTTAAAATAATCACTGCTTTTCCTTTTCGCACAAAGACCGCATTAAAAAAAATAATATATATCTATAAAAAAAAAAATCTGTTAATCCAACTGCGGTGCCTGTGTGTGTGCAGGGCTCTGAATTACTGGGAATGCCTGTGGAGCCTTAAGCGAGGGCAGCTCGGGATCCGCAGGTTGAGGTTCAGGCTGGGAGGTGGTTTGATCTCCCCCCTCCCTGCTCCCGGGGCCGTGCCGGGTTCTCCCGGGGCCGTCGGGGTTATCCAAGGACCGGTGCCCCGCGGTGTCCCCGGGCTCATGTGCTGGGATGCTGACTGCCGGCGTGACCGGGGCGGCTGCCAGCGGGGCACAAAGCGCCGGGCTGCAGCAGGGACCGCTGGGGTTTCCGCTGTGGCTGACGGCGTTAATCGCATCGGCTGCTGACGAGGGGGAGGACGGAGCACGTTCCTGTACCGTTGGCGAAATGGCAAAATAGGATAGGTTGGGGAAGCAGATCGCTCGCTCACAAACCCATTTCTAATGTCACTCTTTCTCCAGTTCTCCTCTTTTTGTGTTGGTCCTATAAAGATGCTGCTTTTTTTACGTTTAAAACCGACACATTAGATCTTGATTTTTTTTTTTTTTTAAAAAGAAAAAAAGGTCATGGAGAATAAAATCTGTCTAGAAAGCTTTAGCAAAAAATCTGAACGGTAGCTGTTTCTGGTGCTGGGGAAAACATGATTTTGAGCCCTGTGTGAGCCCCCCAGTGTCCCAGCCTGCACATCGGGAGATGCTCAGTGGATTTTGCCAAATCCTCCAGGGTTTTGCTTCCCCATCCCTCCCCGTAATTAGGCTAATGATAACAGCAGTCCCCTTGCTACTGAATGTTAGTAGTTTGTTCGTTCGTTAAGCTCACATCGTGATTTCGTTATCCTCTTTGACTCAAGGGGGAGGCACTCAGGCAAGTTTTGGTCAACCGTTACTATGGCAACGTGAGACCGGCGGGCCGGCGGGAGAGTCTCACCACCTTCGGCAACGGCCCCTTGTCTGCCAGCGGCGCCAGCAAAGCCGGGGCAGGAGGTAGGACATGCTCCTGCTCATCGTGGTTCGGGTGATCTGCCCTGCCAGATGCCCTCTGTCTGTGTCTGCCTGGCAAATCAGGTGAAATTGGGGTTTTTTCCCTTTTCTATTCTATGAAATCCCCCCCCCCAAAAAAGAAGGAGCTATGCACAAGGATGGGGACTAAGTCCTGCTTGTGTGTTGCTCCTGGATTTGGAAACTCCAACGTGTTTTAACTCTCCTTGAGGGATTCCACTCTAGGCAGAGCGCAGCATCGCTCTCCTGTCTCTGATCATAGAATCATAGAATTGTCTATGTTGGAAGGACCTTGAAGATCATGTAGTCCAACCATCATGTCACCTGCCTTTTCCTCATGCAGATGAGAGCGATGTTCTCTTTATCCTGACTGCATTTGAGAAAGTAGAACCATAGAATTACAGAACGGTTTGGGTTGGAAAAAGACCTTAAAGATCATCCAGTTCCAACCCCCTGCCCTGCTCAAGGCCCCGTCTAACCTGGCCTTGAAATACCTTAAAATTAAACCGGCAGAGCTTTCCGGGCACCATCCTGGGTTCGCTGGAATTTTGCGACTTCGCTTTGATTAAATGTGCTTAGAAAACCTGATCCATTTAACGTTTGCAATAATATTTGGGAAGTGTGCTCATAGGGATGTCAAATTATTAACTGTACCTGAAACAAATCCATTTCCTTGTATTACAGAGAGATTGCAGGTGGGACGAGCAAAAATTTGATTTGAAGTCAGTTATAAAGTACACTTTATTTAATTTGAGACCATTGCTAAAAAAGCCAGTAATGTCATGCACGTTTGGTCAAAACACAGTCCATTGGGTTTTGTCTTTTCAAAAAACAGTGGGAAATTCTAATTTCTGATCAGAAACAGCAACCAAAACCGCCCAAAAGCTCAGTTATTCCCCCGTTTTCAGAAGTTGATATGTATTTCACTAGTCCTTGTGCTGTGCTGCCTGCCACCATACTCTTCTACTTTCTAGAGCATTTTGCCTCAGTTCTTGTTCTTCCTGCCTCTTCCCACAGACTCTCGCTTGCTTTTCGTTTGCTCTGTTTATCCATGAACTTCACGGCTCTGTAGTTGCACAGAAGCGTAGCGTTGGCTTTGCCATCCTCTGGAATTTGTTTCACCTTCTTTCCATCCCCTCCCTGGCCCTGCAGAGCCTCTACCTCTCTTTGCATCTCTGAATCCACGCCGTTTCCAGAATCCTCTTCCAATACACCAGCCATTGTCTTTCCGTTGTCTGCTGCTAATGAAGGCAGCCGTGGCATTAGCCATTTCCCGTGGCCAGCCCGGGCTGTCACAGAATGATATGGGGTTGGAAGGGACCTCTGGAGAGCATCTCATCCAACCCCCTGCCAAAGCAGGTTGCACAGGAACGTGTCCAGGTGGGGTTTGAATGTTTCCAGAGAAGGAGACTCCACCATCTCCCTGGGCAGCCTCTTCCAGGGCTCTGCCACCCTCAAAGTAAAGAAGTTCCTCCTCATGTTGAGGTGGAACTTCTTATGTTCAAGTTTGTGCCCATTTCTTCTTGTCCTCCTCCATGACACTACCTCCTGCAGACTCGCACACGTTAAAGCCATGTTAAATGCTCATCTTAAACATCCCTGATCTGTGCTTTGAGTTACAAACTCTTCCTCACAGAAGTGCTAGGAGCCAAGTTCATCACTGTTAATAAACGTGTGCGCGTCATTGAGGATAGGAAAATAATTTAAACCAGGAGAGGTGCCATCACAGTAGGGTTTGAATCTCAGCCTGTTTCTCATCATCACCTTTATAGGAGGAAGCTCCGGATCGAGTTCAATGAGCCGAGGTGAGATGAGTTTGGCCGATGTCCAGTGTCATCTGGATAAAGAAGGTGCGTCCAACCTGGTCATTGATCTCATCATGAATGCCACCAGTGACAGAGTCTTCCACGAGAGCATCCTGCTGGCCATTGCCCTTCTGGAAGGTGGGAACACGACAATACAGGTAGGGAAATGGAAAACTTCATGCTTATAACTAAAACATGTTGGGAAGGGAAATGTTTTTATGAAATTCAGGAAACTTGAGGAGGTTAAGGGGACCGGAGGGGAAATGACTAAATGATCTTTGACGTGCGATTAAGAAAAATATCAGTGTCTGCCATGCAAAAGTTAACTTATTAAATGTTTGCAAGGGCACTGAGTAATTGAGGTATTTCCCAGGGCAGTATAGAGGAATGTATAACAGAACAGCTCTGTAGCATAAGTTAGTGTGACTACTTCTGTGAGTAAGTTTAGGTAACTGCAACATGCTCAGAGACTCTCACACCCAGCTGTTAGATTTCAGACTGGAATTTAAAATGACAGTAAACTCCAGACCATCGCCGTTCTCCTGTAATCTCACTGTCCTTCATTCTGTGTTTTGAATAAGGGTTTGGTTTCTCTAGATGAGCGTTGTGCCTGGTGCGGATTTTGATGGACGTAGACCAACTAATATTCTTCCAAACAGGAAGTAAAACCTTGTTACGGCAAAACCTGCCTACAAAGATTATTCTTTTGAGTTTGTGTGTGTGCTGTTTGCAGTTCTGCTGTTTCTGTCTTGGACAACGGGCGTTACGGGTAGCTGTTCCAGAGAGGTCACCCCTTTCCTGCCTCGCTGTAGCATCTTGCGGGCCCAAAGAAAACAATCAGTGATGCATTTAAGGTCCATTGCTCCTTGCACTCGGAGAAGCGAAACATCCAAATGTTTGCTACATGTACAGAGTAAGGCTTAGAATTTGATGCCGTTTGTGCTGCATCCCCATGAGGAACGCTTATTTAGGTACTTAAAGATAAAACTTGCTATTATTTTCCGAAGAGCTTGTGCAAAGAGAACTAAAAAAACCTTATGTATGTGGCCCACTGTTCCCAGTATGGTATAACCACTCTCCAGTTCTTTCTTTTTCTGCCCTGAAAACCCAACTCCCTGAAGGTCTGTCTCTGGTGTGGCTGCAGCAGCACAGAGACACAGCAGTGCCAGAGTTACTCGTAATTAGACCTCGATGGCAACCTCTAGGAGAAATATTTGACCAGATGAGGGGTAGTGCTCCTTCTTCTGCTTATACTGCTCTCACTGTGGCAGCTCTGCTTGTCCCCTCCTCGCCCGGCTCGTGCAGTGTGGGGTGAGGTCCATTTGGAGTGCTTCATCCCATGGAAAACCAGCCTGCCAGTGAAAACAGATTTAATCCCATCGAAATGCCTGGCTCAGACCTGAGCAGAGATGTGCTGAAGAGCAGCTGTGTCCTCTGGGCAGCGGTTACGTGGTGAGGGCTGATGAAGCGGAACGCGGGGCTGAATCCTGACTAGTTAGAGCTGATCATTAGGGTTAAAACTGCACTGGATCCCTACAGCAGCACCTCGTGTCTTCATGGAAACTTCCCTTGAGAGGAGAGGGAATGTTTTCGGGTTCCTTCACTCTGTCTCTGTAATCGGTACCCTCTTTCCCCCTGTATATCTGCTCTAGGGTGAAGCATCTTTGCAAAAGACAAAAGTTGGAATCAGGCGTTTAAAATCTCACATCACCTTAAACTGCAATGACAGGATTAACATTCCTTGGGGAGAGTCACTCCTTGAAACTTCCTGCTCTTCCCCAGTGTAAAGGAAGCCGAGCTTTCATCTCCCTGGCTCTCGGGGAGCCTCAGGTAACCTCAGGCTGTCACGCTGGAAGGAGAAACAAATTCTGCACCAGCCTGACGCGGAGAGATCCTTTGCTTGTGCTGGAACCAGAACTAATGGAGTGAGTCGAGTCACTCCCGCTGTGTGCGAACCAGGGTTGGAAGCACATTCCTTAGCTCCCCTGGTCAAAGCAAACAGGGAAATCTGCAATCCATCTCCAAAGACACAATTTTCACCAAAAAGGGAGATTCTTTAGCTTGCATTTGCTGTCCGTAACCAGAGCTGGGAGTCTGCAGAACAGCTCTGTGGTTAGGAACGAGCTGTTGGCACGGGGCACTTGCAGCAAGTGCTGTAACACTTTCACATCCACACCTTACGGTCCCGCCAGTTGCTGTTGCACTCCTGCCTCTATAGATGGTACTTCCCCAAACCAGAGTGACTGTTTTCCATCCTTTCCCACTCAGGGGTAAGTCCTTGGCAGTTGTCTTTGCCTTTAGAAAGGGTTCCGGGCAGCAGCGGTTACTGGGTGCACGTGCAGGGACGTGCTGTAACGCGAGGGGCTGGGAGGGGGCTCTGGTGGAGCCTGCTTTTCAGTACGGAATGTTTTAGGAACCAAATGACTTGTGATGCCTACAGCTACTGAACGCCGTAAGCTCCGAGGTCTGGGGCACACCCAGCAGCTCTTACTCATGCATGCAAAGCACGGACGAGATTTTATTGGAAATATCCCGTGGAGGGGCTGGGATGTAGATATCCCATGTTCCAGCAATCCGGCGGCCTGATAGCAAAATGCAAAAAATGAAGAAGGTTCATCAGTGCACAAAGTATTCCACGACTCGGCTCTGCGTTGGTTTAATTGGTCCTGGTGCTCGGTGGTGAGTTCACGGGTGCCTGGTTTTACTTGCGCTGGCTCCAGCGCAGTCGGGGCCCGTGGGGACTGCTGCAATGTCAGTCAAGAGCAGCACGTGTTCGGCACTCCGGTCTTGCAGTAGTATTTGAGTCATGAAAGCCAAGTAAGTAAAACTTTAATAGGGGGAAAAAAAAAACAAAACACACACAAAACCCCCAAAAAACACTAACCACAAAGTTTAACTTCTGGGAGAAGAGCTGGCTCCACGCTGGTGGATCAGCGCAAAGGGGGAGGTTTGTTTTGCTCTTTAGTAAAATGACTATTTCAGGTCTGTACCTTCCAGAGTAATTGCTGGATGATGTCCGGGATACATGGGTGTCCTGAGACGATAAATCCATGTAACCAAGCTTTTCTCTCCCTGCATAGGAGGAATGATGTATTTGCTCACCCGGAAAATGCAGGGGGCTGGGGGTGCTACTCGTTACTCTGCACAGCTTCAGAGCCAGCGGGTGTTACAGAGCACTGTTTCACTACAGCACAGTAAGGATTTCCTAAGATTGCAGCAGTCTGATGGTCTCCTACTTAGTACAAAATTTGTCTGCTTACGGAAACTAGACGCATTTACAGAAGCGCACCCAGTGCTTTCCGTAGTCTTTTATCCCAATCTTTCTCTAACCTCTATTCATTGGGTAAATTTTGCAGATTGGGTAGGTAGGGCTTCAGAGCCTCTGCAGCGTGGATTTTCTGAAGTTCTAGGGCAGTTTCCAGTAACTGCCAGTGGAAGAGTCATCTTCAGTCTCTGGACCAATAACTGCGTTCATTTTGCATCAGATCCCTTTGTCATTGTGAAAGTCACCAAATCGACCGGCTTAGCCTTTGAGGTGTAACACAGTTTATCTTCATTTCACCATATTTTTTTTTTGTTGTTATTATTAGCAGCTCTTGATTTATCATATTCCGAGCAAGTTCATTCTGAATAATTTTTACTGAACTTAAATTGCTTATATCTACAGGCCTTTGAGAATAGGAAGCCGGTGGGATGGGGACAGGTTATGTAAAGAGGCTTTTTGGCAGCAAAGCCAGAAATGTGTCACCCCTGCGTGGCATGTTCTGAACTCCAGGTTTTCACACGGGAAATGAATTCGGCCTGAAGTTAAGCATGAGGTTTGCACTGACACACGGGAACTTGCAGAGGATGATTGTAATATGGTTAATAATGGGAGTTCCCGGGTTACTCCCCTAAGCGCTGGTGGGAGAGCAGATCCCCATGATGCTGGGAAGGGATAACTGGAATAGGTGTGTTACCGTTTCGTTCCAGACGTGCAGGGCCCATATTAAGGCTAGGCAAAGTAGGTGGTTGCCAACTCCAGCAGAAAAGCAAATCTCAAAATGTTCCTTATTATAATTGGCAGGAGGGATTTTTATTGTATTGTTAGGAAAATTAACGTGGGGGAGAAGCAGGACGAGAACAGATACTCCGGGTTTTCCTTAGGAAAGGGGCTGAGCTGGCAGAGTATGGCACCTTGAATCCCACGCTGCTGCGTTCCGCTGCAGGGGTGAACGTGGATGTTATAAATTAACTCTTCTGGGAGAAAGACGGAGGGCTTTGCCCGCTTCAGGCTCTCTGGATGGAAAGTTTTCTGGGTTATTTTTAGTTTTAGGAGTTCACTTAGACACGCTCTCGGGTTCTTTGGGAGCAGAGATGCTGATGAAGGTGTCGTAGCCGTGTCTGGTGAGCTCCTCGCTCACCGGGTTTTTTTTCCAGTGGGAAGCCTGCCCTCGTTTGTGAGGAGACAGAGGCGGAGGTGGAGCCGCAGGCTCGAAGCCGGACAACAAATTCAGTTGACAAACGCCACTGCTCCCTGAACTGAACGTTACGTAAAGCCCTTTATTAATTTATATAACCCTCAGCATCCACCTCGTCAGCGGTTCTGCACGGAGCGGCCCTGGAGGGGGATGCTCTACCCCAAAATGGAAGGGGCAGGTGGCCAGCGTCTGTCACCGTCCCCCTGGGGCCGCTGGCCCGGGCACACGTTGGCAGAGCTTCCCTGGCAGGTGTGTTGCCCGTGGGCACGCCGCACGTGGAGCCGCATCTCCTTCGGAAGGGGTGGGAGCTCGGTCCTTTCCCCGCGACGCGGCGAGTTTTCCTCCCTTAGAGCAACCCTGGGGAGTGAGTGACAGCGGAGGAGATGGCTGAGGACGTCCGTAAGGCTTGTCCCTCATCTGCCAAATAAAAATTACATGTGCCGTTACTCCGCCTCACCTCCGTGGAGTTTTGGGTTTCCTTCGTCGGTGGAAGTTCACGGGGAGTCAAGTCCTTTACGTAACCGCCTCTCCGCGGAGACTTCGGTCCGCTCGGTTAATTAGGGATCTTCTGGAAAGTTAGAGTGCGTGACAAATTACCCACACGCACATGCTGGTATTTTCAGCAAGGGAAGGTAAAATGAGGTTGATGGCATTAGTTTAGTTTAAGGCATTTTTTTTTTCTAAGCGCTCCTTCCAAGTGCCGTGGTGCAGAGCTGCCGCTCTGAAGTGCTGCGGTGCCGTCTTCTCATCCACGGTTCTCCCCGAGATGGGCTGTGGACATGGAGGGTGAGGTGGTAGGAGTCAGCACCCAAGCAAAAGGTGATTATTTTTCAGGAAAGAAGTGGGACTTGCCCATAGCTTCAAGGCATCTGAGCGGGCTCAGTGCTCCTGCACAGAGGATGATGGTGGGATCTGCTCTGCTTGGCTGCTGGGGGAAGGAGGGATGTCCAGGATCAGGACCAGGGGCCACCATGACTGGAGATAGCACCAAGGAGCTTGTGGTGGTGGACCAGAGGGTCGTGCATCCATCACAGCATGGCAAGAGCAAATCAGTGTCGTGCTGAGCCAGGGTTTGGAGCTCACCATGTGTGGGGCTCTTTTGAGATGGGACTGTAAAAATCCTGGACTAACAAGATGGTCCAGCTCTGTCTTGCACCACGAATGGACTTGGACTTGGTTGAGTCACCATCCCTGGCAGTATTTAAAGGACAGGTAGACATAGCGCTTAGGGATATGGTTTGGTGATGGTTTTTGTCAATGTTGGGTTGATGGTCTGGATGATCTGAAAGGTCCCTTCCAACCCAGGCAATTCTATGATTCTATGACTGTTTCTCCTCATGTGTTCCCACCAGTAAGAAAACTTCAGCAGGGTGAATTGGGATCTCCTTTCCCAAACTCGGTGCCTCAAGCTGTCCGATGGTGATTAACTAATTGCAGAATTGATGCTCAGAAGGAGCGGCGTCCCGAGCTGCCGGTTCCTGGTGGTGGGGTTGGTGGGGAGGAGAGGGCCTTGGGGAGCTGTGAGCGGCCACCGCAGCCCTCGGACTGGAGGGAGCAGTAGCTCCGAGGCAGATCTGCGTCCTGCAGCTTGTTGTGGCGTTGGCTGTGAAATACTGTGACAAAAAGGGAAGGATAAGTGACACTAAAAAGATCAACAGTGAAATAGTTGGAACCAGCCAGGCAACCTGCTTTATTTTTAGGGTTTGGGGGTTTTTTTTTTGCACTTTCCCTGTTGGCCTAAATGTGTCCTGTCCTATTCGGTTGCCAAAACACCCAGAGTTTCTTTTTCTCCCTGACTGCAATTGCCCTGCAAAATTGGGAGGAAAGTTTTACAAAACGTTACAGAAGTATTGGTGGCATAAAACATAGATTTAGGGACACAATGGCGCTTTAGGGTTTTGTGGTTTGGACTTTTTAAACCAGATTTACTACTTAGAAGATTTCCCACAGTCAGAGATATCTTTGAGCACACAAAATCGCACGTGATGGTAAATGCTTCAGAGGGAAGAATATATTTGGATTGCTGAGCTATTATACATCGCAGTTGAGAACTTTTGGGGCGATGAATAAACAAAATCTCTTAAGATTTCTACTGTTTATTTACAACAGGCAGAATTCTTTGATACAGGATGTTGTATCTTTATTACATAGTTTTAATAATAGCTCTTTAGGAAACTAATGCGCAAGCTATCGACATGTATTAAGTCTTTCACCTGTGTCTTTCACTGTTTTAATGAGTTTTTCTCACCATATTTTTTTTTTAATGTTCTGAGCATATGGCTTTAGAATATGACATTTAAAAAAGAAAAAGTGTTGATAAGGACCTGCCTCAAGGATCAGAGTCAGCTGTGGGCAGTGGTCCCCTGTGAAGGAGAGCCCTCTCCCGCATGAGGAACGCTGCAAATCCAGACCCTCCTTCGCGGCACAGTTACCTTCAAAGCCAGGCACGGAACCTGCTCTAGGAATTAAGTCAGGGCTGAGGAAATCCCCCTCCTGATGCTGTGTGGATCTGCAGCACGTGAGGACACTGGAGGTGGCAACCCCTGGGAGCAGATGCTCCCTTTCACGTGGATTTTGGTGTGTTGAGCGCAGTGGAGTCTCGGTCTCAGCCTGTAGATACCATCACGTTAAAAACAAACAAGCCCCTGAGAGAAAAGCTGGGAGGGATGGTTCCTGCAGAGATGATTTCATTGCTGTTGGGGACAGTACGATGCAGAGGTGAGACTAAGAACCAGGTGGATGAGGTGAGACTAACAATAGCACCTTCTGCCCCAGCTGCAGCTGATACTACTCATGGAAGTACATTTGGGCCATCAGTACTCCTGTACCCTAGCATCTTTTGGCCTTTTTGCCCAAAGGAGGTTTTATGTTGACGTTTTGAGGTGCCCGTCTGTGCGATTGAGTGATATAGGTGAAAAAGGAAGGTGCTACAGCAGGGTTCAGCTGCGTTGCTTGTCCTCCAGCCTTGGTAGCCTCCCATCGTTCCTGGTTCTTGGGTACCATGGTCCTCTCCTGGGTCAGTCCTCTCGGCGTTCCGGTGGGATCCTGGTCCTGTGAGGAGCAGGGAGGTAAATCACTAATTCTCCTTATTCCTCTTGATGGGATCCAAGATTCAACATAAACTTTTAAGACGATCCCTAGCAGGATTAAAGTCCTCCACAAGCAGGCAGAGGCAAGCTATTCAGAAAAACAAGGTCATGCTGCTTGCTTTTTTTTTTCCCCTTTTTTTTTTTTTTTTTGGTGAGCACGGGAATCAACAAAGCGCAGTTATATAATTTCTATTTATATCCCTCTCGCTCGCTGCAGGCACCCAGGAGTAGCTGAGACGGGAATTTAATGAGCTCTCAGGGCTTGCTCACCTTCCAGCGCGGGTAGGAGCCAGCTTGGGGTTTTTTTTTTTTATTTTGAAGTGCGTCAGCAAATGAAACTGGTGGTGGGTGGGTGGTTTGGGTAGGTGGACTGACTTGTTGCTATGGTTTTCTTTAATTCCTCTGTCTCTCAAGAAGATCTTACACTTTTTTTTTTCTTTTTTTTTTTTTTTCTTTTGGGGAGTCTGCAGACTTCCTTGTTTCTCACACCTACACAGAGCTCGCTGGTTCGGTAAGGAAGTGGGATTCATGCTCCTGCCATGCGAGAGCCTCGCACAGATTAAGCGAGTGACCCGGCGGGTGCGTGCTCCCACACGTACGCAGGAGGAACTCAAATAAAGCTCCCTGCTGAAAGCAGGTCGGGCCCCCCGAGTCTCCCACGCTTTGGGAGCCATCTGCTCCGTCTGCGGGGGCGTTTAGACCCCCCAACCCAACAGTCAACGTTTCTACCTGGCACTCCTCTGGTGGGCCTTCCCCTCCTGGAGATAGTCCCGGGGGCCTTGACCAGGTGGTTGGACTCGATGATCTCAAAGGTCCCTTCCAACCATGAGTATTCTGTGACCTCCTCGGGGTATGGTCCTGGGGGCCTTGACCTCCTCAGGGGATGGTCCTGGGGGCCTTGACCTCCTGGGGATCATCCTGTCACTTCTCTGTCCCGGGGGTTTTGTACTGGATCTGGAAGGGCACGAGGGGACCATATCTCCGTGAAGTTCATTCCTACTTTCCTCTTTGAGGAATGACTTTAAATTGCATCAAGATTTTAGGTGTTGCAGTAGGAAAACTTGTATAAGGGCTCTTCCCAAAATGAGAGGTGTTAATTCTGCTCCTGCTTTCATCTAAAGCTGGTGGGGAAAGAGGAGCATTTCCGTTCAGTCTGTGCACGCTCCTACCCCTCCAAAATCCTCCTCCCTCAGCTGGGGCAGGATCTCCAGCTGGGAGCAGGGCTTTGGAGGATGGCACGTGGATGTCCATGGCAGAGAGAGTTTGTCCTATTTGTGGAAAATAAAGCCGGGAAGTCCCCCTTCTGCTTTCAGGACAAAGCTTATTTTACAGTTTGCAAAAAAAAAACCCAAACAAAAACCAACAAACCAAAAAAAACAAAACAAGGAGTTGAGGTGTTCCGGCAGATTTTCCTTATGGGTTTATTTCAAACTGTGAAGTACGTTCAGCGTGAAATATGTGAAATATTTCAGCTGCCATTTCCTTAAGCTATGCAAGACTAATGATATCCATCACTCACGCCCCAGCGTGATGGATCTTCGGCGAGCCAGGATGTAGGAAAGATTTCAAGAAGAGGAGAGAGGGATGGGTGGTATTTCAAATAAATAAACGAGATGGGGGAGAGAAGGCAAGGTTTGAATTTTCTGTGGGGGGAAGCCCTTGCGGTGTGCTTCGGCAGAATGTGAAGGGCTGGCGTTTGTGCCGAATTCGGTGCCCGTGGTAGCAGTGGCTGCTCTGAAGGTCTCCAGCCATGAGACACGGGGGTGGCAAGCTCTCCCCGCGGCCGTGAAGTAGCACAGAAGTTTCGCATTAGTTCCTGCTGGCAGCCTCTCCGGATAACCCGAGCGAGTTTTCATCCCCGTAATAATTCCTCCGTAGCGCTGGAATAAAATGTCCTGAATTGAAGCCAGATCGTTGATCTTTCTCCTGTATCTGGAGGGACTTTCCTCTTTGAAATATCCCTGACGAGTCAAGTTCACGGGGGATTTTCTGTTCGCTGGCGTTAGAGAAACGGGGCCGGGGGGGAGAGGACAGCGGTTTGCTTTGATTTGTGAGGTGTTTGCTGGGGCTTTGCTTTATTCTGATTTATGGGTGATCCAATGTTTGTTGTCCTGGGGAATTCTCTGGGATCTGTTGGGATGGCCTGGCAGGGTGTGATGGCTTGTGGTCTGCTGAGACAGCTTTGGGAATGACGGAGGGTGTGGTCCCCAGAAGACTCTGTCCTCCGCAGGATGCTGGCATCTCTGCCGGCTTCTGCAGCCAAACGCTTCCCTAAAATCAGGCCACCCTTCTTTGGGGAGGAAGCACGGCTCCGAGCAGATGCATCTCAAACCTGATGTTCCCAAGTAGGTTTTGGTTCTGTTTCTCCCTACACCATGGTTCGGACGGTGCCCACAGCCCAGCCTCCCACCACCGCCTCCGGGGTGAGAAGCCGAGATATGTGATGGAAAACAAATTGAATAGTTGTTCCTTTCCTTGGCTGGGGAAACAGCTGGGACCTGGGGCAGATCCAGGGAGCGGAGCAGGGGAAGGTGTTCCCAGGAAAGGTGACAGCACAAAGCTGGATCAGCCTTTCAAAGGCAAGAGCTGGAAATAAGCTGCCTTCAGCTGGTTCTTTTTTTCTTATATTTATTTCCATTTAATAATCCTGCATTGGGCACAGACTCATCATTAAGCTGCTTGTGGATTAATTATGTTTATAGTGGATTAATTAGCTGGGTCTGTACTCGGTACACCTTACACAAAGGTATCAGGCTGCTGTGTTTTCCAGCTTTTCTCTCCAAAGAACAGATGTTGTCTCTGCTGGTTAAAAAAAAAACCAGTTTGCTACCGATTGCTGGTACATGAGACACGTTGTGGAGCATTTGTCTGTGCCGTGGGGTTTTCCTGCCTCCCTAATCCCAATCCCCCGAACTGCCGAGCAGTTTGCTGAGTTCCACCCCTCGCTGGAAGTCACGTATATTCTGTGTCAAAGATCTTGAAAGGTAAGGCAGGGAGGGAGAAGAGGTGAAGAGGAAATGCTAGGAAACATCCCCGTTCTTTGCTGGCTTTTTTTAATTTTTTTTTAAATGTGATTCTACATTCCAGATTGTTAATGATCTGCAATATTTAAGAACGTGCCAAAAACTAACCACCACAGAAAGTGATATTAAATCTGAGTAAAATGCCAACAAGCAAAAATAGTATTTTCAGTTTAGCAAAAAAGGTAGGTAAACATTTAATAGTGTATGTAAATAATTTGAAGGGGAGAGGGTACCAAGCTCCTGAGACAACCATGGAAAAGATATAAATTTAAAAAAATATATAAAAATCAGTGACTGGGAGTTAGTGTGACATAAAAAAAGGAGCTTAATCACACGTTTCTAACCGTTATTAACCACTGGAACAGAACATGGACAGATGTAGTTCATCATCTCCAATGCCTTCTACAGAAAGATAGGATTCTTTCCTCGAAAAGATGCATTACTTAAACACAACTTTGGGCCCAGTTAATGAGCTGATGTGCCGGCCTGTACCTGATCAACGCGCTGCAGTTTAAAATTGGTCTTTAATTTATTTTCTAGTGGAAGCAGTCACTTGGTTTGCAGCTTCTCTTCTGCAACACGCTTTGCATGGACCAGGAAAATAACGTTGTAGATGGTTGGTATTTACTTGCCGTCCTTCTTTGGCTCAGAGGTGGAATGTTGGAGGGCACAGCTGGAAGTGGGATGTTCTGCTGTGCATGAGGTTTCTGGTTGGATTTCTTTAGGAGCAGAGTGGGGTGATGGAGAGGAGAAGGAAGGAGAAGTTGTCGCACAGGTTTCCTGGTACCTGGTGCTATTAGTTGTTTTACTTCTTGATATTTTCATAAGGCCCCTCTGGATGTCAGGAGGAGTCGTTGGTGTGGCTGGCTTTGCAGATGTGCAGTACCTCTGCTGGGTTCTTCTCCTTCCATCCCTCTGAAACTAATACAGGCTCACAGTAATGCTTGATGTATCATACACCTGTAGAAGAAGCAACACTCTGCTGCCTGCCTGGGGCTTCGTACCTGTGTGGAAATGGTGCCACAAAAATACCTTCTTCTCCAGTTACCTGCAAGACTTTGAACTTGCAAACCTTTACACAAGAAGATTTTCCTCTTGTGTTTCTTAACAAAGCTCTTTCCATTGTCCCGAGATCACCTTGTACGAGTTGGTGTAGGTGGTGGTTGCTCTGTCTTTTAAAATGGTGGAGAGCTCTTTGTGTGATGTCCTTGCACATGATGAGCACAGCTGTTGTGCTAGGAGCTTGTGTGGGTCATATGCGGCTGTTTTTGAATTTCCATCATTCTGTGGCTGTGTAATTGATTGTGATCACATTATCTCTGATATTCTCACATCAGAGAGAAGTCTTGGGTTATTTAATGGACCGGTTGTGGTGCTCGGGAGATGCGTTGCGTTTCTCCGAGGTGCCTGTGCTTGTAGAGCTGTTTGCTGAATCCGGCATTCATAAAGCAAACCTCATGATCTTCTGTGTGTCATGGGATGTCTCTCATTTAATGGCAACAACTCTTGAACAGTGCAGTTAACAAAACACAGTTGAAATAAAATACAGTTTCGTAGTGGATTATTTTAGCACTCTGTATGAGCAGGCACCTGGTCCACTGCCAGCGTCTTGGGTATGAGATGAAGCTCATACCTTCATTTGCTTTTCAGGTAGCTTTTCCTCCAGTACTTCATACTGGGATAGCCAGATACAGTCGACATACTGGTGTGTTACTGGTCACCGTTCTCTACCCTACTGTAGGTTCTAGGAGATCACAAGCCCCAGCTTGGTGGTGGCTAAGTCGGCAGGGTCTGGCTGGGAGACAAGAAGCCAACCTGGGCTTCTCTGCCTAGGCATGGGGAGAGCAGAGCTCTGGCATACAGTAGTCTAAAACGGCCACTCTATTTCCATGTTAAAAAGTGAGAATTTTTTTTTTCTCCAGTTTTTTGCTTTGAGCACCGTGTGCTGCTGCAGCAAAGCAAGCCAACAGGATGCTGGCTGCATCAACAAGGGCACCACCAGCAGAGATGAAGAAGTCATTGTCCCACTCTAGGCAGCACTGGTCAGGCCACACCTGGAATACTGTGTTCGGTTTTGGTCCCTAATATACAAAGATGATGTGGTCAGGCTGGAGAAGGTCCAGAGAAGGGTCACCAAGATGATGAAAGGACCAGGAAGCCTGCCATTTGAGGAGAGGCTGAGGGAACTGGTTTTGTTCAGCCTTGAGAAAAGAAGGAGAGACCTTAGGGGAGACCCTATCACCACGTTCCAGTATTTAAAGGGTGGCTACGAAGAAGAGAGAGACTCTCTTTTTACAAGGAGTCCCACGGAAAAGACAAGGAGTAATGGGTGTATGTTACTCCTGGGGAGATTCTGACAGGACACAAGAGGAAAACTTTTCAGAATGAGAACAGTCAGACGTTGGAATAATCTCCCCAGGGAAGTGGTGGGGTCCCCAAGTTTGGACGCTTTCAAGAGTCATCTGGATGGGGCGCTGGGCCGTCTTGTCTAGACCGTGCTTTGGCTGAGAAAGGTTGGACCACATGATCCTTGAGGTCCCTTCCAACCTGTAAATAAATTTTAGGGTTTCTGTCATAATTATCACCACCAATTACCTGCTTAAGCACAACTTGCGAGATCACACCTCTTAAAATACCCTGTCTTTGATAGCTGGCATGCGGTTGATTCATGCGTGTGAAGGTGTTAGGCATCCTGACCTAAACTGAAACAATCATTTTGTGACAGGCATTGAGCGCATGCACAGCACGCACAAGAAAAGCTTTACTGGAAATGTTCGTTTCATTGGGGTTTTTTTCTCTGAAGCGCAGTGGAAAGTCAGTTAAGGAGCTTTGAAACGACGAGAAAAATCAGGCCTGTCAGCAAGTAACAATTACTCGCGTACAAGGTACTTCTTCGGTGTGGTTCATTAAAAAAAAAAGCTGTTCCTTCATCGCAGGGAAACTCCTGTTGAGGCTCTTGAGACGTGCAGGCAGGTGACAACCATCGCTCGTCTGACGAGCAAATCGCGGTGTTTTTCAGAAAAAAACTACCTTTTTTAGAACCGCTGGTTTATGCTGGCCTGTTGTTATTATTGGTGTCCTCGTTGTGTAATGGTGGTAGGGAGAGTAAAATTTTCAAGATGCAGCTTAGATGCAGGCTCTTCCTCTGTCCGTTCTTGTAGCTACCGAGTAAGAGACCGCTCTTCAGAGGGTTGGCTGGGTTTGGTTCCTGGTCAGCAGCTCAGGGAAACCATGTTAATGCCTCTCTTCGTTATGATTGTAATTTGACAGTATTCTGTCCATTAAGTCTGGTCAAAGAACCAGTTTAGAGTGAAAAAATGACCTTGGTAGGTAAACTTGGTAGGTAAATTCTTGATTCAAAGTATTGGAATAGAGGATAATTCTGTGAATACAATTAAATGAACTGGGCACCCAAATCATCTCGTGTCAGGGCCCAGCACAGTTTCTGTTGCAACGCCTTTGGGTGGAAGGCATCTCTCTTCTACTCAACTGTTTGAAGGGATGGCAGGAGAAGGTACTGGTGTGGCCGGCTTTGCCAACATGCGATGCCCGTGTTGGGTTCTTCTCCTTTCCCTCCTGTGGGTTCTTCTCCTTTCCCTCCTCTCTGTTGATCGCTGGAAATAAGAACGAGCTCTTCAAACCTTTACCTGAGGCAGGTAGAAGGTGTTGCAGCGGTGGGATGGATATCTCGTGTAAATATTGACCAACTTCTTTACATAGTGGCGCTGCTCCTCCATCTGTAATCAAAGACGCAACTTTTATTAGCGTTTCAAAGTCATTGAGCGCTCTTCTGACTGCAGCTGCTCGGGAGTGATCAAAGGCAGGCGTACCAGAGACGGCCTCGTGCACTCCGCTTCGCAGGAAAGCGGGCAGGATATATTGCTATTCCCGTTTTAATTTGTTTTTTCAATAAATCAGGCTTCATTCCTATTCATCATGTAAAGCTGTTGGATCGTGAGCCGCTGCAGAATGCTAACTAATTTCATAATACTCTGCATAAGGTGACCCACTTACAAGTTCATCCTCCAGTCGTGTTTAAGCTCTGGTCCTGATTTATGTAACGGCATATTGGTTTCATCAAGAATTGTCTGATCACTCACTGTGTTGGCTCCTTTTTGACCCGTACATGATTTGTATTCTCCTCAATTTTAGGAAGAACTTTCTGTCTCTGCGCACATATGGGTAGAAGCACATTAATAAACCTTTTTAAAAGTAGTCAGTGCTCTTGAGTTTTCCTGTCACTTAAAGATATATTAGAGTAGGAATTAAAGGGAGTTTGAAGAACTCTGCTGCAGACGGGGCAACGGAAACTTAGCATGAAATATTCCTCATTATATTGCCCTGGCTGTACATTTTTGGGCCGTGATTAACATTGACTATTGCATGTTATGAGTCACAGTCCCGCTGGTTCGACGGCAGGAAGGCAGGACAGTTCTTTCTCCTCTGTATTTTCCTCATGCCGTTTTGTTTCTGAACTGAGACTCAAATTATAGATAATTCCATTGTCCTTACCTTAATTCCTTGTACTTACCTTAATTCCACTGTTGCAGAGGGAAGTGTGCTGCCTAAAAGTGTGAAGAACGGCGTGATTTATTGTGCTTGCTGCTTTAAAAATATATTTGGAAGTTGTTAATAAGGGAGCTTGGATGTTGTTAATAAGGGAGCTTACACAGCTGAGACACTCGGGTTTCCTTAACAATAAAGTACGAGTCTCCATTGCTCTAGGTTTCGATTTACTGAAAACTAATTAACCTCCCAGTCCTTCAGGATATCATACGGTGCAGAAAGGTGAAATAATCTGTATTCAAACCTGCCCATGAAGATACAGGTCCCGTTCCATTTTCTCTCGTAGCATTCGTTCTTCTGCCGACTGACGGAAGATAAGAAATCTGAAAAGTTCTTTAAGGTTTTTTATGATCGCATGAAAGTGGCGCAGCAAGAAATCAAGGCGACTGTCACAGTCAACACGAGTGACTTAGGAAATAAAAAGAAAGATGAAGACTCAGAGAGAGATGTACCGAACAGGAAAAGAGGTAATCCCCAGTGGTTCTGTGTCTGAAGTGACAAGGGAGTAAAATGCTGTGTTTCGGACTCATTTCAATTGATGCAGTAACGCTCTGATCTCTGATCCCACAGAGCAAAGTTCAGAGATCAGTGGTGCCCTGGCTCGGGATTTCAAGAACTTCATCCCCTCTTCATCCATTTGTGAGGTTGTGCTATTGAAAGGATGAAAAGTGTTTCTGAGATGAGACTCTGCTGCCTTGTCCATCGTGACAAGCTGCCCAAATCTGATCCGTAGTAACGACCCTGGGCTGCGGGCTGCGGTCAGCACCTTCTCCAACAATAGGTGGAGAAATCCTAATTTCCTTCTATAGCAGGTCCTTTTGTCGTAACTTCTGATAGTGCTAGATGTGTGTGCCCTAACCCATTAATACCAGAATTTACGACTTTAATGTGGTTCGCGTAAAAGGTGTGAAGAGAGTGACATGAGACCCTTCTAAACTCGAGACCCGCACGTCCCACTAAACACACTCACCAGAAAGATCTGACGATGAGTAGCTGGCCTGCGAGTGAAACCGGAATGGGAAATTGGGAAATGGGTGAATAAATTTTCTGCTCCCTTTTATTTGGCTTGCCTAAGGAAGAGCTGTTCTTGTGTGTTTCAGTGAGGGAGCCCATGTCCCAAATCACCGAGGAGGTCCGGGATCAGTTACTGGAGGCCTCTGCAGCTACCAGAAAGGCTTACAACACTTACCGGAGGGAAGCTGATCCCGACGACCATTACTCGGCGGGGGAAGGAGCCCAGTCTGCGGCAGACAAGAGCAAAGATGAGCTGGAGATGAGCGCTGTGATCTCAATAATGCAACCCATCCTCCGGTTCCTGCAGCTGCTCTGCGAAAACCACAACCGGGATTTGCAGGTACGGCCTGGTTCCTGGGCAGGGGGGCTCACGTCACCTCACACGGCCACCACCGACACATCGCTCTCACTAATCCCATGCCTTTTTAAATTGATACCTGACTGATACTGTTTTCTTTGGCCTTGAACATAATCTAAAAAAGGTATTTATACCTTGCTGGACAAATGCAGGGAAGTACAGTATTCACTGGTCCTTTCAATGTATATAAAAGGTGGTGGGATCACCACTTAATGTGGCTTTTTAGAAGTATATACTAAAGCAAACGTTCTGCTGTGAAGTTACTGATCTACTTTTGAGAGAGGAAGGAAAGGGGGGAAAAAAAAAAGTAATGTAGGAAAATAGAGCATTGGGACTTTGGTTCCAGCAGCATATGCTTACTTTCCAGTGAACAGATTCTCATGGGTTTTCATGGATCTGTTCATGTGCATAGAGTTGAACACATGGGGATGGTATCAGGAAAGCCTCAGCTGGAGTTGAATCTGGTAAGGGACATGAAGGGCAACAAGAAGGGTTTCTAAGTTGTATCTGCAGCAGAAGGACACCAGGGAGAGCATGGGTTTTTACTGGGCAGTCAAGGACATGAAGGCCACAGTGCTCAATACCACCTTCCCCTTGGTCTTTTTACTGGTAAGACCAGCCTTTGCAAACCCTGGGACCCTGAGACCAGAGGGGAGGTCTGGAGCACGGAGGACATACCCAATTCTTCTCCACCAAGGGTTAGGAAGCCTTCAAACAAGCTGGATGTGCACAAGTCCACGGTGCCTGGTGGGATGACCCAGCCCCCACAGAGTGTTGGGTCCAGTCCTGGGCTCCCGAGTCTGGCAGGGAGTCTCAAAGATCATTAAGGGACTGGAGCATCGATGGGCAAGGAGAGGTCAGCCTGGAGAGCAGCAGGCTCAGGATTCTGTAATTCTCATCAGAAATACCCGATGGGGGGGATGTGAAGAGGATGGAGCCAGGCTCTGCTTGGTGATGCCCCATGACAGGGCAAAGGGGGGTTGGAACCCTCGGTCTCCAAAGGTCCCTGCCGACCCCCACTGTCTTGTGATGCTGTGACGTGTGTGTATCATTTTAAATAGCGAGCCCAGAACTTGTATGTTAGTGATCTTATCTAGCGCGTGCCTCCACAGGAGATAAGATTTTTATTTTTTTTTTCTTTGCTTACAAATGGACTGCAATTACCACGATTTTTGTGCAGCGCAACCACTGCTGCTGGGTTGGAAGCGAAAGCCGGCGAGGAGCTGGTGAGAGGCAGCACAATGCTGTAAATGCCCTCAGAAAGGAGGGGTAATTGCGGTGATTGCGCATTGTTGTGCGGCGCGCCGGCAGCGCGGGACCCTGCGTGAGAGCCCCCCGGCCCTGCCCCATCGCTGCCGCTCAGCTCCAGCGCCCCGCTGCTGGCAGCCTTTGAAATCAAATCTGTATGGTAATGCCCCTGCGCCGTGATACATGGCATTCCTTCAGCATTTTATGGGTGCGGAGGTTACATACATCAGGCTCGCTCTGAATTTTTTTATTTGTATTTATTTATTTCCGCCCCCCCCCCCCC
>JAOXJK010010780.1:0-81108 GCA_025774025.1 Xenus cinereus | reverse complement strand
AGATAGCATCAATTACATATTTTTAAATGTTGATGATGGGTCTAAAAACTACATGCATTACGAACATAAATCTTTCTGTGGCTTGAGTATGGAGAACAAGTCTTTTTTTTTTTTTTCCTTAACCTGAAAGCTGTATTTGTTTGCTTAAAAGAATGAAGAATGGTATTTTGTTGGTAATATTCTCAGAGATTTATAATATTTTATTGTGGAGCTTTTAAATAGAAGGCTACACTTAATAATTTTTTTTTCTGATATCTCTGCTAAAAGAGCATAGCAACATCATGCATTTGCATTTTCTGATCACTAAAAATCCCCCCTACCATAAATGTGTATGTGAAATTGAGAACCTAATTAAAAGATTAACAGCATGTACAGTACTTTACCCAAAAGGCATGTGTTAATTTGTTAAAACACTAAAGATTTTTATGCTGTCTTTTTTGACGCTATCAAAATATTTTCAGTGGAACTGGTTGAACCTGGTCTCTTTATTATAAATTCGTCTGCAGAGTAAGACGACTTAATTTCATATCTAATTGCATAAGGAATTATAAATTATCTTTTCTAAGAGACCTATGACACTAAAACGCAGAATGAACAAATAAAACTGATTTGTTCTAGTACAAATGAAGATATATGGCAGTATTTTTATTACAGACACCATTTGTTTGGGTTGAGTGTCTGAATATTTTGCAATAAGATACAAAATGCTTTTTGTCAAGCAGTCATTCTAGCAATGCGTCTTAAGGTGTTTTACAACTAATTGCCATGAAACGAAGAAACCCAAATCAACAAAAACCAGCCCCGCCCATAAAATAAATCTATGCGGAATGGGATAAATCTGTTCCAAAGGAAATATGTTTTATATGCATTCACAGAAGTGGCGGGATCTGCCTCTTCGATCAAATGTGCAACTTTTCTTTTGTTCGCAGAGGAAAGACCTGTTGATTTCAAAAGCGTGTTTTATCTCAGAAAAAGGTGACTTGCTGTATGCGAAATGGTAGTTTCCAGCTACGTGAGGGATGGCACAGTCTAGACTAGAGCACACAGGCAAAGGATTACAAGTCTGCTTTCTAGCGGGGGAGCACGATTGATGTACAGGACCGTGTACCGGAGGTGGGCATTTCCCTGATGTAAAGGGAAGTGAAGGTCTTGCCGCGGCCCCGTTAGTGCCACCTAACCCGATGGGATGCCCTGGTGCTGCAGAGTGAGGATTTCCTTCCCTCTTGGGGGCTTCTGCAGGAATCTTGAACAAATCCCCCTTCCTGCCCTTAAAGCACAACCAGTATGTATTCTCCTTCAGAAACGACTGGGTATTTACCAGTACAAAGTGATGTATTACTTCAGGAATTAAATATTATGCTTATGGCAGAATTTAGTAGAAACTTGCAATTATTAAAGATTAGCTTTTTGTAACTGTTCTCCATGGAATTTTATTCTGTTGTTGTAAATTTAAAATGGTTTATAGTAAATTTACCATTTTGATCTGAACTGTGTCAGTGTTGGTGCCGAGGCTGTTTGAATGTTACTAAACATCTATTTAACCAGTTTAGATGAAACCCTGTTACATTATTTAGTGTGAGTATATTGTTTGTAAAGGAACAAATTAATATTCTACTGACCTTTTGAGAGTTGAATTAATAAATTTATTGCAAGGATTAGTTTGGTATTGTATAATAGAGACGTTCTTTTATTTATTTATCCAGAAGTACTTTTATTATAAAGTTTACTGATGCAAAGCTGCTTCTGTTAAGCTGATTGTCATTCCCAGATACTAAAACACCAGTACCAAATTGTCTAAATCCCAATGTATGTATGCTTTTTTGGTTTTTCTAGAAGGGGGCCAAAAGGGTAGCATGGAATGTCATAAAGGCAAGTAGGAAATAAAGCTAGAGAGCTTCCATGGTCTGGTTTGAGTGGTATGAAATGAAAACTGCAGCATTTATGGTGAAGTGTGGATTACACTTTTAGAAAACATTTATGCCTAATAATCGAAAGTGATTTCAATAACAAGACTAAGAAATATTTTTATTACCCTAAAAACATGAGATTTTTTTCCCCCTTACCTTTCTGTAGCTCTGTAGTAAAATTTCATTTTGCAAGGACTTTTTGTGCTTTACAGTTTTGAGTGTGTGTCTTTACAGGAAAGTGGGGGAGGGAGAACCCCCCCCCCAAAAAAAAAAAAAAAAGATAGCCAAGAGAGCAAGTGTTTCTACGCTATTTGTAATAGCAATGTCATGTCTCTGTGAGGGACAGCAGTGTGATTTTTGGTAGTGTAGTGAGCAGATGCACCACCTCAGGGAGGGACAGCAGCTGTCCCACTCTTTCCCTTCTTGCTGAAGCAAGGTTGGGACGGAGTTGCATGTACAGCTGTAGTACTGACATGGCACTGTGCTGCCCCACAGTCACAATGTGGATTTTGTGGCAAGAGGGGCTGCTACAGGACAAAATTGCCACCAAACGTCTTCAAGGCTTCTCCTGAATCCTTCTCTTTTTTTATCTGTGTCTCTTGTGCATAAACTCTGGTTTTGCATGTAAATGTGAGAGAGATGAAGAAATCTTAGCTGCAGATGGAAAAAAACCCCAGTGTCTTGATATTTTAAAAAATCCAGAATTAGAAGGAGATAAATTTATGTAGCCTTTGCACCATAATAATGTGGAAAGACCTGACACAAAGCCATAAGGCTTTTTTCACAGATTCAGTTGTCTGGAAATTGTGCAATGCTGTTTAAGCGGAATGACTTTTAACAGATCGCAATAAATTAAAAAAAAAAATCATGTTTTCACCAAGGATTACATGATGGCAGTGCTAACTCCCATGCAATTAATAGACAGCGTGTACTTTGTTTTCCTTTGAGTGCTTAGCATTTTCTCTAGATTTTATCTGGCCATATATCCAGGAACTGGGTACGGATGCAAGCTGCTGTTAATTGAACTGTATTTGGGACTATTAAAACCATCCTATGTGTTGTATGACAAGATGTGTATCTAAATTTGCATTTGCAGCAATGTAGCTGTATCATGCATATCCTGTACTAGATACAGGATACTCCTGTACCGAGTCCATGTATTTTTAGATACAAAATATAATTGGTTTATGACAAAATAACTTATTTAATCAACATAGAATTTGTCTTTTACAAAACCTGCAGCTATTTTCCCAGAGCAGTTGTGAGGTAGAGTTTGTAGCTTAACAGGAAGAAAGATGGAATGTACTTTAATTTCGGCGTGGATCATTGGCACGTTGAGTCAGGCTTTGTGTTGTAGCAACTTCTGTATAGGAAGGCTGGCCCTGGTTTCCCTTGATCTCATACCCCTACTGAATGTCTTTTTACGTCCAGCTAGTTGTGTGATGTGGTGTTTAGGAGGAAGAAGATGTTGTCTGATATGAGGAGTGATGAGTTTAAATCTGGAAGAAAAAAAAATCACTTAGTTCCATTCTTGCTGGATTAAGTATTTTATATAACATGCTTTATAGAAAAAGGGCTACATTTGTACAGAAGGAGGTGCCAGAACGCTAATAGAAGTATAGTAGCTCATCTGATGGGTGGGACAGACTTCTGCATGCTATTCGGAAACAAAATTAACCCTGTGTGGGAGTATAGTACTTAGCATTGATAATTCTTGACATTTTCTTTCCCATACTTAAGGGGCTTTTGATGAGGGGAGCTTCAGCTTCTCTTTAAAAATTTAATTTGTAGAGATAAAAAAGAAAGTCTTAGAGGATTCCATTAGAAGCTTGTGAGCATGATCCTGTCTTTGACGTGAAAACACGCAATAGAAAAGAATCCAAGCATTTTAATTTACTGGTAACAAAAAGGAGCTGGTTGGTAACTTTGGGATACGGTATTGCTTTCTGAAGCACATTACTTTGCAGATATGCAGGCATGTGACAGTGTGATTGTACGTGGGTCTGTGTTGCTTTCAAACACGCCTGGGGCCTCCTGTGGCCCTTTCGTTATTTCTGAACCTTTGGCACTGAGTGCCGGTGGGGGATGTGTGGAAATGGGGAAAGAAGAGAACTAGATATTAGAATTCAGTAGCAGATTTAAATTAAGCAGAAACCTCAGTATGGTATAAACTTGTAAGGCTATATATACACTACGACATGTGGCTGGACCGTAGTCATGCTCAGCAAACCACTGAATATTATAGGACAGTTCATATGTTTTCTAATTCTTCTCAGAAAAAAGAGGATTTCAGTACTGAGTAATATCTTATTATCCCATTCTTACTATTGACAGCATAGCAATTTGAACTTGCAAAAATAGCAGATTAAGTATTTCCCTGAAACTACATATACTATTTAGCATCTTACTGATGTTCTGGCAGGCGGCATAGGGATTGGCAGAAACTGGGGCTGAAAGTGACTTGAGGGAGCTAATGGAGTTTAGCAAAGGTTATGAAAAAGCAGTGCTTTCCATTAGACATCCTGTGCAGAGAGAGATGGGAAAGGAAGAAAGATGCCAAGCAGGAACTACACACCACGAACGTAACCTTTTGAGCCAGTTGGAGACTAAGGTGACGATTCCGTATGGGACTTTTCTTCCTTAGTAGGCAGTACTAAGAACAGAAGTGAAAAAGCTGATAGTAGTGGAGATAATGTTCTGACCTCTTAAAACTTAGGTGTAAGGTGCGTATCTCAGAGTCAAATATTCCTTGCAATGTTGGAAACTTAAATGCAATGTTCTGGTACTACTGTATTAAGGCCAAAAATGGAACTAGAAAGATTTTCTCAGTGTGGAGGCTAAGTGAAATGCAAAAGTTAAATGGGCATCCAGTTGTGTGATGCAGAGTCCAAAATCAGAACACACAATGCTGTTAGTGTTCATAATCGTTGGTGCTGTAGCTTCAACAAAGAATTCTTTACAAGAAAAGTAAGCCATGTTTTAAGTTACAGTAGTGTAAATAAAGTCAAATGCTTCTGAAGTGAGTGGAGTTTTTGATTTCCACTGATGCAACTGAGGACAGAGGTTGAAACCTCTTTTTATTTCCAGACGCATTGCAAGCTACATTTCACACTTGTTTTATATGAAGAAGTAAATACTCTGTTGGGAGGCAGTTTGGGAGCATAGATAACACAGCTTTAGATCTGTTTATCTATAGGAGCAGTAACTGCTGTTGGTTGTTTGTGAAGAACTTGTTTGGGGTGTTCCATCCACGTAATTTTTCAGCTGTGTCCTAATATGGAAAAAACAAACTCAATACAGCTATTCTAGAGTGAGCTACGGGAGGCCACAGCCATTTTACTACTTACATGAAAGCCATCCATTTGCAGGATATTTTTTGTTTAATGATCTTCAGAGTAATTTAATTATTTTTTATAATACATGGTAGAAGCTTGGGTTTAGGTTTTTGCTTGCTTATGTGAGTACCTGAGACACAGTGACTTAGACTGGGACAACAAAATAGAAATTACCTGTAGGAATCCTCCTACCTGTGCAGTCATGGAGAAAGATGAGACCTGTGTCCTCAGAGGACAGAAGCATGGGAGCTCTCACACTGGTCTAATATATGTAAGATTTGGCCTGGTTTCAAATACTTTTCTTAAGACTGGAGGAAGGAGAAAGCTGCAGAGAGTAGAGACACACGTGAAGCCTGAGGTTAGGGGCTTTACAGTAGGCTATGGTGTTGCTTCAGTTGTGTGTCTATGTGTGTGTTTGACTGAAGGTGGGGATGGTGAATACCCACCTTTTTGGCAAGAACTGAGAAGTCGGTCTTTAGCTTGACTAATACGCATATGTATGTTGGAAGGTTTTAAAAGAAGGGGAAAATATTTGTTAATCTGGACTATTTGTGGTTGAAATATCATAAACACTTGGATGTAATAAGAAAACTACAGTAACTTTTTGTTTTCAGAGAACTTGTTAGAAATATTACTTGAAATTAAGATTCATATATATTTGTGGAGGAGCTTTCTTTGTGAGATTTTCATGTAAAAGCAGGGTTCCCTGTCTAACTGCATCCATAAATCAAGATGGTGCCTTCTTTTCTTTGGAACTTAAGGCAAAGACTTTTGTTTTTAAAGCATAAGGTGGTTAGTACTTGTCTGTAGCCTTTTAAATGCTGCACAAACGCACAAGATTTTTCTTTGATTAACTTTTTTTTCCCCTTTTATTACCGAGGTGGTCATGTAGGAACATTCATGAGAAGCTTTAGAAATCGTGGGAGATTTATGATGTCGTATGATGTCATTACTGCAATACGCTGCATTGTAAAACTTCAGAGTAACCACTTCTGTACCAGCAGGGTGAATAATGGAGCATTCATTCATTCCTACCAAATCCCAACATCAAATATTCCATAGGCTCTCTTAAAACAGGAATTGTGCCTATAGGAACATGTAGTGAGAAGTTAGGTTTGGGAGGGTGTAATCGGAGTACCTCAAAAGGAGTGGTAGATTTTTCAGTTCCCAGAAGTCATCATGTTAAGACTGCACAAAAGCTAGAGACTCTCTGAGGTAAAAGCTCTTCAGAAGGAAGTGGCTGAAAAAATCTTGGCTAGCTCATGGGGAGCTTGTGAGAACAAGTACTAGAGGCCAAATTCTGCTCTGTTACACCATCCTACATCTTGGGGTAGCGCCAAGGACGAGCGCTTTCCCCGCTGCGACTAGACTGGAGGGAGTACAACTCTGAGGGGTCGGAGCAACCAGTGACTCTACTCTAAACCACACATAAAAAGAGTTTAGCAATCTTGGACTGTTGAACAATGATTCATTTTATAATATGACCACAAAATGTAGCTGAGTTGGTAATGATTGCTTCAAACAGCTCGAGAAGCTGAATGAGCAAGGAGGAGTCGGGATTACCCTTAGCCCTGCTAAGCGGCCCTGTTGGGCCGGAGGTCAAGGCTTCCCGGTACAGCTTTTGCCCCAGGCTGCGCGGGCAGGCAGGGGAGAGCTCTGCCTGTGACAAAGGTCTCATTCTTTGGTGACAAATGTGCTTTAACAGCCACCACTGTATACTAACACTTAAGCAAAATGAAAGGAAGTGTTAAGTCTGCTACCTTACTTGTTGAGGATGTTAACAGCTGTGTGGCAACTACATCTATAGTATAGAAGGGAGAGGAAGATACAAGCAAACTTTCACAGCCATCCTTTCATATCTGTAATTGCATCCAGACGTAGCAGCAGTGTCAGTTCATCTTGCAGAGGAGCCTGGCAGCCCTTGAAGTGAGATTTCTTGGTATTCAACCCCACACGGTAGAAAAGGTCCATTGTGCTCTGACCTGCTCTAAAACAGGTGGTACCAACCCGTGCATGCATGCTCAGTCCCCCCTTTTTATAGACAACTGCCATTTGTTGCAGGGGTTGCTATGGCAAACTGGGGCAGAAAATCCTATCTTGATGTTAAAGCGAAATACTTAGAAATTGTAAGGAGACAGATTTTGAGAATATAAATTAATTAAATGGCAGTAATTGCATTATTGCACTGTCTTGCCAGGGAAATAGCTATTCCTGTGAGAATCTATTACTGTGTTAGGTCTTGGAGCAGAGTGTAATTTTTTGAAAGTGCTTTAGGTTTTCCAAATCTGTCTGCTTTTATTTAATTCTAATTAGTGGTAAATGGCAGCTTAGCCCCGCAAAGGTGGTCATCATCCTGCTTGCTTGAGTTGTTAAAGATGTAAGAAGACTGAATAAGGATTTACGGTTTGGGCTTAAATTGACAGAAGCAAATAACTTTAACCTCACCAAGTTGGCTCAAGTAGTTGCTCTATAGCTTACCCTGTTGGGATCGGTGTCTTTGGACTGGGATGGGAAACAGGCTTCTGCCAGATTGCAGTCCTACAGCTGCCTAATGTGCTTTTTGCTCTTTGACTGCTGGAGGTGCAAAGTGTCAGGCGGGTAGGAGACTTCTATGGCATGTTTCTTCATTTGCAAGAAAAGGAAAAACCCAAGGCTTGCCTTATTTTTTTCCCCTGTGTCCTTACTGCTTAACGCCTCTGGCCTTACTGTAGTTGTGTCCTTCTTCAAATCTCCAATGAGAGGATGGTGATTATACTTCAGAACCAGAACTGATAAGCTGGATGCAGCCTAGCATATTTTTTAGTCCAATTAGAAAAGCTGCTTGGAAATATTTTTTACTTTTAATGCTAAAACAGGCAGTTCTATAGTTCTATATCTTTGCATCTGTAATAGTTATTCATTAGAGTATTTCCTTACATTTTTAAGTGGGACTATGTTATGGCCCTTTGATAATGTTTGTGGAGAAATGAAGACTGAAATGCCCGCTTCCCACATCTGAAAGAGAAGTTCAGATTTAAAAGGAGAATGAGATGAAACCACTACATATGAAGAGAAATGAAAAGTGTTTTTTGTAAATATGTTAATGTGGACCATGAAGAGCCTTACTCAGTTGACCCAGTGAGTGAAGTCCTTTCTTTAGGTGTTCTCCAAGCACCTGTATTCATTGCTCAGCTGACCTACCAGCCTCTGGTTGGCTGAACGTGGGCATAGATCAGTGACTCTGCGTTGATTACGCCAATATTGCCGGTCTTATGAATTGACCATCTGTTGTTTGCTTTTGCGTGCACATTAAGAATCGGGCAGCAGGAGGAGGGCAGTAGCCTAGGATTAATACTTACATCAAAGTTCAGGAACTCTTAAGTCTTCTCAGTTTTGCCACTGCCTACTTGCCTTCAAGAAGTCATCTTTGAGTGTGCTGCTGATACAGCTTGCTGCAGTTGGTTGTGCTGGTGATCAAAGATAAATATGTGCTTCTGTTGAACGTCCAGACTTAACACATTTTAGTGCATTGAGAGTGTCATTTTGTACGTTCCCCCTGAGTAGGCAGTAGATTGTCCAATGCATCCAAGGAAAGGAATGGAATGTAACAAAGCTTCTGTGTTGTGGATTAAATTTGATATGTTTGGGAGAGGGACCAGCAGCTTCCCAAATGGGAATTTAAAAAAAAGAGAAATGTAAAAATGTTTATAACTAGCCCAAGCCAGCGTCCTCATCTGGAACTGGCCAAGTCTAATTCAAGATGCTTTTCATGCCACTGTGTTTGCCAGCTACCTCTTAGACTAAGGCATTTGTAGTGATTCAAGAGTTCAACTCTGTGTTAGAAAAAGAAAGGCACTTCTTGTGGAATATCATTAAAAGCTGAGCCAAGTTTTTTCTCATGTAATATTACTTTCTTGAATCCACTCTCTTTCATAGTATTTTGTACAGCATTATTCTTTCTTGTTACGTTTATCATTCCTCAGTTGAGAGGTTTTTCACTGCATTACCCGGCGTAAAATTATCTCATGTTCAAGGCTAAAATTACGGAGTTTTGAAAACCTGGGTGTTCTGATTGTCACTAATGCAGAGATAAGGTATAGATGACTGAATGCTTTGAAAGGGAGCTTTGTGTCCACTTAACAGCTTTTCTTATCTTCATAAAAATGACAAAGAATCAAATAATTTAAAAAATATAAAAAAGGTTAATTGAAAACTACTTTTTCCTACACATTGCAGTCATTGCTTATGGGTAAACATATGCATAAAACGTTGTAACTGCACCCACAACATTCATTCTTATTAGATGAATACCCTTTTTTATACTAACTCTGCATGGTAAGTGAATAATTTCGATCTTAAATTCTACATTTTTCATCTGTGGTTACAACCAAAATTATACAGGTTCCCTGTGTGGAATTATATCCTGAACTACATTCCCCCAAGGTATTTTTAAACTTTTTGCCTAAATGATGGGCATTATTTTAATTACAGCACATAACAATTATCTGGAAGCTATTGGTTATGATGTCAGTCTGAGGTGCCACTTAAGTCCTTTTCTTCTCACAATTAACAAAATAATAATTGTTTCAAAGACAGGCAGGGGTACGAACCCCAATCAAATCCTAGCAGGCATGTCATTATCGTAGCAGGGGAAAGAAAAGGAGCAGGTCCCTCCCTGGTGAAAGCATCGGGAAGAAACGGGTGGTTGTATTTGTTTTGGCAGCCTGAAGCTGTCGTGAGCCCGCAGTCCCAGCCAAAACCAAGTGAGCTTTGAGTTGACTTGAGCCATTTCTCAAATGTTTTTGTGAACTCTCGCTTTTCTTTTTCTTTTTTAATTCCCCATATTGTTTTAATTATAATTCTCAGTGCTGGGAACATCATACTAGATCTTCCATGTTTCAGGATTATTTATGAAAGGATTTCTCATCAGCTAATAGCCATTATTTCAAAAAATCTTCATTGGTTGGGTTAAAATCTGAGCTCAGATGTGTGATCACATAAGGGAAAATTCCGTGGAGACTTGGAGTGGAATGAAGCCCCCTCCTTAATACTTTTGTCTAACATATGTCACTGTATTAAAAATAATTACTTTGGTTCCTTAGAGGGGAAGAGGAAGGTTTTTTTTAAAACTTGGAATTCTATATTGAGTAGACAAATAAACTCCTGAGATTGCTTTCATTTGAAAAAGATATTTTAAATGGTACCTTTTACTTGAATGTTGGCCAGATTAATTTAGATTATTGCTTCTGACAATTAACCTCGTGTTGGGCTGCACTTGTCTCATTAGCAATGTGGCGAGTGATGAACTTGGATTTGTGAGGGCTGAGCTCTCACCTGGGAAACTCACCCGCCAGGACTGCACCGCTGCCCTGGCAATTGACAAATCCACATAAAAGCTGTCCACGGAGGGCAGGGGCTGGAGGATTAAACTAATATATTAGTAGTCTTATCAAATTCATTGAATAGTTTTGCTGGGAGAGAAGGTTAAACAGCAGAGGAGGCATGGGCATTAGATTTAAAAATATGTTGTTTCAAGGTGATCTAGTTTTGTAATTTTCCTGTTTCAACTTTTTCTAATTTGAGACAGAATTTGTCCTTCAAAATATATCTGCTTTAAAAACAAGTTTTTAAATAAAAAGGGAATAAAGTGATAGAGAGTAAGGGCTAAATAATTAAAGAATAAAATTCTTAAATTCTGTTTTAATGTAATGCTTCATCTGCCAGGAAATGATCAGTTGATTTGTTTTTCATTTAAGCAAAACCAGTTAGGAAAGTTGTGGTTTCATGAACTGATTTCTCCTTCTTTTTCTCCCCGATTTCATCCACTGAAGCAAAATATCTGTTACTTCCACAGTCTACTGATCTGTGTTACACAGGGAGTATTTGGAAAAAAATGTCGTCTTTCGGTGATCTGCTGAACTTTTGTTGAAGATAATTTTCTGCAATAGAAATAATAACTTTACCAACTTTGTCTAGTTGAAGGCTTCTCGTAAAAATATAATCAGAGAATGACTACTAATTTTCAAACCCCAAGATGAAATACAGAGAGATTTCTGGCATTAGTAGGGGAAAGAACTGAAAAAAAATTTTTTTTTCAAATCTTTTTTTCTTCTTACATTTTTATTTTCTTAGTTATACCAACATGCTACGTACCTGTGTCTAAATTTACATACATACATACGTATATATCAACTGTATAATGTCCAGAATTAATACAGATAGACATACCTTTATATGCAAGAAGGGGGGCAAGTGTTAGTCCCTTAAAGTTAAATGGTTTGTTTTTTCTTTTTAATTTAGATTCACTTTGCATTTTATTGTATGTGCTCTCTACAAATACTTTACTTCTTTTGCTGTGAAAATCAGTAAGGGGAGCATGATTCAAACTGATGGATCTGTTCTCTCCCGTTATGTGGCTATGCATATAATATTTGCAGCCACTTAAAGGGTATTATACATGCTATTTAGAAATAGTTATTCCATTGAATATTTAATAATGGATACATGAAAACTGATCCAGGAGAGACTATATGAGAAAAGATTTGCTTTGGCAGTAAAGTGTGTTATTTTAGTGGAAAAAAAAAAAGAAAAAAAAAAGAAATCTTTTTTTCTCCTTGACTGCAGGGAGGGATGGGTCTGTGCAGCCGGCCAGTTAAATGTGTAGCCCATATGTGCACAGTGAAGAAAGCGAATGCTGAGGTGCGAATGTGACTGGCAGAGATCGCCGTGCCTGCCTGCCGCGTTCCTTTCTCATCTGCAAGGGTAGCTTCTCCCTGCCCTGGGAGCTGGCACCTTTGTGTTTTCTGCGCTGCTCTGCGCCATACAGGCTGAGTGAGCATGCCTGGTGGTGGGTACCCGTGAGCACGGGTCTCGTGGAGCTGGCATCCCTCGCTCATCCCAGAAGACTAGACCCATGGCAGTCTCTAGGGATCTCCTCTTCCTCTTGTTTATAAATTTGGGTAACATACACGGTAAGGAAATGGGAAGAAAAGTCATGACTCAAGCTAAATAGAGTGTAAGTCATTGCCTTGGGGGTAGGAAGAGGGGATATTAGAGGTTTGTGGTCTGGAGATTTATTCCTGTAGAGCTAGGAGGAGGTTGGCCGTCATTCAGAGATGGAAGCAGCATAGTGTGGGCAGGAGGAGGAAGGTGACAGTGATGTGGCACCGGGTGGGTGGGTGAGCAGACACTGACCAGCAGAGCTGCTTGTCAGGAGGGATTCTCAGCCAGGGTTGAAGCATCTTATGGACTGTGATGAGTCTGAGCTCTGTTTTTAGTAGCAAAGAAAACAGGGCCTATCCAGGCACGTGACATAGCTAATGGAATATGAAGCCTTTTGTGCGGTATGTACCTGCATAAAAGCTGGGTTAAGTCCCTAATGTCTTGAAATTGGTACCTCCATTTCATTGCTGTTTGTAAGGAGCTTATGTTAGCACAGCCTAAAGACAGAGTAGTTCCATTACAAACTGTTACCTTAGTTTCTATAAGTCAACAGTGTTCTTTAGACATTTTTGGATGAGGGGCCTCCAGATTTTCAGTTCCCTTCTTTGGGCATGCAATGAAAAGCATTTCACCTCAGCATGGGTAAAAGAAGTAACGGAGGTGCCAATATTTTGGGTCACCTGGGGAACATGAGAGCTGTTTTAGTGCTGATAGGCTCCTCTAATTGTATTTTCATCTACCATAAACTCAAATATGAAATGGAGAACAGAGGTTATTTCTGAGGCAGTGGATTTTTCCAGGTGAGGTGGACATGCATTATGATGGGTGCTTGGTGCTCACCTAGAGTGCTGCCCATCAAAAAGTGGCATCAAAAAGCTGAACTGCCTCTACTCAGAGAGCTTACAGACCTGAAGAAGTGGTGGGTGTGCAGCTTTGCCTCTTTTCTCCATATACTCTTTTTATTTTCTTCCTTTTTTTAACTGGTTAGAAAAAGAAGAAGTTTCAAATGGTTCTGAAGTCTGAAAAAGGCATCTCAGACTTCTGGGATAATTCTTTAGCAATAAAGTTTCTATTTAGAAAGTCTTTATTTCTTTGCAGCTTATACCTGTCTTAAGACCTGCAGTACGAAACAGCCAATAATGCTCCATGTCTCCAAATGAACAACAGACTTTGGGGGAGTAAAATAGACTTTCATTAAGATGCAGATACCCACAGCGCAACCCACGTCCCACCACCTGAGTGACTGCCAAGAGCAGGGAATAGTTATTGGCTGTGGGAAATGACTGTGTCGGCAGAAACCAGATTGAGGCTTTTCCTCCAGGGTGACCTTTGAAATCAATCAGATTGTGAAAACGATAAACCTCCCAAAGCTGCCTCTTTGTGTCGTGCTTGCTGTGCTGGTTGTGCTCCCTCAGTGCAGAGGTTTACTCTGGTTCCCTGTGCAAGTAAGGAGAGGAGAATACATCTGGATTACTGGAGGGTCGTTCTGCCTGTTCTTTCGGGAATGCATGTGCATGCGGTGTCTTCATCTTCCTACATAAGACTTTGGGAACTACTGTTATTTATATCTTATTGTCTCCTTTGCTGTTATATTATTAGTTGAAATCCCCAGTCGATTACCATGTATTTGTGGTAGAGAGAACGCTGGCAGCAGCATAGGTTGTAATATATGGTGAAATGCATCTTTGGTAGATTCCAGCATTGGTACCATGTTCTGCATAAGGCATCATCCCAGTGTATCTTTATTTAACAATATTCCTCAGAACTGTGATTGGGCCTCTGGATTTCCTTTCTGCTCACACTCATGTAGAAGTTGTGCATATGTGGGCCCAAGACACCTGGGGTTTTGGGAGATTATTAGAAATGACAGTCTTTCCTCCCTTTTTTCTTGAAATATCAACGTGGGGGATTTTTTAGCTCCTTGCATTTGAACGTGAGCCATAGCTCAGAAAAGAGAGAGAAGTGGTGAGAGCACTGAGCTCTGGAGGAATGGAGTTCTGGTACAAAAATTGGTTTAGTACAGGAGTGTTGGTATTAAACAATAGTTTCTTTCACCAGAAGAGCCATCGTCAGGGCTGTTGTGATGACCTATCTCTTAAGGTGTCTGCTATGCTACAAAGAGGCCTGAGAGTGCTGGTGTGTTGCCTTCCAGCTTGGTGGGTTCTGAAGCACTGTGGGCTACTTACTGGGGGATGGATCTCAGAGGTACTAGAGCTCTCCACCATCTCATGAGGGTGTTTGCAGTGCCACCAATGCTTGAGGCTTTATTGAGTCTGGCAGTGTCTGATAGTGTCTGCCAATACTGGTTTTGGCTGGGACAGAGTTAATTTTCTTCATAGCAGCTCCACAGCTTCTCTATCCTGTGATTACACGAGGATCTTAGCTGCTACATAAAGAAGCAGTAAACTTCTGGAAATGCTTCAAAGCATGACGTGCGTGTGCTGCAAACCTCCAGATCCAGAAGGTGAATAACTCTTTCCTGTCTTTGCCATGTGCACAGAAAATTATCATTCAAATTAAAAAAAAATAATAGTTCTTTCTGTCTTTCAGTCTTTCGTTCGCAAACGTGCTAACATGAAGATGAAAATGCTAAAGGGATCCATAAGGATCTGGTGGTTTTGTGAGGAAATAGGTTCAGTTCTAGGAAGATGTGGGCTAAGAAAACAAATCTGGGTTCATCTCAGCATAATGTGGGCTCATCAACGGTACAAGGGAAAACTGTTTTTTCTGAGTCTGGTAACAGTTCCTGCTTGCTCTGAGTCATCTCCTTTAGTGGTGAACTACAGTCTTTTTTTTTTCTCCTTTGTTTTCTGTTGATAGGAAATGTAGCATAGTTCAGTAACCAGCAGAGCTTTATTTAGACTTGTCAGAAATGCAGAATTGTTTTGCTCTTCCTTGGAAGAAAAGAGGGAGATGAGGAACCTAAGAATCAGGTTATCAACTGAAATAAGTGTCAGTGAAGGAAAAAATTGTATTTGATTTAATGGCATATATCTGAATACATGCTGCCCAAATTAGAGACTAGGATTATTAAAATTTGTTTTGAAAAAAAATACTGCAACCTTAAAGATACTATGCTCTGTCTCTAGTAGAACAATTTGTAAGGGAACAGTGAGGCTTGATCCTTTGCCTTTTACCTGTTTGTGAGCTATGAGGGAGACCTGAGCCCGAAGATCAACAAACCCTCAGTCTTTGGTCTATGGCATATTCTTAAATATATGTATGCATTCACATTTACATATGGAAAATTTTGCTTCCTTATAATTTTTTAATATAAAACTGCTAGAATACAAGTCTTACCTCCTTTGTTAACTGCTTCATGGTGGATCTAGTTCGTAACTGAATGTCATTAAAGATACTAAGATCAAGCCTGTGAACGTCGTTTGGTCTTATGTGGATCTGAATATGCTCTTAAAATAATGCAGCTACAGAGAGCAAAGGACCCCTGAGTCAAATTGCAGAGGTAACGGCAACCATATATTCACATATTGCATTCATGTTGAATTAGTGGAAGCAGTCATTGTTTGGGGTTTTCAGCAAATCCCTCTCTTTCCTCAGCAACACACGCTTTTCTGTCCTGCTAGTTAGCTGCTGTTCTACTAGTTCTTCAGTTGTTCATGTTGGTTTTTTTCATGGAAGTGGGAGGAAAGAAAAGACAGAAGGCAAGCCAAAAGTAGTAATTTAGTGAAAAAATGTTCTGCTAGTCTTTGTTCAGTGTAAGGAAAACCCCGAAAGACACAAATCTTAAACTAAAGAGATTAAGCTGTTAAACTACATAGGCCAAAATATGAATCTGCATTCAGTTTAGGGGTTTGTTTGTGCAGCGCAGTGTGCTGTGTATTCTTATTTTTCTTTGGACTTGAGACCATGAATTTTCAAATCTACTTGTAGTTGACTCAACACAAAGATCGTTGGCTACTGTATGTCTGCAGCCTGAGCCAGGCTTCCTGTGCTCTCTGTAGCTGTGTTACTGCGAGTCGGCAGGATATTCAGATTCATACAAGGCCAAACAATGTCCGTAGGCTTAATTCTAAGCCTATTAGCCTCTACAATGTCCTATTAGCAATGCTCTTTTATAACCTTTAAAATGTGTTTTATGTATTGAGTTGCAATGCCATGTTATTGTGCTTTTTTTCTGCTCAGTGGGCTCTTTCCTTGTGGACCTTATAGCTGAGCGTTGAAGCTGAGTGAACCGAAGGAGTTTGGGGCACTGGCATCTCTTTTATAACAGATACAGGTTTTTCCCCAAAGAAGGAAAACATCTTCTGCCTCTCCCTCTCTTCTCCATTCGAAAATATCATAATATAAAAGCCAGGAAAGGCTTCTGGAGGGTGGGGACCAAAGGCTGTCTGCTCAGATGCCACCTTCTCCTTGCTGGAGATGTCATGAGGCAGGTTGTGTCGGTGGCGTTGGGCTGGCAGGAAGCTGACAAAGGAGGTTGGAAAGCAAATGTTTGTGTGAAGTTCTGGTCCTTTTACTCATGTGCAGCCCCTTGTAGGTCATGAGTTGGCAATACAGTCACCGAGTGGGGAATTTGGGGTGAGACAAGCGAGGCATCATTTGTGGCTGTTAAAGAAACATGTGCAGTGGAGAAAAGCACCACCTGTTGAGTACACTTGCATTCATGTTTCTTAGCAACTGAGGCAAATACACTAAAGCCCCAATTTTCAGCCTGTGAGGCTGAGGTGGAAGCACATTACAGGTCCCCACTAGCAGTATCTCCCTATGCTGGCTCTCTGGAGGCACTAAATTATAGACAGGAACTGTGGTCCTGGTGCCAGGGTTGGAGGGATGGCAGAGAAGCAGCCAGTGTTTTGCCAGGGAGCCTGGGACGCAGAGAGAGGCATCTGCTGACCAAAGCAAAAGGAACCACTGGTGGTTTTAAGGTGGCAAAGCAAACCTCCAGGCATGGGAGCTCTCTGACCAGGGAATAGGCTGAGTTGTGACACTCCTCATCTGGATTTCAAAGGGGTTCAGCAGCCACTGCTCCCTGGGAGGAGGCACAGCCTTTGTTGCTGTGTGGCTGAGCAAGCTCAGGCATTCCCAGGATTGAGCTGGGAAGGGACTTAGCAAGATGTTGCCCAAAAGACAGTAATTTCAAGCAAAAATGGGGAAGAGTGCCATGCTTTGGGCTTTATGTGGGGATGATGTTAGTGAAAGAGTGGGTGCTGCAACCCTACAGGCGTTGGGGCTACTGAATAATACTGCTGAGAAAAGTGGTCCCAGCGTGATGGTGCCTCTCAGGAGAGGACATCCTGGTGGAGGGTAAAGCTGAGCTGCGGGGTGACAGGGTTATGAAAGGTAACTGCTAAGAGGTGCTGATATCCTGAATACAGCAGCTTTTCTGTCATGGGTTTTCATGACTGAAAAGACTTCATCATGGAAATGATGCTCATCGAGTGCTTCTCTTTCTCAGACAAAAGAGAGAAAAAGTGGGTTTCTCTCTCTTTAGTCATGTATTACTTCTTGCTGTCCAAGGTAAGTGCAGACTTATACCAGCCCAGAAATGCCAAACAAGAGATGTTATGCAGAGCTAGAATGTGGTTTTCCTCAATGGGGTGAATAGTTTTTAAAGTAATATAGAAAAATGTAAAAAATACCTTTTTTTTTTTTTTTTGGTAACATGTTGTATCTCCTTTTCTCCTTTGCTTGCTCACCCTTCTATTTATTTGGGGTATTCATGTTCTATCATATAACAGTTTTAAAAATAATCCCCTGAAGTAAATAACATCAAGCTTTTTTTTTTTTTGGTTCCTTTCTAATTATTGGCTGTTTTTTTCGAACAGAATAGGGGGTTGGAAAATTAAATAAAGACTTCCAAAATAACAAGCTTCAGAAAATTTTATTTAATTTGTGGGTTCATTCTGTTCTTTCTCTTTCCCCCCCCCCATTTTTTTTTTAAGAAGATCTTTATTAATTTAGTCTAGTAACTTAGTGCTTATATTAAATTAATCTAATAAAAGTCAGGGTCCTCACATAACATTTCCCAAATGTGAAGCAGCATCTATTACATGAAGCACAATCTTTTTACAGTAAAATGTAAACCCGATATGTAGAATTACAAGGCATCGAACTGTTTGGTGTATGTTATTTAAGTCAAATACTTGAGTACAGTCATGCTGGAGGAAAGGAATGGGCAACACTAGCATTCAAAAAATTAAAAACTCAACCAAGCTTCATATATCAAAGTGATTTTCATCTGTGAAAGTACTCTGAAGTTCAGCAATTAAACCTTGTAACAGTCTTTCTACTGACAGTTACTCACATCCATGTTTCTATAAACATTTTAGTACATAATCATATAAGTATCACATATAATCATGTAAATGCATAGTCTGTATAAAAATCTGTGTATTGATACAGATCTGAAAGCCAGAAAGGCTAGATACGAGTGTTTAAATTGATCAGCTCATACATGCATTATTGCACCTCAAGACTTCATTCTGTAAACCACTGTTGGTCCACATAGTTTATAAGGGCATTTTAAAAGCGGCAGTAGCAAAGGCTTTGCGCTGCCAGAGCTTGGGGTAGCTTGGCTGTGCCTCCCCCTTGGGTGAAGGTCACCCTTTTGTGCAAAGCCCTGCCGTTGCCCAAGTCCCACGAGCTGGGGTGGAGTGTTCGTCATTCAGGGAGTGTGGGTGTTCCTGTTGATTTGTGGATGCGTACATCATAGTGTAATCACGTAGTTTATTCCTGTTCTCTCACTGAATTATTTACTATGGACTGAAATGAGAAAGGAGGAGAATTCTTTTGTATTGACATAAACATAGGATTATCTTCATTGTATGCTTTCAGTCGCTAAATCACCAATATGTCGATTGGCATAATACAGTGTAACTCACAGGGATGTTACGAAGCTTAATTAATTAATGTTTTTAAAGTGCTTTGGGATCCTCTGATGAAAGATGCTTTAGAAGTGCAGGGGAGGATTATGCTGATTATTTTTCCCATCTATTACCCCAATATGTCACTGATTGAAATTCAGTAGAATGATATGGACACCCTGATAGTGATGGGCAAAGGCAGTATAATATTTTTTAAATTGCCATAAGAGCTAGAAAAGGCAGCTCAATAGTATAATACAAAAATTAATATAATCAGGGCTTTTTTTAATTGTTAACATTGTTTTTTTCTCTTTTTTTGCTTGAAAAGTCATTCCCTTTGCTGGATTAACAATAATAACTGCAAATTATGCCTTTATGTTGTTACAGTTTGATGATAAACTACAGCCAGGGCACAGGTTAGAAACACAGGCTGAGTTATTATGTACTGCAGGGTAGTGATTTCCTGCAAACTGATTTATGGATAAATAATTCTATGTACTTATTACATGGGACAGGCAGTTTTTAATTTGTGTAACAAAGCGCAGCTGAACAAAGGAAAATTACATGCTATAGCATAGGGACAAGATGCCTCTGAAGAGGATAAACAGATGCAATCAACGTCACAAGAGCCTGCCCATCTTGTAGGGAGGCTCTGTCAGTAGTGGCTGATAGATAAATGGCTTGATGGTCCCAGAAGTGGGGGTTTTATTGAGTGTTTCACTGAGGCCTTTCGTTTGGAGTTGTAAAATCAAATCGAAAGTGTTTGGGTGCTAACGCTAATCTGCAGTTTCTCCTGAGTTTCTGTTGTGTTGATAAGACCTGCTGTTAAAAAAGAAAACTATGTGATTGAACTCATAGCACGGCAGCAAATGTTGCTTGTGTTCTTCACCTGGCCTTGTGTGTGCAGGGGGATGCTCTCAGGCTGTCGTCCTGTGGCACAGGGAAGCCAACACTAGGACACCTAGCACAGCTCTGGATGGCCACAGCCACGTGAGGCACGGCTCTGGTCCAGTATAACTCTGCAGAATCAAATCTGCTCAAAACATTTTGAAGGAGTAAATATAGCCTAGGGGATCTTATGCTAGTCTTTGGTAAGGAATCAGTATTCTTTGCTATCCTTCTTTTCCCCTTTAGCCAAAGAACACAAAATGCCTTCTCTTTCCCTCTTTGTACATATTTGGGCAAGTATTACTCATGATTCATTTAGTAGCTGTTTCCAGAAAATTGTTGAGGTAGGGGTGGTGATGCTAATTGGAACTTCCACAATGTCCTTCATTTGATCCCGTGACGTAATTTTAACCCAGCAGATTAGCATTTTAAATAAATTGCATTAATCCTGTGTGGCCTACCTACAAGTATCCATTTAAGGTGTAACTCAGGTGAAATCAGAAATCTAAGCACAGTGAGAGCGGGAGATGGTTTGTGAAGGGAGGCAGTGACAGCGTGAGGCGTGTTCCAGTCCCTTTTGTTCTGTTAGTTGCAAGAAGAAATTTGGAAAATGCTTCATTTTAAGAGTTCAGTTTTTCAATAGTGATGTATTGAAGCGTCCATGAGATGGCCCAGGAATTCCCACATGACTATCCAGATACAATATTAACTGTGCAGGTGACTGGGAGATGCAGGACCCGGACCTTATTCTGTTTATTACCAGGAAGTGTTGTAGTTAGACTGGCTAGACTATTTTATATATATATATATATATATATATATATATATATTCTAAACCCCAGATGTGTCATTCTTGTAATGAGTGTACTGTATGGCTGTCTCTCAGTTTTCACACACAAATGAGGCTTCTTGCCCATGTAGGTAAATAATTTTGTGGGACAGAGAAGCGCTACCTAGAAATTAAAGGGTTTGCCAGCTTAGCTGTATTTTTCTAGGAAAGCAGCTTTTTGCTTTTGCTGTTGCTGTGTTCCTGATTAATGTAGTTTCTCTAGAAGTCTGCTTTATTCCCAAGCTTGCATCCATTCAGTTCTTATCTCACTAAGGTGAAGTCCCAGGAATAATCCCAGTGCTTTGGATGCATCATTCTTTCAGGAGATAATGTAAAATAAAGGTCATAAAGATCCTGGGATGAATTCTGCTAGGTATAGAGGTCACGATGTAGCTGGTCAAGCCTTTTTTTCAATGTATTGTTCTGCTCTGATTTATGTAGTTACCACGTTCTTCCCCAAAGGAGCTGCATTTTAAATGAAACTAATTGAAAGCACTGCGGCGGGGTGGCACGTCATCGGCCTAAGTGGAAGACAGCAGTGAATTGCAGTGGTTGTTTTGTATGAACCTGACACTGGAGATCACAGAAGTTTGCTGCTAGTGTGTTGGGGCATTCTTGGGAGTAAAGGGAGTTGTGCAAATTTTAAACCAGGTTACTCTTTTCTGGTTTTCCTGTCTGCATTTTGATGATGCTGAAGCTTAAACTTAATATAAGACTTGTCTGTAGAAGGGCATGCCATTCAAGAACTAACATCCAGCATGGATGGAAAATCTCTTCTAAAATATGTTTTGAAAAAAATTTCTTTTGAGAAAACTGGTCTATTTATTGTCCTTAGTTGACTAACTGGCCTGGGCCGCATTAATCCATTTCTAGACGAGTTCTTGAGAGCTGTTCTAGTGTACGGCTGTTTCTTGAGTGTGTGCAAGCTTTGAAACTTGTTGAACTTCCCCTTCAAAAAACTCGTACAGGAAGAGAGTCCCAAAGGATCATTGATACAGGAAAGAGACCCAGACCCATTAACAGAAGAGTGTGACTTCATGAAAGATGTGCTTTTGGATTTCCTGAGCAGTCTGATCTGCTGCGCATTATCCACACATAATTTTGAGAAGGCCTAGAGCTGGCAGAGGAGTGATATTCCTGGAGCAGTAGTATATTCGTCAGTAACACAGTGACCTTTGCTCATTCCCGTCCTTACTGCCAAGTCTCGGTCATGGTCGGATGAAAGCTCAGTCAGGCCTGCTAAAGTGATTTCATGAAAGGCCTGAGCTCTACCATTTGGAGTCAATGAGAGGAACAATAAAAAAACCTGTATGTGGAAGTGACTCCTTGCTACCAGGCTGTTCTCATCTTGGGGTTGCTGTTTCACTAGAAACGCCCAGTCCTGGATTAGAAGGGACCGTTTTAGGGAGAAAATTTTGGTCCATTCAGATTTTGCAGAGGAGACATTCAGAGATGTCTTCTAGCGTGCAGAGAATACTTTTGCTTGACGAGCTGGCGTCATCTTCCTAAATGCAGCCCAAGAGTTGCCTTAAGTTCAGCGTCGGTGCCATGAAATAAACCACCTGTGAAGGCTGCTGAGGAGCTGGATGGAAACCATGGCTTCTGGCTATCGTTTGGACCAGCTTAATGTGCTCTGGAAAAAAAATTTTCACACGTCATATCACACCGGCTGAAAAAATAGCGCACATCAGCAACGCTGTAACACGGAGTAAAGGACTCGCAGCAGGTGTTAACGTGCAGCGGCACAGAGCATTATGGTAACACCTGTGTTTGTCTAGATCCAGCCAAAACAATTTCCTCTCCAGTTGTAGAGGAGGATTAAAAAAAAGAAAAAAACGCGAACTTCCAGTAGTAGCAGACGTTTCCTGTAAAGCAATTTGTGTAGTGTTTCCCATGGTGCACTCTGGCTGCGCTGTGGTTTTTCTCTTTAAACTTTTTTAGTTTGGGGACACCTTTGGTAACTTCAGTGACCAACTGTCTCTTTATCTCTCGCCAGCATTGCCAGGCCCGAACAGTTGCAGATGGTGTGCTCTCCGAGTGCTTTCCTTAATTGAATGAAAAATAAAGCCTCTTGTAAAATACTACCAATTTAGATGTGACTTATGGGGCACATATGATGCTTATTTTTTCAATTACATGAAAACTTGGCGTGGTTAAACATAGGGAGCCAAGTGTTCTGTGAAGCTGGTATAAATTTCTGGATTTTTAGGTGATTTTGCTTTAAATTATTATATAGCAGAAGGGGGTGAAGGAAGTCAGCAGCTAAACTGTGTTTTCCCAGCATGTATTTCACTCAGTGGACCCTTGATGCTCATTTCATGACTAATATATGCTGTACTATATGCATTTCTTGTTGTCACCAGAGATAACATTAAGTAAACTATCCCCTTAAGAAAAACAGCTTTTCTTGGCAAGTGGAATATGACTCAAGGAGCCAGCACTGGAGACATACGGTGCTGTGAATGAGTGCTGTGTGTTACTCTACTGGATCTGAGTCCAGGCACTATTTATACTGCAGCATATTCAGCACCAGATTGTTAAATCTTAATACTGAAACAGTGCATCATTTAAATGTTTTTGTTCTGTTTATGTCCCATTTTCAAGCATTGGATATCAAGCAACACTTACTAACTTTTTGTTTCATTTGGACAAGATCTCTCCTTGCCAAAAGATTTCTGATCTGCTCTTGAAATATTAGCCCGTCTGTACCAGCATGTTACAGTGAAACTTTGTGCCCCTGAGGATGAACTCGGTCACTTCCAGCTTCTTTTGGTGTATGGTGATAGAATACCTTGCAAAGTACATGAATGGTAAATGTAAAGATTTAAGTGCTACAGAAGAGGACTCATACTAAAATTATTTCCTCTTCAACCTATGGGGAATGGGGAAAAAAATATTCCATAGCAGGTATTTATTGGCTTCATAAGCATTGTGTTCTGGTTTTGTCTCTCTTTGTCTCACTGTTTCAGAGGTGGTATTTATTTTATGATCATGTTCAGGAGATCAGGATAACAGACCTTTGCCTTTTGTTTCCATCTGATAAGTTCCAGAGCTGGTGAAGAACTGGGAGTAGAAAGTGAGAAGGAGAGGGTTGAACTTTCTTGGCATCACAGCATCCTTCCAGATACCCAAGGAGGGTTCTTGGAGCTCGTGCTGTCACAGACGAAGTAGTTTTCTCATGTATTAGTGTATTTCTGGCAGTAGAGTTTACAGATGGTCTTTTTGAAGATCAAAATGCAGACCTCAGAAGGGATCAGTTTAAATGGGAGTGAAGGTGATTGGTGTCTTGTAGGGCTGCGCTGAGAAAAGTTACCTGAGGAGAACAGCGGGGCAGTGGGAACATGGTGGAGGAAGGAATAAAAGCAGTAGTTGCAACAGTGCAGAACAAGGCCAAACTGCTTTGTTCTCATGTAAGATGGCACTGTGGCTTGCTTTGTTTGGCGTCTTCCTGGAAGTCGTTCCTGGGTATTAGTCATTGTTTTTGGTGTGGGTGGGCCCTCTGCAATTGTCTAAACAGAAATAATACCTCTGCACCAAATGGTTTACCATCCAAGTTTATAGTCTTTGTGACAAGCTCATCCAGAAGAGGTGATGATCCCTATTAAAGAATGAACAGAAGTAGAAATAGGACTTAAAGCATTTTCCCCCGCCCCCAAAATGCTATTTTGGATCTGCGGTCAGCAGCTTGCAGTTGTTTTTTTCTCAAAGAAAAGCAACCATCTGCGTAGTGCAACTTGTAGCTGGGAGTGAACTCTTGCTATTTGGTGGGTTTCCAGTGCCATCCATCCACACTGGGAATTGTACCATGCTTAGATTGTAGCTGTGTGCTGAAAGCCCACACATAGGAATTTTCCTGTTCAAGTCAAAACCAATGCATTTATTTACTGAAAGGTTTTGTAGACTAGAAAATCAGGACTATAGAGTATTTAAAGCTTGTTCTAACTTAGAGAACTAGGCTTTAGTGGGCTGATGAAAGATGTGAAAGGAGGAAGCCTCCTGTGCTTCCTTGAGGTAATTTAAGAGCCAGGAACATGTCAGCAACACTCTGCTAAGAATTTAAAATCTATTCCTACTCTTCCCTGTGGTTTGCTTCAGGAGTCAGTACAACGCATCTTTTTTGAGCAAGAGTGCAATAAACCTCAAGGCAGATCCTGAATCTCCTGAACAAATGAGCTTATCAAAGGGTTTAGTAAATGGCCGATAAAATATAAAGTTTGAATTTTTTGTTTTCAGGAATAATCAAGCTTGGGAGGTGGAATCCCCTCCCTCTCAGTTATGTGACTGATGCACCAGATGCGACAGTAGCCGACATGCTACAAGATGTCTATCATGTTGTGACATTGAAAATCCAATTACAAAGGTGGGTGTTTCTGAACATCTGTCCTTCTCTATTCTCTGAGCAGCTCTGTTGATTACAGCGTTACTACAGAGATTAGCACATCCCGTCTTCATTAATTTCTGGTCTTTTGATGACATGAAAAGAAAAATGAAGAGAAGGGTGGGTCACCTGGCAGCTTTTTGGTGCATGTTCCAACTGATTTTGTATGTTTTCTGAAGTAGCAATATGGTAGCAGAAAGGGGAGGGGCAGAAACTCAACCAGGTGAAGATACCGGGCTTTTAAAGGCAGACCTTTCCACAATTCCTAATTTAATGGATTCTTGAGGCCTTATTGTATCAAGTATTGTATCCTTGCCTTTTTCCAGGGGCTGGATTGTGAGAATCCAGGTCTTCTGCCAGTTGCAGAGATGGGGAGGAGGGGAGCTTGTTGACTTTCATTTTTTTCTCCAGTGGTCTTCCCAGTGAAACGGCGAGAAGATGAGGAAGGGATGTGTTACTGCAGCTCCGTTTGGCATATTTTCCTTCCCTGAATGCTAGTTCTGATTAGCAAAGCAAAAGCTCCTGACACTTTTACACTTACTTGCCCTCCCTCTTCCCCCCACTCCCACGGTTTCTCCCTCTTTCTCTCTGTTGGCTTCCAAAAGAGTCCTCAAATAGCTACTGATGTCTGCGTAAGGAGTTGCGGCAGGTCCCTGGCAGTGCATGGCATACCCTAGCCCTGCTGGTAAGCCTACATTGCCCAGTCTGCTGCAGCTCTGTGGTCAGGACATGTCAGAGGAAAGAGGCAAAAATAATAGACAACCTGGAATAATTTGCCCACAACTCTTTGAAGCTTGACTTGAACAGAAGAGGGGTCTGTTGGGATGTGTGTCTGTGACCTTTGGTGGTAGATACATCCCCTTCAACTCTTCAATTCAGCTTGGAATTTGGAAGTAGTTTGTGCCTCACTGACGTTAACCTCACAAACAGCAATGCTTCTTTCCTGTTCTATCTCTGATGAGGCTTGAGGTTTCCAATTCCCACTAACAGGCCTTTCCTTGGTTTTATATACTATTGTTTCTCAGCTAGACTGCATTTCTGTAGCATAGTTGTAATAGAGCATCTAGAGCCCGCAGCCACTATAAAACTGGAGTGCAGTAACTCATCTCCTCAGAAGTATGAGCTACCAGGAGTCCATCTAGCCTATTGTCGTGTCTGTATTGCTGGAGGGTATCAACCCAAGATCAAGGTCTCATTCTTTATCTTCAAAGTGCTTGAATGCCTGGATGCTGTGTAAATAGAAGATAGCCCATGACTTTGAGATAAAGATGGTCATTGACTACTTGAACTCCTCAAGCACACCTGAACTTTCAACTCTGAGGATAAAGCCAGGCCGTACAGGCAAATGGCAGAACTACCTTAGAGGTTGATTGGAGAGCACGTATTAAGTTTCTCAGGCACAAATGGCAATGACAACTTTCTCCCAACTTCCTGATGCGCTTCTTGGGTCTGTCCTTATGTATGCAGACACAGACCATAAGCTTCTTAAATTAAAAAAGGCACAAGTTATATGAAGACAAAAGCTTCACTACATATGCAGTTCTTGTAGAATGAAAGTGAGAATGAACTACATGTGACAGATGTTGGACATATGGCTTAATGTGTTTCTGAGAGGCTCTTGGATACTTCAGTGATGAGGGCAGTATAAGAACTGATATGAAATAAAATCAGTTTTTCAGATTTGGTGCTCAAAGCCTTGCCTCCATACAAGGCGGGCTTGTACTGTGTAGGGATTTTGTTAGTGGCAGCGTGGCATATATGTTTTTTTTCATGCCAGCGGGAGTATCTTTCTCTGTCTGGAGAGGATGCCTTTATCCAGCCATTTCTGGGGATGAATGTAGTTTCTTTGCTCTCCACCAAGCCCGTGAGGGAATGGTTATATACGCATATAATATCTTAGTAGGATTAGCTGCTATTCCTGCCATGTACTGTCATTCTTTTAGTTGAACTACACATCTTTTGGTAGTTGGGCTTGGTGGGGAGGGGAAAGAGAGAAGAAACATCTTGGTGGGCTGACTAAGATGGAAACTCCATGGTTGTGCTCACTGCTTGAAGGTCTATAGCACTTGTATGCAAAGTGTAAGCACCTGTGATGTTTCTACCTACTTTTTGCTTTCTGTTTTAACAGTTGTTCGAAGTTGGAAGACTTGCCAGCAGAGCAGTGGAACCATGCCACAGTTCGCAATGCCTTAAAGGAACTGCTCAAAGAGATGAATCAGAGCACGTTAGCCAAAGAATGCCCTCTCTCACAGGTCAGTGTTTTTTTTTAACAGGCTTAGGGAAAGCCAGATTTACAAGATCTAAAGCTCATATTTATTCAATAAAGGGGTTAGACTAAACAGTTCCATAAATATAAAATCAATTTCTTGTTTTCTTTAAAGGAGAAATTCTAATTACTATGGAAAAGAGTATATTTACACCATGTTTTCTTAGTGAGTTGCCAGGTGGAAATTATTGATGAATTGGTTGATTGTTATTCTGCTGTTCAGGGCAAATTCTTCATTTAGATCTTTATCAAAACCTTTTGCAGTGGGACTAATGATCCTCAAATGCAAGACTTGAGTTGCTTCTTCCCACTAGCAGAGGCCCACCTCCCCCACTAACCCATAGGTAGCTGTCATCAGCCTCCAACTATGATAAAAAGTATGCTATTTTAACAATTGTGCCCCAATTTTTAGGAAACAGCAAAAAAAAGTATATGTAATTATGTTAAAAAAAGAACAAAAACTCAGTCTCATTCTCCATGACTGCTTTATAAATGGCAGTGATGTCATGTCTAAGACACTAACACAGAGGTTCCTACAGATATCCTGAGTTCTATTTGTACTTCAGATTGTCATAACAAGAGATTCATAAAATTTTCATGACTTTGCCTCTCAGAAAAAACAGAAAAATGCTTCAACGCCCAGTCCAAGTAACTTTGCTGAGAGTGAGAAATACGTTGCCTCCTAAAAACTTTGTTAGAATCATAGGGTAATTTGTGTATTGTATCTTAAAAAGTCAAAACATCACTAATCCCTGCTTGCTAAAAATTCGTTTCTTTGCTAGCCTGTGCCCAAAATTTTTTCTCCTGTGGTTGCCTATCTTGTATTGCATTGTACATTTATCCTGCAGTTCATGATCCAAAGCCTCCATGAGCCCAGCGAATTCTTTTTGTGTATAACCAGCACAAATTTGCCTCACTGTTATGATTACAACTCCAGGGAAAGCACAGAGGTGAGATACAGAGCAGAATTTAGGCCTTTGCAATTGGTAGGGATCACGTTCCTCATCTTCCTTAGCCACATTGTGTCTGCAGAACTGACAGTAAGGAAAAGCCATGTAACTTGCCTTACTAAAGGAGCAGCAGTGACTCTAGATATGCACAGAGCATAAGTGCATTGAATACGAAAGTATCTTCCTTTTCACACAGTTTAAGTGTAATTTCTTTAAATAGAATTATCTGTGGAATCTGGTCAGCTAATGATGATTGCAGCATATGGTTGTCTCTGCCCAGTCTTCTTCAATATCCAGTATAACTAAACTATGTATCATTTCATATGCAGAATTCATTTGTTCTCTGGGTCTTTTTCCTCCCACTTCAGTTTCAAAAGCATACCAGGTGGAAATGCTGCAGTTGGTTTACTCCTTCTATAGCCTCCATCTGAAATATATTTAGAAAATTACTGATGGCAGGTCTGTAGCAGCAAAAATCCTTGCCCCAGTATTTATCTAGTGGACAAATCGAAAAGGAGATCCTTCTGTAGAAAACTGAGCTTGCTTACTTTTAAGCACGTGTGACCTTGAGTGGTGACTAACCCTTGAATTGGGACTGCAAGAATGCAGCTTGTATTATTATAATTATTATTATTATTGCCATTAAAAGTTTCAGTGTCTTTTGTTTGGGCTCACAAAATGCAAAAGATACAATGGAAGGTTGTATAGGAGCTGTCTATTTCCATCATCTGAATATGCCTCTAATACAATTCCTTCTCCCAAATCAGTTTTAAAAAAATATCGTGCCAAATGTGAAATGTCATTACAACCCCCTTGTGGTTAATATATTATTGACAGCAGCAAATTGCAGAGTGGTCTCTTAGGAGTCAAACTGCAGAGTAAATGCTGCTGTTTATTAATGTGTTCGTAGTGCCTCAAGTACAGAAATGGAGAGGGGCTCTCGCTCCCACCAGTGACGGTGCTTCGTCTCTGGTTCTCAGTGCCTGAGCTCACCATGCAGCCCAGATGGGGATTCTTATTGCCACTAATGGGAAATGTAATCATTCACTTTGATTTAAAATTGTTCTGTTTTTTTTTTTGTTGGTTTTTTCTGCTAGGTGTATTATGTGGCTGCAGCTTAGCTACCCTTAGCACACAGCTCCTTTTCAAACAAATAAATCCCAGTTAACCAAGCTAGGGGAAGGAGGGTAGGTGAGGGGAGTGTGAGTGGCAGAAAGAAATCCAATTATTTCAGCATTTCCATCTTTGCATAAAGACCTCTGTCTTTCCTGTATATTGTATAATTCATTTCAGCACTGACCATGAGTTTTGTCTCTTTGCTGGAGCAAGATTTCTTGGAATGTGAGCACAACCTATGTTTTTCTCCTTGAACTTACTGCACTGGATTTTCTTTGTGTGGATATTTCTTAGCTCCTGGTCTACGTAGTTTTCATTCTATGTGGCTGTCATGGCCACACACACATACCAAACCTGTCTGCTCCTTCATATAATCTATTCCTTGTTTAAGGATTTTCCCAAGAATACTCTGCATTATTTAGAAATTTCGAATTAGATTTTTTTTTTTGCCATTCTCTTCTGAATGGATATTTCCTTTCTGCAGCCTTATCAAGATTCCTAGCAGAAATACCCCTAGCATTCCTTTCCATTTAACAGTGAGAACATGCAGTTTGAAAGTTGTTACGGTTCCTTTCCTTGCTCTACTGTCAAGCAATTGAAGAGAATCTGTCCTGGGATTTTTCACCAATGGTTGATTTCCTATTTGATTTTGCTATGTAGTTTAAGTGTTGCTTTCTTAAATAAAGGTTAATGGGTTAATATATTTTGTGATATTTAAGAGCCCTACAATTTCAGTAATGTTGATTTATTGTAGAACTAGAGGATTTAGGGAAAAAAAGGGGGGGAATGGAATTGTTATGTAGACAGAGCTAAACAATGGCCCCACCATTAAAGTGACTGTAAAAAACCCAACAAGTTAGCTCAACTTTCTTCAAAATCCTTCCTTAGTAGAGGCTATCTCTGTGTCAGGCTTTCAGAATACTATTGCTTGTTAAAATGACTTGGAGCAAGGGAGGATTTATGGGGAGGGAATTGCTGCTGACTGCCACAATGCTAGGTTTATGTCTCAAAATATTGATTTTAATTAGAAAATTGAATCTCAGTTTTAGAAATTGAAGCTGCCACAAAAGGCTCTTACTTCATAGCCTTCAGACTCTACTGCAGTGTGCTGTAGTAGCCTTTGAGTGGAAAAGTTGACTGAAAAGGTAGAAGAGCCTCTTTATTGCAAGTGAAATGGCCTGTTGAAGACTGAATCTAATTTGCACCACCCAGTTGTCTTAAGTCTCTCAGTTTTGCTCACCTTTTTAAAGTCCCCAAAGCTCAAGAGTTCAGGAACAGCCGGCGTCCTGTTGCAGTGAACTGGGTAGAAGGCTGGATAAATCTGGCAGAAGGAGGGGATGTTTCTGTTTTTAAAGCATTGTTAAAATTGAGTAAGCCAAGTGGAAGCTTTGTAGCTTTCCAGAGATGGCCAAGATCCCATTTTGCACAAGAGCCTGAGGCAGCCGATGGGCCAGAGCTTGAAGCTACGGTAAATAGCTTATTTGATCTGTGAGATCATCCTTGCTCTCTCATCTCTATGCAGAAAGGTCATACAACGTGTCAGGGCTTTTTCTGAGCTTTGATGTAAGTGAGGAAGGAGGGCATAAGGAAAAAGTGATTTCTGGAGAAGGTGCATTGGCTCTCATGTGTTAATGGTGTTAGATTGCATTTCCTTGCTGGAAATTTACATGTGCTGGGAATAATTTGATCTTGGAAGAGTTTGGGGCAGGACAGGGAGAAAGAAAGGATAATGTTTTTGTTAAAATTATGCCTCCTCTGTGGAATGGATGAAGGGAGGGGAAAATAACAGAAAGGAAGAACTAGCACTAACCAGGCTCTTTCTCACCCTATGGGTAGAAGCATCCCAGGTGGAAATTAGCATTTTTATGGGTATCAGGTGCTGCAAAACAGCTCCACTCCTCTGTGCTTCATTTGGGTTGTACCGAGTCACTTAGAGGGAATTCACAAAGAGTAGAGGGGGTGGTGAAGCAAGCAATATCTCAGTTTTGTTGAGCTTTTTTTGTGATTTTTGGCTGCCCCGTATTGTGGTATGTGTGGTTCCCTTCTCTCTGGGAGAGTCATAGAATGACACTACTAATTCCTCTTTTGGGCTAATCACACGTTTCTATATATTATATTAATTTAACTTATTTGCCTAACTGTTGTTCTGCAGCGAGTAGCACGGATGTTCTCCGATTCTTGGCTGTGTGGTCTTGCTGCATTTGGAAGCAGAGCAGAGACATCTGAAAAGCATTATTTGGATTATGCATGCTGCAGCATCTAATCTTACCTTTAGGATCTGGTTCCTAAATCATGCTTGTTCTCACTAGTATGCAGTGAGCATGTGTTCCCCAGCATGGCACTGCCTGTTCTTATGGAACTAAAGTTTAGATATTGTAATATCACAAATACAAAGCAAAGTAGAACTGCCCCCCTGGCCCAAGCTGCAGATCTCAGTCGAGGTTTGTACTGCATCTTTTTTGCATTATTATGCATAATAATAATAATTAGTTTCTAATTTTAATTATGGCTGGGAATGTAGAATGGGGAATAAAACCATTTTTGTGTACTCATCAGATGCTTCCTTTGGTTTTAAAGTTGCAAGTGGATGATCATTGTGCACTCGGATGTCATTCACTTTCCCTGGAAAAGATTTCTAATTGTGCCAGATGTTTTGAAACACTTTTTGTCTTTCTTTCTGTACTTTCAGAGTATGATTTCATCCATTGTAAATAGCACATACTATGCCAATGTGTCAGCAACCAAGTGCCAGGAGTTTGGGAGATGGTACAAAAAGTACAAGAAGATTAAAGGTAAATTGATTTTTTTGTGACTTTCCAAGTTCTTGAACTTCTGCTGACAGAGATTATTATCAAAGAGTAAAAATGATAATAAGCTATAATAATATTAGTGAATTTGTCTACAAAGAGGGCCCAGTCACAGCACATTTGAAATTAAATCTGATACTTTATAAACAAGGCTGGTGTGAAAACACAGGCCACTTAAAACATGCTTAAAATAACCCATTTGGCTGTGCTGAAAGATCAACTGTGTTTTGAATTAAGCTAAAACATTTTGGAAAAAAAATTAAATTCTAGTAGCTCTGGATTTTAAAGTTAAATTGCTATGTAAATTACCTTAGTTGCATTTTATTCATGAAAGCTAAAAAAGCGTCTTTCTAAGTTACATGTGCCCTTGCTCTCTGTTTTCAATACTAAGCGTGCTGGCATTCTGGCCATGTTTTATTGTGTGGAATCTGCATAACAGTAATGCGTTTAATACCCGATTGTTAGGAGATGTTGCTAAATAGCAAGGTGCTGCACCCACTGAAGTTAAGATGAAAATAGCCATTGTTTGCATTTTTTCTACAACAAAATTGTATTAGTTGGTTAGCAGTGAATGCCCGAGGCAGTAGAATTATTCTATGTAAGTTCATCCCACTCTCCTGAAATGTTCGATCGCCTTTTAATAGTACATGGAGTGACGTGATAAGCATCTGTCATGTGTAGTTTGTTCTTTTATTCATCCTTTCCTTTGGGAGGGGACTTATGTGTGTACTGGACCATTTGTTTTGGTAGTTTTTTTTTTTGTTTTGAAACACATATGTACTTTGAACAGGAGTTTGGGGATAGTCAGAAGCTTTTCCACAGTACCAACTGGCTCTTCTCCCCCAAAATGTCCATCAGCCTTGTAGATAAGCTTTACCCTGTGATAGGTTTTTTCATAGTTTCTCTCGCTGTTACACCACTGAAGGGAAGATCCATTGTCTGAAAGAAGACGTAGGCTATTTTTGTTATTTCTGTCTGTGATCCTTTCAGCGGCCAGGAAAATCATAAGAGGATTCACAAGCATGATGCAGAAATAGAGTAACGTCCTGTCCTTCTTGAGAAGCCATTGTATTTGTAGTCACATGAGATTAGCATCTTTCAAAAAGTCTGCTGTCTTTCTCTCTTAAAAGGCTGGCATACATGAGCTATGAAAGATTGCTTGTTTAGTTTCCATAGGACAGACTAGAAATCTGCATAATAATACCATAAAGAGTCTGCTGCTTGAGTTAGGAACACGTGAAACAAAATTGCCTAAAATATCAGAACAAGTTCTGAGGCATCTGGTTTTCCTCTGCACGTCTGGCTTGTGCAGAGCGTACCTGTAAGATGTTCAGGCCTGGGCTGTGCAGGGATTAGATTTTCACTAGGGGAAAAAAAGAAAAAGAATGTTTTATGGTAAAATTGTTTATGTCTAGAAGGAAGATTGTTCAGGCAGAAGTGGCCTGAACAATGCCAATGAGGAAATGGAGGTTTTGCTTTTCACCTACTAAAATGATTTAGGCTTGAAGTAAAAACATTGATTAGACATTTTAGTACATGGTTACTCTCATGCCAAATAAACTCGATAGTTTCTTCTCACCATTGCCATTGTGTGACTCATAAGTGCTTCTTTTCTCTAAATGGTGTCTCTTAATAAAAGAATTTTATTTGAAGTGCTCTAACATATCCTTTTGGTTAAAAAACAATCAAAGGAATCAAACGGCTTCAAGGTCATCACCGTTCGCTTTTACTTGCTGTTCTAGGAGAACAGAGATGGGCTGGCTTTTTTTTTTTTTCCTCCCCCTTCTTCTTTTTTTTCAACTGGGCAAGGGTGCCAGTTGCAGAGGCACTGAAAGTCCTTAACTGTAGTGTTCTTAACTGTAGAGATGCCACTGCAGCTTCTGAGTGTTTCTAGCACACTGCTGTCTTCCACTTTCTTCCATTCTTAGAGCATTGAATTCTTTAAGCTCTTACTTTTTTTTACTTAGTAAGTGCACAGTTAAATTGTTAAGTGCATTAAAAGCAGAATGAGACCTCAATCAAGAGGTCAAGGATCCAAACCTGAAGAGTTTGCCAGATAACTCTGTATCTGTGCTATTCAAAGAGACACAGCCAGTCGTTGCTGTTTGGAAGTGTGTGTGTGTTAGTAGGAGGAGAAAAAGGAAGGTTAAGGTACGTGTGAAGTAAACACAAGCTGCTATAAAGCAGTTCAAGTAGTGTTGATTCATCAACCATATGAGTGGGAGAGAAAACAAAGAGTCTATGGCAGGTACAGTGGTGCATGGAGAATAAACAGCCGTGCAACTTCAGGGCAGTAACCTAAATCCCCTGGAAACAGGAAGACTTCTGCACTTCTTTGGGTGGTTTCAATTCCTCATCATCTCTGTTCTTCTTTTCTGTAGCCAGATATTCCTACAGGACAGCCCAGTTAGTATGAAAATCAGTGACTTGACTTACATGCTTCAGACATTACATGTTCCTTTAACAGTGGTTAAAAAAAAAGGACTTAGGTTTTCCATGAAGGTGGATGGATGATGCAGCAATTCATTTTTCAGGTTGTAATCTGGATAGATTGGGTAAAATTATAATTCACAGTCTTTGGGACCAGCACACTTATTCATGTGTATCTCTAGAGCTGGTTATTAGAAAGTAAAGGCAAAAAGCAATTCACATGAGCTGTGGTAAAGGCAAAATAGGAAGGGACTTCAAAATAACTTTATTGACGTTGCAAACTAAAGGCAGCCTACAGTGTTAAATGTGTTTCCTATTATCTGCTAATGTCTGTTTTAATAAAACAGTGGGAACTAAATGGTTGCTTCTTAATCAAAACCATGATTTCCTAAACATAAGCTATGTGATTCTGTTACAAATTGCCACATATAGATCTCCTAGGTCAAACTTTTTTCCTTTCTCATAGAAATAAATAAACAGTAAAATAATTATACACTCTGGAAGATCAAAGTAATTACAACTGAAGCCAGGCAAAAATAAAAAGTTTTCTGAAAAAAAAAAAGAAAAGAAAAGCATCAGGTTGCCGAGTATATAGTTAACATTTAAATAAATATAAGAAAGTGAACAATCAATAATTCGATATCATTAGCAACAGATGTAAAAACTGTACACAAATGAAATTGTATCAAATCTCAAGTAAACATTCTCAGTGTGCATTCTGTTGAACTCACCGAAAAGACAGCTAAACTATTTATGCTTGTAATTTAAAGAAAGTTTTCAGTTAGTTCAGCTCAGCATGGTAATTTTGTCTTGTGTCAAGATGATGCTGGAATAAAATTCTGCTTGAATTTTTTCTCCCACCCCGCCCCAGCCCCTTAGGTTTTGAGACATTCACAGTTTACTCAGTGGCACGAGAGTTAGTATACAGACAGATCTGGGAGTTGGCTGGTGTGGGGATGGAGGCTCTTTGTCTCCTCCTGGCTCTCAGCCTACATTGGGATACGTACGAGGACACGAGTGAGTTTCTAACAGGATGTCCACTCTTTCCAGTCTCCTTGGGATACACATATATATTTGAAGGAGAGCTTATTTTAGTACAGTTCTGTACAATTGAAAATGTACAGTAGTTGGGAAACAAAAAGTTACACTTCCGTGAACTTTCTATTCCGCTCATGGACGTCTGTAATCATTTGGGGTGGTGATGAATTTTGTTCAGAATATGCACCGTGAATGAATTTAATATTACTATGTGAAGGCTTTTTAAAACTCTTTATTTGCTTTTTAATTTGCCTTATTTTTGAAGTAAGCGTTTTAGTACACAGTTCTGCATACATGGTGGAGTTTAAGTGTGTTAAAACCTACTTGAATAAAGAATCAGAGTTTTCCTTTTTTAATAAAGGTTACATGTTAACTCATGACAATTATACCGCAATGGCTTAGTCCAGTGGTTCTCAAACTGTCTTTCTCCTGCCCAGTCCCATGGGGTTGCTGCTCTCAATCTGAGAACCGCTTGCCTCGTTTCTCTAGATGCTGAGCTTGCTGAAGCTGGAGAAGATATTGAACGTTGTTGAAATTCAGGAGTTGAATAATTGTTTTAAAGGCTTGCATTGGTTCTTAATTTTATTAACAAAAAGGTACACAAACAAAAATAACACTTTGTAGGTAACTGTATACCTATATATATGTATGTGTAGAGAGAAGTATTTCAGAATTTTGCCCGCAACTCAGATCATTGTCAAGGGATCAAACTTGTACCAGTTACCTACTCATTGCCCAGTGTTTTGGGTTCGTAGCATTTAGAATATTTTTTAGCTCTATTTCTCAATAGATATTTCACTTCCAAGTGTCATGCTTTCTATTTTTATCAGAAGGACTATCACTGTATCAGATTTCTTTCACAACTGAAACTCTTAACTGGTGTGAATTTTTTCTTTTTGCCTGATGACACAACTGAGCTTGGTGGGAGGAAGTTAAGAAGGCAGAGGGGAGAAATAAATACGTTGTGAGCTTAAAAATAAAAAGACATATTTTCTTTGTCTGCATATTAAGAACATTTAATCTTTGGTCCTGCCATCAGTGGCTGTCAAAATATAGCTTTCTGTGGATGTGAGTTTTGAGACTGTGGATGTCTCAAAGTTTTTGTGAAATGATGAGGCTTTTCAGTTTAAAGGAGGAGGACTCCATTATTTCTATTTCGACAGATCAGAAACGTAAGAAAAAGCTTTCATAGCTTCCGTAAGTTGAGAGTTTGCTTTGGCTGCTCTTTGATTTTTTGGATATTACTGATTTGGTTTTTGTGGTGTTTGTACTGTCTTATTCTGGAAAGTATGTCTGCTTACTTCCCATAACGGATAGATAGAGCAATCCGTTTTTCTTCTAGTGGGTTCTAGAGGCTGTTGTAGGTTGAGAGAGGTTAGAAACAGGATGCAGGAGGGCTCCCAGCTTTGTTATTTCCAGGCTGAAGGAACCTAAGATTGCAACACAGTGATAATGCCAGTACGAGTCAGGGGAAAATTGTTGTTATGTGCTTTGAGGAATAGTTTTTAATTGTTCCTCTGAAGCAGATGTTGTGGAATTCTCTTGAAAGACACACCAGATTTTTAACAGACAGTGTTTTTGACTTTTAAAAATATCCTATTTATTGATACATGCATGTGTATATACCCCTCTATTTACATAGAGGCGTTTATATATATGTATGTATGTATATATATGCATATATAGATCTTGACCTTTTGCCTTTTTAACTAACAGATTGAGGCAGAAATGTTAAGTTTTTTTAAGAAGAGATCATTTCATGTCTTGTTTGGATATTAGTGGCAGCTCTGGCACTAAACCAGTTAGGGTCATTCCGGTCAGCTCTGTGGCTCTTGACATTACTGTAATTTTTCCTTTGCTTACTTTTACACTCCTGACTGTGTGTTTATTTCACTAAAAATAGGACTTTCCTGACTTTCTTAAGGAAAAAGGAAGGAAAATAACATCATTCACAGGCAAAGTTTTCAGCATGTAGATGATATACATGACCTGAAGATCATCTCTGACTTGGAGACATCCTCTTAGTCTGTGGACTGCCGTGCTGTTTTATGAGGAGAGTTGTTCATTGGTTTGCACTGATCACGAGCAAAAAGTGGCATCTCTCTTTAAATATAAGTTTAAAGTTGTCAAGATTCAGCAAGAGTTATAAACCCCTTAACTGCTGTTTTCCACACCCACATTAGCATTTTGTATTTCAGTGCCGTCCCTGATGTTAAGTGCTAGTTTGGGGGATTTGTGCGTGTGTTCTGTTAAGAAACAATTTACCCACTGCAGTGCTTTATGAGTTGTAGCCCTCTTGGCTATTCCTCTCTTTACAGAGAATTAAAACAGATCCCTTGGTTTTGGTTTTTTTTTTCTTTTTACTTAAGCTTAACTTTTATCTAAAGTAAATGCATATATGAATTTCAACTTGCAGAATGTCTTTCGTGTCTTTTGTCTGGTTTGGAGCAGTGGCTCTCCCTCTTAATAGTACACATGTTGTGGCAGAAGGACCTGCACAGTGAGCTGAATGTCATCTCTTGTGCGCACGTGTGGCTCGAGCTGCATCCATTGCTGCTTTAGGGAACATATGTCAGTACAATAAAGGTTGGAAACCTTTCTGTAGAGAAACTGCTGAGCCACTTGTCTCATGTCTTGTCCCTGCCATGCAGGGACATTATACTTTTTTTAATTAAGAGACTCTGACCAATTAATGTCACTCAACTTTATGGTTTTAAAATGTCTCCTGTTCTAAGAACAGTGCTTTTCTCAGTGAGGACCAGTTGTGTTCTGAGGCTGCGTCTTCTGCCCAGCCACTATAGAATTCTTAGTAAAGAAGGGTCATCTTCATTTTCTAAAAAGTGAACGCTTTTTTTTTTAACTCTGCAGAATCTCAAAGTGAATTTTCCTTCATTTTTTTTTTTTTTTTTTTTTTTGTGTACTACCAAACAGTCACGTTAGCTCAAAAGGAAAGGAATTTTAAGAAAGTAAGCATTAGGGGAGATTTGACTGGAACAGGAAAAAAACCTGAAGCTTAGGTACAGGCGTAAGCTTTCCTGGTGTGAAAACTGCAATGTGGCTGTCTTGATCACATGGATTTCATAGAATACATAACTCTGACAGCAGAATTTAATTCTGTTCACTCAATGCATCTGAAGAGTTTATATGTCTGTCTTAATGATGTTTGTGCTCTGTCTCATTCCTGTGCTCTGTCTCATTCCTTTTACCATCTCTGATGTTATGAGTCAGGAAGAGATGCATACGTATTTCCTGGAGGGATTGCACAATTGACTGGGTTATTCAAGGAGGTTTTCCACCTCCCTTTTGAGGTGCCCACAAAAAGTTAGTACTTAAATAGCAGGGCAGACTTCTGTCACAGTAGTTTGACAGGAAGGGAGATATTTTTATATTGGATGAGACTATCAGTCCATCTAAACCAATACTCCCTGTATTTCTGTCAGACAGTTCTGAGTAATGTTAGCCCTGCTTCTCCTTTTTCACTTCACCTGACCAATATTCATGCATTAGACCAGGTGGTCACTAAAACACATTCAGTATAATGCTTTTCTTTGCCCTATGGCTCTGGCATGTCCTGTCTACAAACGTTGTAATGTTGATGACACGCTTAGGAATAAATGAGTTTGTACTTCTGTGTGCCCTCTTGAGGCCCTGTTGCCCTTTTAGTGACCTAAAAATAATCTGAAAATAAGATAATAGGTTAAATTCCTCTTTTCAGACAAGCATCTTTGTAAGCAATGCCCAAAGGGACAGCCCTTCAGAAGAATATTTTTAAGCAGAATTGACAGAAAACATGTTAGTGTTCCAAGGGATGACTTGGATCTAGTCTTTGGGACAAGAGGAGAAGGTCATCTGCACAGAGAGAGTCAACAATGTTCGTACACTCTGCTCAGTTCACCTGCAACTGATGCTGATCAAAGGCCCACTTTAATGATGGTTTTTCAAAATACAAAAATAGTGACTTCTGCTTTGGTGGGAACTGAGTGATTTGCAACACAACGAAGAACAGGCAATGGCCTTTCCTGTCTGTTTTCCGATAGGTTTGGATAAGGGCCTTTGCTACCCACAGCCAGTGGCCAAACAATTTCTGTATGTACTCAATAACTGCAGGCGTAGAGGAAGGGAAAGGTTTTAAAAGTTACAACTTCTTATCAAGTCTGTTTCTCAAGTCAACTTGCTTTTCCTCCAGTCCTGACTGCAGGAGCGAATGGCCCAGGCAGAGACCAGACAGTGAATGAAGTCAGTGAATGACCTTGGGTAAATACGAAGATTAGATGTTGAACGAAATTGAGACTCCTCAGACCAGCCCTTTGCACTGAAGTGGTTAAGTGGGCTGTGATTAAAAGAAATAAGTAATTATCCTAATTATAGATGAAAAGATACAGAATTACCACTTTAAAAGCACCTCCTGTGCTCTGGAGTGGTTCTGTTATTTACAAAGTGGTAGTTCGTAATTGCGTAGGATAAGCAAGAGGGCATCCTCTTGGTGTAGTGCAGCAGCCCTGTCTCTCCGAGGCGGAGGGTGGTACTGTGCCGCAGAGCGCTTTGTCCCCCAAGCACAGCTCCAAAGTTCAAGTCTTGCTCCAGTGAGTAGGATGGTGCTGAGGCAGGAGAAATTGTGGGAACCTTTCTGTCTCAAGCTGAATGCAGGCCACACTAGAATTCACAGAACTCTCCCTGCTTGGCCATGACCGCTGCTGGTTATGGCCTTTATGATCACCAGGTTTTAAATAATAATATAAAACAAAGAAGCAAGCTCTGAAGCACTGGAGAACAGCCCTGGGTGGTGACATCCTGTCACAATTGAAGCATGGCAATTCTGCCGGCTAGTAACTTATTACAAAAAGTTTCTTTACCAGCCTCTTCCTGTTCTGGGGCAAAGTGCCCATACGCCTGTGGGACTGAAAAGTTCAGGACTCACTGGGTCGTGGGTGCTGGAGGGTCCTCCGTGTCCCTGCTGCAGTGTGGTGCTGGGGGACGTGTTACGCTCTTGCTCGCCCTGCTGCATCCATTACTGTGCATAGGAATTTCGTTTCCAGCGCTGTCAGTCAATTCACTGCCGCTCACAAGCCCTAAATGCCCCACAGGCTGTTTGTCAGAATGTTCCTATTAACAACTCAGTGAAAATAGAGGGTGAGGGGAAGGGAAGGTGGAGAAATAAATCTTATTTTAAATCTTTTAAGCTGGTTTTATTTCAAATGGAAAGTTGCATGCGGACCACCCCAAGCTATTGTGCTGTGGACTGCGTCAGCTGCTTGACTGCGCAAGGAAGATTTGGGTAGGGGTTAAGAGCATCACACAGGGGAAGGGTGCACTGGATTGCTTTTGTGCTGTATCCAGGAAGTTTCTAACTCAGTATGGAGTTGAAATACATTGACACACGTGGTAATCATTATAAGAAGAGAAAGGAACATTGAAATATGACAATTTGCTGCTCCCATTCTGGGGATTATGTTGCTTTCTGACTGTCCTGTAGAGGTAGTGACATGTTGTAGGCACGTATAGGAAAATGAAGGGCAGATGCTGTCCTGGAGTCCTCTGAGAGCTGCTTGCTGAGCTTGGCTCAGTACCTGTTGTCCAGACACCTTGAATCTGCCTAGTTAATGTACGGCTTCAGAAGGGTGGGTGGCTCTGAAATATGGCAGTAGCGTTGTACTTGGTTTAAAAGAGTTTATCAAGCGAAGAGCTGCAGAATCGCGTACCAGGCAGTACCGTGCAGGGAGAAAAGGGAAATGCTTCCATGTCTTTTGCTGTGATCACACCAGAGATGGAGGCGGGTAACATCTGCCTGGACCGGCTTTTGTTTAACTAGCACAGGCATCACTAGCAGAGGAATTTTGTCAGCACTGGTTGACCACAGACAGCATATGTCCATGGAACCCCTTCCTTCCTAGTTAAAGGTCTTGGTGCTCTATCTTCACTGCTTTGTATTCAAATGTATTCAAGTACTAGCCAGTTCATACAGGACTACAAGAGCTGTAAATATATCCCTAGTTTGAGTGGAGCAATAGCAAACAAGGGGAGAAGGGAAGACTGTAATGGGGTAGGAACATGGAAAATGGAGGATGTAATGGAAAGACCCCATCTCAAGAAGATCTGAGGCAGAACATTGATGTCACAGCAGATTTATGGCTCCTGTATACCTTTTTTCTTAGAGCATTGCCAGCAAGCCATCCTGTCTCCCAGGGCAGTGCCAGTCTCCATCTCAGAGATGTCTCAGGCTCACTCCTGTCCAGCCCCGCAGAGCCCTACCAGTCCACAGTTACCAAAGAACAACTGGGAATCTGATATGGGCAATGTGTTAGAGAAGGAAAGAGTTTTGAGGAGTTGAGTAATGCACATTTTTTCCATCCAGCGTAACTGTTAATGGTAACCTTTTATTATTGAAGTGGTTGAAGTGACTAGAATCCGGGTTGTTTATTGGGAGTGTATGCATGACTGTATAGTCTTACATGATCGAAAAAGGAAACTGATAATAAGGGAAAAATACACCTATGGAAGTAAGTCAGGTGATGTCTCTGTGTAATTGTAATTCCAAGTAGCACTGCAGAGATTAACAGCCTGGCAGCCTTTTCATCTTAAACTTTATTTTTATAGGGGGTTTATAACTTGGCACTAAAGTCAGGAGTGGGTGGAAACTTGGCAAATGTGGTTCAGCCCAGAAACTGAATGTTATTTATATTTATTTCTCACCAAGTTTTTAAAAACACTTGGTTACTGTTTTTGTGTTCTAACAAGTAGTAATTTGTTGGTTTCAGTGACTTATCTCTGTGTATTTCTTAAACTACAAAATAGTTCAGAACTTATTTCAGCTCTTCTGAAACTCTTAGTGGAGGGACTCTAGATTTCCAGGGATGTAAACAAAGACCAAAAGTAGTTCTTAGTGTATTTTCTTTTAGCAGGATGCTCCAAGTATTTTGTGTGCACTGAGCAACATCTTTATTCTATTTACATCAGATTAATTCCTGATTGCCAAGTAGCTAATGCACCTTTGGAGTGATTACATTTGGTTTTGCTGGCAATTGGGTATTTAATGGCATTACTCAGGTGCAGGCTTACCGCAGAGAGGCCGAGGAGGGAATAGTTAGAATGACCATCTGGGCTCCGAATCCTCCGCGTCGCAAAACATGGTCTGGGGCTGTCATAAAGCAGCCCCTCTTCCTGGCTCTCCTGCTCAGCCTTGACATCTCTATATCCACACCGGGTTCATCCGTGGTAAATTTCATACTTCAGAGTGATTTCATGTCTGTTCCTAAAGCCAGAGACTAGTGGTATAGAGCCTTCTGTACCTGATCTTCAGGGAGTCCTGCTGACATCATGAGGAGGGGCATCTGAATAGGGATTTTCAGTATTTTCAGCAAACTGAAATACTGCGTTATGTCTCTGACATAAGGCTGAGAGTAACGTATCAAAATGGTCATTTGCTGACAATAGTGTTTGTGTATTGCATGTATTACATTGCATTTCATAGTTGAAATATACTGCACAAATAAGCACTTACTTAGAAAATTGGGTTGAAACACTGACTTTTGTGGAAAAATGGAATTAACGTTTTTCTTAGAAATGCTGAATTTTTATTTTAAAAGGTTTTTAAAAACATTTCACAGAAAGTTAAAAATGTGGATTTTTTGTTTAAAGGAATGGGAAGAGTGAGTTAAAATTTCTTACAAGAAAATCCTGGGTACTAATTCACGTAGTTGTAAAATTCAGTACTTGTGAAGTTCCAGAATGACAGATCTAAAGATAGTAGCTGTGTTTGTGTGTGTTCAGGGCATGACTCCCTCCCCAGTGAGAATTCAACCCTCTCTGTCTGAGATTAACTGTGGAAGGTGAAAAGAGCTGTCTTTCTATTTAGAAGGAAACAGAGAAAGTCATCAGTAAACTGTCATCCTGAGTATTAACTGTGTAAAGCTTCAGAGCTTTATATAGATTAAGTTTTAAAAAAGAGTTCAAAGCCTTGTACACTTGTTGATCATTACACAAGTTATAATAGCATTATGACATTTCTGAAATAAATCCTATCTTGTTACTTGCTGAGAGCAATACAAGGGTGAGATAGTAGCTTTCTAGTTGTATGATATGCGTCCCTGAACACTTTTCTATCAGATCAATGTATAAATGCCTATTCCATATTCCAGGCTCATGGAATCTGCAAGCTACTGTAAAGTGACTTCTGATAACTTAAAATTATCTAATATATATCTAATAGTTATATAATTTATCCAGTAGTTATATATATGTACTGTAAAACTTAATTTCCTATTTCAAATACTACTTTTAGAGGAAATTTAGCTTTGTAACATGCACATTTAGTTTTGCAGTTACATGAAAAGATATTGCAGTATTGCTGGGGTAAGATATTTAAAAGGGACAATATGTACCTGCATATAAAATTACAGTATGTGCATTTGGTTTGTATTGTTTAATTATTTGTGGTAGGATGCCACTTAATGATCACAGATCTTGTGCTAAACAGAATTTTTTTTTTAAAGAGTGAGGCCACTTTTCTTTAAAGTGGGCATTCATGCAGAGATGCTTTAAGGTTTCTGGACAGGTTCACAGTGGTGAGGCTTTGGGTACGGGAACCATTGCTTTAAAATTTTCTCATGTGTGAATTGCATGGTTTTGTAGCGTGCTGTCACACAAGCAGCTTGATTCTGCTGTAGTGCATCGGAGTGGATTCACGTTAACAGATAACTTTGTCCACAGACAACAATGTAAAATAGAGTTTATGTTGGAAAAGATAACTGTTTCAGAGTTTGTAATGAGAAGCTGTTCCATGAGCTGGGCAGGGAATGGTCTGCAGGGAATGGTTTCCATTCTGCTTGTTTAAGTGGATACTGTTTTGACTTTCTTTCCTTCACCTAGATGCCAGTGATTCTGAAACATTCACCCCTTTTAAATAAAAGTTACTCAATTTGGTGACAGATTCAAAAGGTACTGACAGTGTGAGTGGAAATGTCCAAGCTTGTTTCTTTAGGAAGTGAGGCTAGAGAGGTTACCTGGTACCGATTTGATAAGGAGGCTTCCTGAGCAGTGGGTGAAGCCCAAGGAGTCTGAAAGAATGTTAATTATTGTTGTTGCTTTTACTTTGTGCTGCTTTTGCTTATGTTTCTTTGAAGCTTTTATGCAAGTGGAGATTTGCAAACTAAAGCAGGTGCTGTTGTGTACAGTCACCTGCAATAATCCTTACTCTGTCCTTGTAAATGCAAACTGAAATGACAGCAAACTAATTTTTCTCTTTTAACAGTGGAAAGAGTGGAAAGAGAAAACCTTTCAGACTATTGTGTTCTTGGTCAACGTCCCATGCACTTACCAAATATCAACCAGCTGGCAACTTTGGGAAAAACTAACGAACAGTCTCCTCATGGCCAAATTCATCACAGTACTCCAATACGAAACCAAGTGCCAACGATGCAGACAATGATAAACCCTGGGCTCCTGTCTCCTCAGCTCAGTCCACAACTGGTGAGGCAGCAGATAGCAATGGCCCATCTGATAAACCAACAGATTGCTGTCAGCCGGCTATTGGCTCACCAGCACCCACAAGCTATCAACCAGCAGTTCTTGAATCATCCACCCATTCCTAGAGCTGTCAAACCAGAACCATCAAATTCATCGGTGGAAGTCTCTCCAGATATTTACCAGCAAGTCAGAGACGAGCTGAAGAGAGCCAGTGTGTCTCAAGCTGTCTTTGCAAGAGTAGCATTCAACCGTACACAGGTATCAATTTCTGTTCTATAACCAAGAAGGGCTGAGGGGGCAAAGTTGTGGCTTTTGTGGGGGCTATATGGATGTTGCAGATCCAGGCAGGAGGTGTGCCACAGGAACAGGTCAAACCACCCTCCCTTTTTTCCCCCAGTCTCTTTGTTGCGATCGAACAAGACTGTTTCTTCCTGGAACAGCTGGGGTTTTTTGCATTTGGTCACCCCTGTGCTTTGTTCTCTAGCAGTAATGCTTGTATGCTTGTATGAATTCTTCCCTGAGTTCTTCTCCGTGGTTATAAACTTCCGTATCTGCCCCTGCCTGATGGCCAGGAAGAGGTAGCAAGAGACTGAGAGCCAGAAGTGTCTTTGGGCTTCTGTTGCTTCCTCGGTTCCTCCTGGTGGTACAGCTAATACCACAAGAAATGTGTAAGACAAGTGCATGTGGCCTAAGGACTGACTGGTGGGAATGATGTCTGCCATTTGCAGCAGATTGTGTTTGCTTTCATACATCTGACACAGGTTTTCTCACTCGCATAGTGAATTGCAGATGTTGAAATCATCGCATGATAGCGTCAGCTTAAGCCCAGCACCTGGAGTACCCAGGGTGAATGCGTGTTTAGAAAAACATACATTTATGCTGCTGCCAGGTACCATTTAAGGCATTCAAAGTATGATCTCTCAATTGTGATACTCTGTAACAAGGCTAAAGAAGTGGAAAGTGGCCTCATATTTAATATTGGTACAGATTTCTTATATGCAATCAGAGTTAGTCTTTGAGGTAAGCTTTACCAGCAATAGAAAACAAGGACCACGTGTGTGTGTCTCCTGGAGGTCTGTCCCTTGTCCCATACAGTGCCTTTGTCTGTTCTCCTGGATTAATGATTTTCTTTGGCAGTGCCATTTTGGAAATGCCATGTTATGAGGGAACTAATTAAAGTATGGAGCACATTTTTATTACTTCCCTTCTTCCATTAAATTCATAAGATGGCTGCACTCAGAAAAAACATTCACTTCCAATCAACATGACTTTGAGTTCTGGGGATAGCCTTGAGGATATCAAATGAAAACTACATAGGAATGTATGAGTATTTCCTCTTTAAAATGCTGCTTTTAATTTGGAAAAGCTTTTCATCCCTCTGGGATCATAACCCGTTGTATATAAAGCCCGGTATAATCAAGGTAGATGGTATTGACAGAATGACATATTCTGAACTTGAGCGAGAGGTCAGGAGTAATGTGGCTGGTGAGGGTTTTGCCACTGTCTCAGAGCATGAAGCTCTGCTTTAGCCAGATTGGGAGGGCTGGGTTGGTAATGCCAAAGTCTGCCATTAAACCAAAAGCTCATTCCCCAGTGAGAAAGCTGCCAGACAGCTTGTGTGTTAAATTTACAAATCTGCTATAGTATTTAAAAGGAGAGAAGGTTTTGATTCTGTGTGTTTAGGAAACCCTAAGCCTTGCATATAGAATCATAGAATGGTTCAGGTTGGAAGGGATCTTAAAGATCATCCAGTTCCAACCTACCAACACCTCCCACTAGAGCAGGTTGCTCAAAGCCCCATCCAGCCTGGCCTTGAACACTTCCAGGGATGGGGCATCCACAACTTCCCTGGGCAACCTGTTCCAGGGTCTCACCACGCTCACAGTAGAGAATTTCTTTCTAGTATCTAATCTAAATCTCCCCTCTTCCAATTTAAAACCATTGCTCCTTTTCCTGTCAGTACACTTCCTGACAAAGAGTCCCTCTCCGGCTCTCCTGTCGGCTCCCTTCAGATATTGAAAGGCCGCTATAAAGTCTCCCTGGAGCCTTCTCTTCTCCAGGCTGATGTGATAACAGAAGAGAACTTTTTTGTTAAGGATGCAGAGCTGAGATGGGCCTATTCTGTTCTGGCTTTCAGGCAACTTTTCGAGAACTTCTTCTGAAAAATGTCCCTGCTTTGTGTTTGCAACCTCTTGGTACATCGGTGCCACTCTGGGATCGAGTTCTCTGAACAATTGCAACAGCAGGATTTACTTCTCCTTTTTCTGAAGCCCTAGAATAAGAGCATAGCTGAGAACGGAACCTGCGGTAAAGGAAATCTCACCGCAAGGGATCCCCGCCCTGTCCACCTTCCTCCTTGAGCAAGCGGCAGAGGGCATGCGCGGGGGCTGGATGTACATGGGGCTGGTAATAGCTCTCCTGGAGGGATTGCTTCATTTTTACTCCTACAAAGTAGGGCAGAAAAGAGGAATTTTTTTTTTTTAAATTTTTTTTTTTTTTTAGTACAGTGTCTCACTTTTTGCAATTTGCTGAAGTGTTTAGCAGCTCAGAAGCAGTTTCATGGTCATAGAAGAATGATTTGGAATTTGTGGTTTTGGTTGCTTTTAACTGAGGAGTAACACTTCTCCCTCCCCTGCAAAACACAGAGGGTCAAAACAAGCGACATGGATTTGGTGCCCATCAAAAAAAGCAAAGTGAAGAGCCACTTCTATATCTTCCACAAAGAAATTCTAGCAGCTGGGTGTACAAGCAATGATAATATACATAGAGTATCTTAGAATGAAGAAATCCCTGCAAATGTTTACATACATCTGCAATTCCTTACCCCACAAAAGTATAGTAGTTTAAGACAGGAAGTAAAGAGCAGCTTTTCCACCTTCAAATGATGGTTGTACATGAACTGTCTGCCATTGACCATGGTATCCTGAACAAATTTCACTCATAAAATGTACCTAAAGCCTTCCACTGACTATACACGGTGAGGATTTTGGTCCCCTCCTGCTGCATTGCTGCACTAATACTTAGCTGGCTCAGGAAAAGATCACCACCCACTGCATCAGTGTTTCTTCAGTAGCCTTGATTTTGTTAATCAGCCTGTCTTTCATCCCGTCCTTGTTTGCTGAGAGAGCTACTTCAGAGAGAGCTGTACACACAGAAAAATAAAAATAGCAGCAAGAGTTTCAGCAGAATGTGGCACTCCATGCTATTACTTTTTTTGCCGTTTGCATCTCCTGAATTTTCTTTTTCTAGCAAGTTTAACTCTTCTGTAGAAACCACCCCTCACACAGATATTAAGGCTAGTGAAAGGGTCTCCTAAACAGTGGTGGAACATGGAGTTAGCTTCTCAAAGTAGATAAAAAATGGCTTAGTCTGAAGTGCAAGTGTTAATGGGCTTTAGTATTTTACACAACAGGCAGATCCAAAATTATCATGGCTGATAAAAAATAACATGAGCTGGCTGAAAGGAAAACGAGAAACAAAGGAGTGTATCCCTGTGGGCAGACTCTTTCCTCTAGTACGGAAGGGTGCTGTGGCTGATTTAACTGTCTCGGTACAGGCTTTGCACTTGCAGAGGAGACAAGAAATTGGTGATAGCAAAGTAGCGACTTGCAGTGAGCGACAAAGCAGCGGCCGTGGGAGAGACGTCGGCATGCCCTACTTCATGCTCCCAGCGCAGAGAGTGCTGCACTCTGTGAAAAAGCTGTAAGGAGCAGGGGGAGGGGAAGTATATTTTATCTCCAACTGATTTCAAGCTGCCCACCCGGTTCTGGAGACTGGCAGAGGGATGCTACTGCTCAGGGAGGGCAGCAGGGATGGGGGATCCCAGGTGTGGAGAGCAGCGGGCACTGCCCAGCAGGCAGCAGCCCACCTTTGCCATCGCTGCGATGTGAGGGCAGAGCCCTTGGGAGACCCCCTCCCCACCTCTCATCGGGTGGCTGCCCCCTGCCATGGGACCCTGCCCTCCAGCTAGACCCCGAGCTGGTGTGGGGTGGGGATGGGACCCTTCCTCCCTGCTCCTCTGCAGTGACTGGCCAAGATGGGGAATAAAATACAAAGTCAAAAGAAAAGAGGTTAATTATCTTTTTTTCCACCATGCATCTTAGCAACAGCACCTACACGAAGATCTAAGTATAAGATCTTTTACCCCCCACCTTTCCAAGCAATTAGTATGCTGAAATACGGGCAAGAAACAGGATGGCGATGTCAAAACTGACATGTAGGAAGCCCATTTCCTTTTCGCAAGGGTTTCACCGTGTGGACCGAGCTGGCTGAGAACAAGTTCTGAACCTCTCTCCTCCCCGTGGAGAATTGCCTCCGCAGCAGTTTTGGTAACAGTCCAAACTCGCCCGCTTTTGGTGACTGGTGCTCGCCTGGTAGCTGATGCCCAGAAGGTCTCACATTTTCAAAGTAAGAAAACCCCAACCCCCATGGACTGCTCTCCAGAGAAACTAGGTTGCTCAAAAACATCTGAGAAGGAAAGGTAGAGAATGAAGGCTGCCCGTTTGAAGTAGATAGACTGTCTTTTGGAGCAGAGCGGAGCAGAGAAGAAAGGCAGCTGGTGACATATTCAGTGCAGCGCTGGCTCCATCTGAGCCTTCTTTCATCGGCCAAATTTTAAATTAATCTCAATCTGGTCTCTGAATCTTGCTGGCAAGTTTTCTGGTAAATTTAAGACTTAGAAGAGGCTAAAGGAGGATGCTAGGTGGACAAATTTATTTAGGGTTTCCAGCTGTGGCCAGCGGTGCCTGGGAAGGGAAACTGTTCTTGTGAAGCTGGAGGCTGCTGTGGGAAAGGTGGGGTGATCCCCCCCAGCGCTGTGTGCCTCCCGTGCGGGGCTGGCACTCGGGGTGAGTGGGCAAAGCCCCCCCCGGCTGACACACAGCCAGGCGTACCTGGTTACAAACCAGGTCATGAACTAGTCATGAACCAAACCTGGTTACCCTCACAAGCTGATGTTCAGGGCTTGCCTCTTGTGTAAAGAATCGAGTGAGTCCAAGCCCTCTGCTTTTGCTGTTTTCCTTCCTAACCGCAAATGATGAATTTTACTACTTTTTCCTCTTAGTATCCAGGCAATGTTATTTCCACCCCAAAAGTTTGCGCTTCCAATTCGCAACCGATGAATGGAGCAGACAAGGCATACAGGGAAGATGTCACTGGGGGCAGTGGGGAAGCCGGAGATGAGAAGGAAAGACCCATGAGCCTCCTCATATAAGGGCTTAGGAAACTAAAATCTCCAAAGAGTTTTTCTCTTAAATCCTTCATGTTTATTGAGATTTGCCCTCCGAGTGCCTTGTCTGAGTGACAGCCTGACCCTTTCTCTTCTCTCCTTGCTCCACAAGGCTGGGACACTGCCTAACGCCAACTCATCTGGACTACTTTTCCCAGTGTGCCCACTTGTCTCTGCACCAAATCTGGGGACTTGTGATGGATTAAAGCAAGGCAAATGGTCTTCGTTTGAAGGTTGTAATGAAATTCCCTCCAGTCCCCACTTACTTTAGCAGGCAGGTCAGCAATCCATCACTGCTCTGCTTGCAGGTCTAACTCTGTAAGTGTGCCTGAGTAAGGCTGATTCCATTTTCAAGGTCAAAACCAAACTTCTCAGGCATGCATTAAGCCTGCAATTTAACCTTTAGGGTAGATTGCAGTTTAGAAGATGCAATAACTTGTGGAATGAATCACCAAATTTGAAGTTGCCAGATATTTTTTTTTCCTTAGTGGTCAAGGTTAAATATGAGAAGAAAGTAACTCAGTGTAGGAGGATCACAAAATATGTTAATGACAAAACAGCAACAGAAGGACTGACCCAGCCCTGTGAATTTATGGGGTTTAGTTTCTTAATTGCTTTTCTCTCTCTCAGGAGCTACAAGAACAGCAATACACTGAGCTTTTAGCCCATGCTCTCCTGTTCCTTCATCTCAGTCCCACGCTCAGCCACAGCCAAGCGACTCAGCCTGGCCCTAGTGAGCTTGAGCAAGCAAGGCTGAGCAACCCTTGCTTGCTCAAACCCTGATTTCTGAGAATAGGGAAGGCGGAACAGAGCTGTGTTGCACAGAACAGCCTTTCAGCTGTCTGCAGGTGAGCTTTCACCCCTCCATTTCTTGCTCCACGGCAGTGATCAGAACAAAACCATCCGAGACAGAGACACGTGTTCCTCAGTGGCTGGCCCACGCTGGTGGAGAGAACTACTGCAAGAGCTGCCTCCTTGAGCAAGTCGCCAGCTCAAACTGCTCTTTGCTAGCTGGCATCTCCTAACACACGTGCAGCGCTATAATTACATCCATTAAAAAATCCCTCACAAGCCAGAAGCAAACAGGTCACCAAACCAAAACATGCCACTGCACACACTTGTCCCTTTGGGGATAGGAAAAGAGAAAAAGGGAGCTATGACAGATGTCAGTGATGCCACATGGAAAGCCCCTGGAAGGGTGCACTTCCCATGGGCATGAGCCCAGATGTGAACACTGTCAGAAAATGGAATACAGCTCCTTGCAGGCTTGCACAGTGCTCACTGGACCTAAATTTGAGGAAAGTCCTTTGAGCAAAGCACTTTGCGTAAGGGTGGCAGCCCATCCCGAACTTCAGGGTTATCTTCCATTTCATAGCCAACGCTCAGAAAGTCCGGTAATGGGGATATTAGCACTGTCTGTGGATGGCTTTACCTCCTGAGCTACGTGCAGGAAAGGCATCACAAAGCAGAACTGGGCACTTCTCTTGCCTGAACTGTGTTTAGATGATGTTTTCTGTGCTCAAAAAGAGAGAGGTTCCCAAGAGCACATAAATATATTATAAAGCAGCAGAAAGCTCAATAATTAATTTTCAGCAAGGAGAGGATTTTATTTCAACCAGAATGACATAAAAAGCCTTTTGAATTCTCACAGTCTTTAAGGGAAAAGCTGAGATGATTCAATCCAAAGGCTGTCATGAAAGAGGCTCAGCCAACATGACCTGATCCCCATGCAGTGACATCCTGACTGTTTTGGAGCAAATGCAATTTTCAGTGCTATTTCTCAGTAATAGAAGCACAGACTCCAACAAGCAGAAGATCCCTTTTCAGTCCTTTCCTCTTATTTTGTGATTAGAAATTGTCTGCCAAAGTGTGAGAATGGCAGCAGCCCAGAGGATCATCCCACTTGTTTCCACCAGCAGTGAGCTCTGTCCTCGTTTGTGGTGTTGCTTCCTTCTCATATACAGCCCACTGGTAGTTGGGAAATTGAGTACTTAAAGGCTATTAAGGCAGGAAGGGTTGATATATTATATTGTTGCTACTTTGCATGTATTGTGAACAGCTAAATAATTCCTTTGATGAATTATTGAAATACAAATAGGAGCTCATGAAATACTCAGTCTTGGGACAAATAACTCAAATAATTCTAGCTGGGGACAAATAACTCTTTTTACAAACACTTTGGGTGGCAGAGGGCAGTGAGGCAGCTATGCTTGTGTCAGGAAGATAAGATGCCGATATGGCATAGCTAGTTTAAGAGATGAACCAACAGAAGAGGAGAAATTTGCTGAAATTTGACAAAATCTTCATGAACAAGGAAAGAGCCAACAAGCTAGTTACTATGAGTACTTTTCTGCATACAAAGGTGTGTAGGATTCTGACTGGATGACTTATAAACCACCTATACTAAATTTTACTCTTCTTTTATTGTCTTCATTAATCTCATTGCTCAAAACCCAACAGCAGATGAATGAATAACCCTATTCAGCATATTCATGTAGTTTTCTTTTTCAACTGGGTTTTATAATACTTCCATTCTGTTACTTTTTTGGGCATCTCTAGCAAACCCTGCCAAGGCAGCAGCTCAGGAGTGGGTTGAGAGACACAGCCCACATGGCAGCCCTTCCTTGTGTAGGTAGCATCTCCTTCCTTGGCTCTGCCCCACCAGACCAGCCATCAGCAGTATGTTCAAGGGGCAGACCCACATGTCATCTAAGGGGCTGAGAGAGGCAAAAAAAAAGTGGCAACGGCAGCATAGCCCCCAGGCCACAACCTAAAAATACCAATAAAAGCCAAGTGCACCAGCTACTGGTGCCACCGCTGAGGTTAAGGCCAGTAAGATTTCACGTAAGGCTGACATGTCTTCACCAGTTTGTCCAGAGGGTGTGGAAATTAGAAACGGGGAGGTTCCCCTTCGCTGAGAATGCTGTAATTAAAATGTAGTCATGAAGGACTAACTACTGCATGACTGATGGCCAGTGTCCGGGTTTCTGCTGCACAGCAAGGAGTGAAGCAGCTGCAGGAACAGGGTGAATTTGTACCCATCACCCAGCAAATCCACCGGCAGCACTGGGAACAAAGCAGCAGCTGAGGTGCTCTCACAGTACTGGCTGGCTCTTATTCCTGCTGTTTCTGTGATAGTTATAATAGTTTCTTTTAACATTGCTAATAGCCTGGTCATGTTTCTGGTGCAAAAAAGCCATTTCTATTTCATACCAGCCTTCTGTGAATTTTTAAGGCAGCTATTTTAGAACTCATTTCAGTGAGTTTCCTCAGATTCCCCAGTCTGAAATGCTATGTGTTCCTGTAATAAGGATGCCACTCATAGCTAGAAGGAATTTTTCATGCATTATTTATTCATTATTCTATGTGATGAATGTGGGAGGTGTTATGAATCCACAGTAGGAGATCTGGAGGTACTCATTTGCTTTTGGTACTATGTGATTAAAAGGAAACTCTCTGCTTGCGTAGGCAATGAAGGTATTGAATTTCTCTTATCACCGAGACGGTGAAAAACTGGATTTCTTTCATTTCCTCCATCCAGGAAGCAATGACTGCCAGCACAAGCACACAGTGTGATCTGTTCAGGAGATACACAGTTGCTAGACTAGATCTGTTCTCATCACTTGCAAAACAAAGAGCCAGGAAGTATGCATTTAAGGATAAAATCAGATATTTAGGAGATAAAGTCTGCATAGAGCGTAAAATGAAAGATTTAATCTGAGCCTTACCTTAAAGACCTGGCCTTGTTTTCCTGTCTACTATCTACTGCCCAAATCCAAATGAAATGTTAGAAGACATTATGTTTGGGTATAGGTGGTGTAGAGTTCAAAATCACCTGGTTAGGGAACCTGCTCGCTCAGGGTTTTGTTTCTGCCTGTGACAAAGTACAGACCTGAATGACCAGGTGGGATGGTCAGAGGTTTAATTCAGGTTTAAAGGGGGACAAGTGTAGATCCTCGTGGTTTCTTTATAGTTCTTTGCCTCGGATGATAGTTTCACCTGTTCCTTAGCACAAAAGGCCCCAAACCTTAAAAACCATAAGCTCCAACCACTTGAAAAAACAGCCAGTGCTTACTGAAGGCCAGCATGCAGGTGCCATGCAGGAACTGCAGGGGGACAGACATATAATAATAACAACACAGGTATTACTCAGCAAAGAGGGTGTAGGCACCTGCAGCCAGTACTGGGAGTTTTGTCTGGACACGGAACAGAGAATGAAAAAGGTGGTGATACTCAGAGCACCATCAGGACCCGCACAGTAACTCAAAGCCACAGACACAGGAGAAGCAGTTGGATGGGCATGACCCAAAGAGCTAAGAGATGGTAATCCTCTTTGACAGAAGACAGTCCTTCTCCAGATGGCTGATGCATTCAGTAGTCAGTTGTGGTGGCGCCACAGGCGCTGGAGGTGTTACACACCAGTATCCCAGGGCACAAGGCTGTGTGGATGTACTGCTGGAAGCATGGCTAGAAAAGGCCCAGAGTGCCTCCAGTGATCGCTCACCTCTGTTGTGCCCAGGCCTGGGCTTTCCCTCTGCTCTGCACACTCTTCTGCCAGGTCCCACAGCCCTGCCACCACCCACCACCTGTTCCCAGGGCCAAGGAGTCAGCAGTAGTTATTTTTGTCTAGAGCTTTCCTTCACTTCACTTGCATGGTTTCACTTCTGATCGTGTTCCTAATGTTCCCTTTAATGAATTGCTGCACTTTGTTTCTTAAAATATTATTTGCACAGCTATTTTGCTGACTATCTTAGTGCTGAGGAGAGGACTAGTATGGGAAGGTCCAGAAGTGTAACATGTCCTTTACTCAGTTGTTCCCTGAAGGCTAGGGAGCCTTCAAGCTGGGCATCGCACGCTGAACAGAAAGACCTGCTTTTAATGGCCTTATGCACCAAAAATCAATGCTGGATGATGGGGTTAGGGGCGCTCCTCTTCTCCCAAGCTGTGGACAGGCCAAGGAATCATCAGACGTAAAACTTTGCAGACCAAAGCTTGAGATAACACTAGTCCCACCAACAGTAACGCACAATGCACACAGTTGTCAGCATTTCGTTTCTGGGCTAGCCTCCTGCGTTTTTCTGAGAGAGAGGAAGCTGCCCTGGTCTCCTGCCCTTGGCTTTTGCCCTGAGCCCATCCTGGCAATTACAGACACTGTGCAGAGTGCAGCCAGCAAATAAATCCCTTGGCGGGAGGTCTTCAATGACGTCCTGGTGACACTCCTCAGGAGAGTCCAGCAGTGGTGACAGCCGCGACAGCCACCATGTGAAGCCTCACAACCCACGTCAGTGAGGAGCAGGAGAGGCTGCCGAGGGTCAGGAACGGATAAGGGCTTCATCAATCTCAGTCACTTCCAGAGTAGCTTATGGAAAGCTACAGCATCACACCCTCAATGGGAGCATCCGCAACCACTGGGGAGGAAACAGCCTTGTGGTTGACAACAGACTGAAGGTGGGTGGAGAAACAGCTTTTCCTGTTGTGGCTCTTGTTATGGTGGGAAGGGAGAAGGGAGAGCACAAACAGTTGGGATATGTGCATCTTTAATCACCTCAGAGTAATTGGGAAATGAAGCCCAATTAAAGGCAGTGAATGTTTGAACTATGTGAGAAATAAAAATATACTGCTATAGCTTTCTGAACACATCTTTACTGGTACAAATTCCCTCCCGTGCTATTCAAACAGTGGGAGTTGATTTCTGACTTTGGTGGGAGGAATTGGGCTCCAAAGTCAAATAGAAATTGCTTACACTTCAAAACAATGCCAACAAAGAAGTCCAACAAACAACAACAAAAAAAGGACCTCCAAAATACCCATGGTGGGAATCCAGAGCGGTACATCTTTTTGGTATACAGTTAATATTCTTATTCAGGCATACAAAACATAACTTTTATTTAAGAAAAGTCAAGCAATAATACAAATCCATTGTGCTGGGGAGTGAATACAAATCCCATGAAATCACAGTCCATGCTTTCACAGCTGGGAGTTTGGCAGAGCTTTACCCATGCCGTGGCTATGACACCTTATGAGCGATGCTACCTTGGATGGGGGCTATGAGGACCACCAAGACCTCTACCTGGCTTGCAGGCAAGGGAGGTGTCCCAGCAGAGGAAAACTGTGAGCACAGCTTCTTACATTAGTGCACTCTCATCAGGCAAACACTAGTTTGTACTGGCTATGCAGTCACTTAATCTGATTACGGGCTGGAAATATGGCTGTCAAGAAGACAACTTGTAATTTGTAGATAAGTGATGGGGTTACAGAAGCACACAAGGAGAGTGGGGAAGACCCATGGCTACCCCAGCTAAGCCATGGGTACATCCATGCCATACTTTTTGTCTGGAGGAAAGGGAAAAAGGGACAAGGAAGGAAGGAATTTGGAGAACTAGTCACCTAACACCAGCTAAATAAAAAGCCCCTGGCCCAGCTGAGAGCTGGCAGCCAGGTAGGAGGTCTGAGAGAACCACTTCCTTCCAGAAAGAAATGCTGAAATTCTCAATGAAAGTTAAAGTTAACCTGAAGTTGAAATTTCCCTTCTTGAAGAAGAACCCTGGTAACATTCTGACAGGAAATTTTGAATCTTACAAAACCATCTCAGTGAAGTTAAGCACCTTCTGGTACAGGCAGAAATGACCATCAGGTATAATTTCCACTCAATCTGAAAATTATGATGATGTGTGCAATTGGTAGGGCCTCATGGAAAACACTCTACTCTTCCTGACAGTAAGTTGATCTTTAAAGAGCAGGCAAAATGTTGAAAGATGACCCAATAAAATAATTACAAATTATTGCAGCATGTGCTCAGTCGCCTTATGCAAATCCCAGGGTGTGTTCTACATCGTGTGCCCTCTTGTCACAAATAAACCCTCAGCTCTTCTCCTTGTCAATAGATTTTTGGCAGCCAAGGAAAATAAAGTGCTGCTAAAAGCTGACCATCTTGTTCATGGAATAACTTAAAAGAAGAATGGTTTGGTATTTGTATTCATTTTTTAGCATAACAAATGCCTTATTATAAAAGCAGCCCAGGCAGGCAGTGAAGACACGGCTCAGTGCTGGCTGGGATGGGCTCTCAGCCTGCAATGTGTGGTCCAGAGCAGCCACATCTCCCCAGCAGGAGATGGTGTTTCTGCCCCCATCGTCGTCCTTATGGCCCTGAGAGGAGGTGAGCTCCCCTCACAGCTCCCCACACACTCTGCAGGGCACCAGTCTCGCCTCTCAGCACTGGGCTGGGACCTGCTGGTGGCTGCCACCCAACACTGACTGGGACATCAGTTAAGGACAGAGATACAGAGGGAAAATCTAGAAGTGTAAAAAATTAAAATAGGGCTGGAAGAGACCTGCAGAAGTTCATTCTTCTGTCCCAAGGGAAGACCCCGTCGACGGATACTGGCTAAAATGTTCCCTAAGACCTTGAGTGATGGGGATCAGAGCCTTTCCCAGAAGCCTTTCCCGCTGGTCCGTGGTCTCCAGCCTTGAAAAAGGTTGCCTAAAGTCTAACCCAGCTCTGTCCTGCTGCAGTTTAAGACAAAACATCAATTAAACATTTACTTTTTCTTTTAAAGGAAATATATTAATTAGGGATTTTTTCCTTCCTTTTCTTGAGCAAGATATTTAAGAAGCCTCTATTCACAATAATCTCAAGCCTTTCCCCTGGACTCCTTGTTGACAGTTACTTGTCAAAGGGATGACACAAAAGCAAAGATTGATTCCGGAAACAAAAATATTCATGTGTCAAGAAGAATTATGGGTCTGAGTCTAACGTCCCCTTTCTGAAGTGAGATGAGTGCTGCGGTTTCATGTCATACCCTCACCTTGACAATAGTAATGTGTGGCAAAGCAGAAACAGCTGGGTTTATGCCAAGGGGTGGATGTGATGGGTCGGCTCCTGGCCTTGCTGGGTGGCTGGCTATGGGACCCCAACTGGATGGGCAGCAGGTAAGCAGACCCCTTGCTGAAACCAAGGCATGGCTGCTCCCAGTCCCCCAGCCCGGCGCTGCCTGGCACCCCCCAAGCACCTCTTCCCATCCCCAGTGCCTCTCCGTGCCCTGCCGGGGGCTCCTCCCACACTGTCCTGCCCTGACCTCACAGCTGGGTTTGCACCAGAAGACTGAACCACACCTGATACTTGTTACTGCCAGGAGGGGAAGTTTCAGATGTTTAAGTGTGGCCACAGCCCTCATGCTTGGCACTGGTTCAGCTCTGCTTGTTGCCGGCCTCTCATGCTAGCGAGCATCTGATATCACACTGTATGAGAGGCATAACAGGGAAACAACCTGCTGGTACAGAGAAGCCATGTCCGGGTGAAGCAGTTTTGAGTTGATCTTGGTGGGAAAACTCTTTTTGTCCATGACAAAGAGGGGCAAAACTTGCTTGTGGTCGGGAATGAACGGAGTGATTCAGCTGAACAGCCTCACGTATCATCTGTTGCTTAGTTGTCTAAATAGCATCACACATCATCTGTCACTGGTAGCTTTCACAAGCAAAGGAAACAGTTTACATAAGTAAAGGCTTATTAAAACCAGTAATAAAAAAACCAGAAAAGGCAAAGAGGGTCATATATAAGTCAGCACACATTCAGGAACGTGCAGTGCCCAGCTGCAAGTCCCAACTAACAGTGCAAATAGATGATGCTATGTGATATTGCTTGCCTTAATTGCTGCTTAGAAATGTCTCACTGAGAAAATCAAGGAAAGTCATAAAATAGCAGCAAGTTGTTTATTTGCATGACTGTCCCAGCAGGAGAACAGTTTTGCATGAGGTTTGAAATCCCAGGGAGGGCAGGGTGTAAACAAGGGAGCACTCACCCAAGATTGCAAAGTATGGTCCAGCAACCCCAGCAGCCCCCAGGGGAGAAGAACTCTCCTAAGTGAACATTTTGCTTGATTCCTCAGCATCACAGGGAGGCTTTCACACAAACAGAGTCTTTCTGGGCATTATTCAGATCATGGCTGAAGTAAATGTTTTTCAAAACTTTAAAAAAGCCGTATCTGGATGGCAATAAGAGACAGGACTCGGAATGACTATGAGGACATTTCTGCGGCTGCTTGCTTCATGAGGGTGCTATGCCCACTTTTTGTGGGAGCTATGACTAGTTTTTCCTCACTAGCGTGTGGTATGGTGGAGCTACTGATGTCTTACTGTGTGTATGAGTAATTTCTTTAGTTCAGTGACCGGCTGAGCATGCGGTGCTCACATTGCCATGGCCAAGTGTCATCAGCGCTCTGGAGCAGCAAGCTCAAATGCTTCCAAGGTAGATAAATGAAGCTTTCTGCTTTACTGTGCACTTTTGTCTGGGAGCTTAGCACCTCACATTCCTGCCTGCTCCATGGGATGGTCAGAGGTGCCAAAACTCTTCTCCTAAAGCCATTTTTCTGTATATTTCTTGATTATAGTCTCTGCCTCCATCTACCTCAACACATCTACACAGGTGGACTTTGCACGTAATACATCATTTTGGTGTGTGAAGTGTTTCATTGACCCAGGATATGCTATGGATGTTTCTAAACAGCCATACGAGAAGATATGCTTCCTATTAAGTATGCCAATCCCTGAAAATTTAACACAGGCTGTGAAAATAAGTCTCCAAGTGTGTGAGTGCAAATGAATCCTTGGGTTACACCACTTGAGCCTCACCAGGACAAATGTGCCTCCCAGTGCCACGCAATGCTCTGTGCTGCTGCACGAGTATCAGGCTGGGAGAACACGTATGTCCAAGAAAAAGATCAGAACAGCAGGTGGTTCAAGAAACATGTTTAAAAAAAAAAAAAAAATCATCAAACATGAAATCATCTGAAAGTACACAAAGTTCTTTCCCATTAAGGAAGAACAGCCTCAGGTTCAGCACAAAGATTTGGGGTGTTACATGCTGTTCTTCGGCTCTGGACTAATCTGTGTGTGAGGAGCAAAGGCAGCGCAGCTGTGCCAGAGATGCTGCTGGCGTTTCCAAGCCGTGTGGCTGGGAGGCACCATCGGGAGCCCTCTTTAGCAACACAGCTGACGAGTGACGGGCAAGTTTGTGCGAAGGGAGCTCAAACCATCAACGCCCTCGCTACGCATGGCAGGCATTTCAACAACTGCTGAAAAGCAGCTGCTGGGACAACTCCCTCAGGACACCCTACCTCTACAGAAAGCTTTTAGGAATCAGGAAGGGACATTTATTGCCTATTTTTGTCATTGTATCACTTAGGGACACTAGCTCAAAATGTCATTTTTATACCAATGTTAGTGTGGCCCTATTAGCAGAACTTTGGAGCTTTTAGACTAGAAAATAATAGCAATCTTTCATAAGATTTATTCTCCAAACTAGCTGAAGTTAGAGGGGCCACCTAGGCGTGTAACATGAGGTTTGTTAAAGTTAGGTGAGCCATATTCTAGCAGTTCAGACTGAAGCTAGAAGTCTGTACCTCTCAACAAACTGACTTACTAGGACAGCCCACGTAACGTTTTGCTTGTTTTTCATGAAACATGGGAGCTCCAGACTACATGGCCTGTGTTTGCAGAGTCTGAGTGTAATCGTATGTAATGTTTGACTGTGATAAAGAATCCTAAAGACAAGATACATCAAGGAAACACAACGGAGATAAGATCAAAATAACTTGAAATTGGAACCCTTGAAAACTTGGCAGACAATTTGCTTAGGAAGTTTACATGGCAGGGGGAGCGTGATCCCCCAAATGCTGGGGATTAAATTTCAAAAATTACATCAGGGATATGCAATAACAACTCCATAATATTTTGATCAGGAAGGAAGCAAATAACATACTGCAGGATGCTGCTGCCATAGCACACCCACTGGCAACACCCTCTTTAAAGAAAAAGAGAAAAAAAAAAGGGAAAAAAAAAGGGGGGGGGGGAGAGGAAATCTTCCCATTGCTTGACGATACATAGAAGTAGAAGTCAATGCTCAGAGACGGCATTTGCAGGTACTCCTTCCCTTACTACCATTTTCCCCCCTGAATCCACCAAACAATCTATGTTTAGAGAAACCTGGTCATAGCCAAGTGGAAAAACTTTTCTTCAAGAACTTCGCAGCCAGTGACTGTTTCTTTGGGATCTAACTAGTCTAGCAGGTTTTCATCTTTTGTTTTTATATGAATTCTTATTCTTCATTTCTGTTCAATCCTATTACCATAGCACACACCTTTCACACTGCTCTAGGCTCTCAGATAGTGGCATGCAGTGGCCTCTTAAAGTTTGGAGAGGACAACTTGGCTTTAATGATCCACTTCTGACATTTTTGAGGTTGAGGACATTTGAGACTGAGATGCAGCCCTAGCAGGAATTGTTCTTGTTTTGTGGGCTGGCTTGTTCTTCAAACAAGGTTGCTGGGTGTTAAGCAGCACTATCAGTTCCTCTCTCATGAGTGCCCACCCCATCAAAATAGAGAAGTGTCCCAAAGACCTTGTGTCTGCCCGGGGCACAGAAGGAAGGTAGTGTGCTATTCTTTCCAACACTACAATATCAGCACTCTCTGCATTTGAGTTCTTCTTTCATCCTGCAGGGATTTTCTTGCTGCATGTCATGACATACGTTAAACCTAAAAAACTAAGGTAGGGCCACAAAAATATTTCTGAAGACTAGACCTGGAAGTAAAATTCATAACTCTACTAATATTAAAACATATTAAGTGCAAGAGAGAAACTGATTTCATGGCACACAGTAATTCTTCCATGTCTTATCACAGTTAATGCCTTAATGTGGTAACTACCTCTCTCTTGTTGTCATGCTTACAGGGGCTAATGATTCCTTCACCCTTTTTCTGTCTAGCATTCCTTGTTACTCCATAGTTACAAGCCACCTTTTTCTTGAGATGTGTAAATGATTAGTATTGTTGGGATAAACTCAGCAGTTTTCTGAAGCTATTACTAAACTCCCAGTACATGTGACTTGGAGTTAAAGTTTGCTGCTTCCAACCTGAAGACCTTCTGTGCCCAAATGCATGTCTTTGCATTTACAGTTATATCTGCCAGTTGAATAAGAGAAGGTCCCCCTCAGTCTTTTATCACTGCAACTATTAATTTGTTGCTTTCTCTCACTAGTGACAGAAGGTTTTGAACCTGTTGTCTAACATCATTGCTAGCACCGAACAGTTTTAATGTGGAAAATGATAAGTGAGTGTGTGTCCATATATCCTGTGAGAAATCTTATTTCAGACAGAGAAACTACCTCACAGTGAGAAAACAGACTTAGAAGATGCTGAAATTCAGAAGAACTGGGTTGTATTCCTGACCCCTCCATTATACAGTTTATATAACTAGACACAATGACAAAGTTAGTACTTTGTGCCTGGCATCCGGTCCTCCCACAGACTCCAGCAATGTACTGCAGCTTCATAGCTTTTTCAGGTTCTCCTCTCTGAGTATTCCTATTGCTAAACATTAAATGTCAGCAGTTAGCAAGCAAAACCACTCTCATATAAAGGATACTCCAGCAGGATGCATTCCAATCTAAAAAAATCTTTGGTCTTATTCTTGACACCTTAAAATTGTCTTTTAGCAATAACTAATGTACTTGAAGTAAGTCACTAGAAAATGCACAGGTTCCCAGTTATATTATCTTTATATCATCCTCCGAGGATAAAGCGGGTCCAAAGTTAATTTTACCTGAATCCTTCGTGACTATGGTTGCAATGCTAATGAAGTTGCAGAGGGAACAAAGAGGAAGGATGGTATTTTCAAGATATTTCAATATTACAAGAGTTGTTACAAACATCAGTTTAGACAGACAAAAAGACAGTGAGCAAAGCACAGCAGAAACCTATCACGAAGATCTCAGAAAGTGTTGTGAAATCAGAATTCACTTGCTCTCTTGTGTGGTCCTGTATGCTTATGGATAATGGACAGGTTGAAAAAAAACAAGCCCAAACAAAAAAAGAGCAAAGTATGTTTGCACTCACAGTACAACTTTGGTGAAACCTGGCCACCTCAGTCCACCATCATCATGGAGACTCAGACTAGCCAAGGCTCCTCAAAGGTCATAGGCATCAAAATTTTCAGCAGTAAGCACACATTCACAAGGCTTCACTACTGACTACCAAAGAGGGTACCAAATATCTCAGCACCTCTCAGATCTGAGATGGTTTTCAGTGCAGTCCCCAGGCAGCAGGAGGTTTCTTCATAGGATAAAGTCATTTATGTGGGCCTTGAGATGGTCCTATCCACCCTGCTGTTGACACCAACACTCATCTACTCCCTCCATGAGCCCTTTAATGGAGCTCGCACAGGAAAATCCAACCTACAAAAAATTCCCCCAGGCAGCTGGGTCTCCTGGGTGTGCTTGTGGTACTCCTAACATACACACCAGCGTGTGGTTCGGCACAGCACAAAGCAGCTGTGTCACTTTATTATTCAACATTTACAATTGCTAGGGATGCTGGCCACACCTAAATCCTCTTGTAGCTCTGGGCTTTAATTAGCAACATGTTCAAAATACTTTCAGTGCTTCTAGATGATAGCTATAGGTGCCTGCAGACAATGATGGATGGTGCCAGCAGCCCCGTCTGTAACGGGAAATGTAGCTCGGTGTTAACGAATGTCACGGGTACTTAGCATCACTCAAACAAGCTAAAGACTTGATTTCTATCAGCATTCCTATTTATAGTATCTCTGGATATTTAACAAAGGAACAACACTGGTAAGTTAATAATAATAATTAAAAAAAAGACAGGAAAAGAAGTTGTTTAGACTATTTAAAACTTGTGTTAAACTATTGTGGTTAATTAGCATGAAATCTGGAACTGAAGGTAATGGGACTGAAGTCAGCTTCCTCCACATCATGCCAAAGCTTGACCACAGTAATAAGGAGTCACAAATCAAGCAAATGTGGAGGAGCACTAGTGTGAATAACCCTCCAGCTGCATACCTTGCTGCACTTGATTTCCACCTTTGCAGAAAGCTCCTCCTTATGCGGGACCAGGCCAGTGCTAACAGATCAGTGATCCTTCCTCTCTACCCAGTGCCATTCACTGCTCCAAGCAAATCTGCTTTGCTTCCCTCCAGCTTTTTCTCCTTTTCTGCCTACTCAAAATGGGTATTGCTGGGATGTGAGCAGTCCCTGGGTGGTGGGTGCCTGCCTGGCTGCCTCTATGGGTACGGGCCCAGCACAGAGCACCCGCGCTGCAGCTACCGGCAGTAGCCGTGCTCCTGCTCCGGTGGGGACCTGTTATCTTATAAAAATCACAGCTTACAGAAAAGCATCTCACACACGATGAGAAATGCCTTCCTTACAGGCTGCCGCATTATCCGAATAAAAATGTATTCATTTATCTTATCTTGCATTTTAATATTATGAGCTGCAACACCTCAGCATGGCTTTTTCGGCTTCAGTTGATAATTGTGCTAATTTTTCCATCTAAATTAAGCCACATAATTCTTAGGAGCAAAAATGCAGTTGCGTTGTGATGTGTATTACAGAAATGTTGAATAAATACTATGACTAAATCCTTTTGTGACAATGGTCTACTGTCTTTCTTGTAGCAAGAAAATATGGAGGCATTGGGAATATGGCAGGGCTTTTTTCTCTGCAGAATCAGGAAACTCGGATAGAGAGAGTTGAGTTGATCGTTGTTGGTAAGGCTGCTGATGGCTTGTCGTCTTGTTTTCCCCAAATCTTTTTTCTCTTGACCTGATGTAATGGCTCAGGAAGAGCATCACAGGGACAATCTTGTCCCTTTGAATTAGTGGGCAGGAGGACACACCATCTGTGAGGAGGTGGACACATGTTTTGAGCCCAACAGGGCAAGAGCCTGTGATGAAAGTGGTCTCTGTAGGAAGCAAACTTTGGTGATCTCTCTTAGAGACTCGCGGTTGAAAGGAGAGTCTATGTAAGTTTGGAGAGATGGGGGTGTTCCTGTTAATTTGTTATTTGATGTGGCTGCACAGAAGATACACCCAATGGAGTGCAGAGACCTTGGCAAAAAAAGACTGCAGATGGGACTTTGTCCAAGCAAAGATCTGATTCTCCTGTTGGTGGGCTTGATGCGCAGACTCCCTTGAATGGGGCAACTGTGATCATTACTAAGAAGGAGGTCACAGCAAGCTTAACCTTTGGCAGACAGAGCAGGATGTTTTAGTCCTTAGTCCTTTTATGGTCTCATCTAAACCGAGGACAGGAGAATTACACTCAGCTTTACAGCGTGGTTTGTTTGGTTTGGGTTGTTTCACTTTAATGGAAATAAATACCTGACAAATTGTACCTAATTCTGCATAATTTGGGGACAGCTGAGTATCAGATGTACCTCGCTAAAAGCCCCAGCCTCCAGAATACCTTCTTCTCTTCAGGACATCTAGACAAAAAGCTTTCCCTTGGGAGATTTTAGGACTTCGTGCTGCATCTTTGATGAACTGATTGCAAGTCCATCAGTGGTTCTCACTCCCAATACCTGGGAGAGAAGACTTGGCCCCTGCATAGGGGATTGCATGGCTGCAGGGAGGGCTGGACAGGCTGCAGGCATCTGCTCTGCACCCCTTCCTGGGGGAAATGAGCAGTCACAGTCTCTGGTGGGACCCATGGAGTCCAGATGGAAAAGGAAGAAGGTTTATCTCACAGGGCAGAGGGCATGGACCACTCAAAGCCCTGATTAAGTGTTTGCTGTATCAAAAATTGCCACCAAAGGGCTGTGACCAGTGGACTTGCTCTATATCATATTAATAATGCAAGTGGGTTTAGAAGCACATATAGATTTAACAGTCATGCAGTTTATTTGCATTTATCCTGCCTCTAACTGGGTATTTGCAATATCAACATGAATATTTCTGTTCAGACATAGTTTGTTTCTGTGTGAATGAACAGTCCTCAGGAAGTAATGGAGAAAAGAAAGCACCCCTTATTTTTGGCACTTTCTTTCTATGGAGAGGTTGATTAGAGGAGGATGACATAATCAACTCAGCATTTCTTCTACAGCCACATTGTAAGGTTACCGTACAAATGAAATCCTAAGTTGGACACACAGTTTTGCCTTCAAGGAATAAACGTCCCCCAAATGCCATCTGCCACCACAGCAAGAGGGTTTTAAGCTTCTGCCTTTCAACAACAGCAAGAAAAAAAACCTGCAAAAGAAGGAAAATCAGAGCAACGGCCTTCCACAGGTGTGTACGCTGCAGGATGGGCTATTTTACAGAGCAGAGACCAATTTCAGGAGAGGGGTTCTTTGAGGCTGTGCAGAAGGGCAGCTCTCCCGTTCCTCTCCTGTGGTGGGTCCAGCACACTCCCAGAGCACCCCCCACCATGGGTGCACCCACTGGAGCACCCTGCCAGCCCCCCGGCACGCACAACCCCTGCTGCCAGCGCATCCAGCTCGCTCACGTTGCTGTCATACACACACACACACACACCAAGCCCGTGCTGGAAGGAAACTTAAACTTAGAAGATACACGAAATGTGTTGTTGCTACTGTTTAGGTTTGGGGGGTTTTTAAAGTAAATTACATTTAATGAAAATACTTGAGACACAAAATACCTTGTTTTCATTTTAATTAGCAATTATGGTTGCTAATTAAAGCAATACCAAAATAATTGTGTCATAGTACAGAGGTAATGCACATAGCTCTCTGTGCCAGAAAATAAGATTATGACCTGCAGTCATAGTTCCAGAAGAATGCTTTACTAATACTTTTACAAGGCTTAATTCAATGTGTGTGTGAGAGAGAAGAACCCTGTACCTTTTGATGTATGGTGCAGGACACCATGTCACATAAAGATGCAGAGAGATGTTGCAACTGTCGCTTTTCTTAGAGTTGCAACACAATTAGACAAAGAATCAGCTTCAAGTGATTTCACATTCCTCACTGTCTTTTGCTTTTCAAATCTTTTTTGTATGCTAAAATAGAACCTGTAGTTCTGTTGATATGGATTTTCCTTGCCTGGTGCCTTCATAAAGATACATCTTTGACCGTTTACTCAGGGAAGCACTCATCAGACAAGACTGATTTCCTGCAACTAACTAAATTGTCTTTTTTTAAGAATAAAAGAAAGGCACATCCTTCACAAAAGCTAATTCATGCAGCGTGACTCTTTGAATATATAGTCCAGCAATACATGAATGTTGGAAGTGGCACAAAAGATCCTTGAAAACACTTCTAATTGATTAATTCAGCAGGGTACCACAGTGGCAATGATTGATTTTAGTCTACTAGACCTCCCTCTGACCTTTTCAGAGACTCTGTTGATCGGTACTTGAATAGACAAATTTGAATACAAATGGCAAAATGACAATAGCACCCACATTCTTTAAAGCAAAATTTTCCATCATTTTCATGTATCAAATCGGCTGTAACAGGTTAAAGATGCCCCAAAGACCAAAGCATTCTTAAAAAAATGTATCTTTCAAATAGTCACAGCATTAATGTCAGTAGTAATGACTGATGTCACATGACTGATCTGATTGACAAATAATAGGTGACTGTGTTCTCCTTAGATAACGATGAGGCGTAACAAACATGTTGATAAGAACTATTAGAAAAGGTAGATAAAACCACAATAGTAGATTTTTTTGAGATCATCAAGTTAGTTTCCTGTTTTAGCTGGATTTGGTACAGCCTTTGCAAACCAAACTAAGGATGTGTACATCACCAATGCTTACTTAAACTTAAGGTGCCCTTATTTTGCCAGTGTAAAAAATGTTAGTGGCATGGGTTGATATTTCCACTGCTCAGCTGGAGGGCAGGTGATAGCTGCACTAATGACATACAATTATGAAATACTGACTTGAGAAATGGGGAGGAGTATTTGTAGGGACTCGATCCTCCAGGTTTGGCTCAGGCAAGTTCCCGGTGCAGTTCCTACTCACCTTCAGAAGCCACGCAGACCCTACTGCAAAGACAGGTAGCCTTCCTGCCCTTCCTTCAGAAGGATAATGCTTGAACATGGGTTGTGATTTTAGAAATAACCATTTCATTTAGCTTCCAGAGTATTCATTTGAAATATTGGTGAGCTGGTGGCAAAGGATGTAGGTAGTGGCTGTGAAGAAACCCCTCACTTCATAGGAGGAGGATCACTGCTGTCTCCTGCCCTGAATGAAACCTCTTCTTGATGAATTTATGGCTTTTGGAAGCTCCTTGGCTCCCCTGGGCCCCTGTCCTGAGCCAGAGCTGTGGGTGTGACATAACTTTCACACATGGACATCTATGGGGGCAGGTGAGCAGTTGAGGGCTTGACAGGGTAAGCAAGACACAACCTTCCCCTCGGTTTGAGAGGGAAGGCAACCTTTCTCCCTCTTGGCATCCCCAATATGAAACGAAATACATGGCTTACTTGTGCTTGGGGGGACCTGCCTAGATTGCTGAGCACTGCAAGAGGGGGAAGCATGCAAATTTGTGCTCATCAGAGGTATTTAGGTGCCTTCTGCTGGTATTTGCAAAGGGACTTTGGCATTTTGACATCTTTTGAGGATCTAAACACACTAATGTGGTTTCTCTTCACAGCTTCCCGTGGTCACTGGCTTTGATCAGCTCAGCAATCAGACCCAACCTGTGCCACCAGGCCCTGCAACTGTGGAAAATTTCACTAAACAAGTTACAAGTATTTCTTCAGATACTGCAGCTGGGACTTATTCAGGCTGGCTGGGACTCAGTTCTAGATGTATTTGTTTGTCTCAAAATTTACCAACTCGTTGTCTGCAATCTCAGCTTTTATTTATAGATGTATTCAAAGTTGTGACTGTAAAGTAAACTGTTAAATTATTCACAGAGTGTAACCAAGCAGCAATATTTGCCCAAGCTATGAGCTACTTGAGGGACATGTCAGTACAGGTGTTCCCAGTGAGCACCAGGAGGTCCTCTCTCTGCTGCCCCACAGCCTGCAGAAATACACAACCAAGGAGGGGAAAGGATCACCTCTTATGCACCTAAAAACATTTCCTAGCAAATGACCTAAGCAGATGGCATTTCACTTTGGAGGAAGAAGTGGCACCTCCTGGAGAAGTCCATTTTTCTTCTCCACCAGCTGGCCCAGCAGCAGCCAGGAGGGAAGGGCAGCTCATATAGGACTGCTCTGGACCGGCAACCAAGCATCTCACACAGGAACGCCTCCCTGCACATCTTCTGACTTTCCCTGTGACTGTCAGACACCGTACAGGGGGCTTCACGAGGCCATGAGGCTTTTCTCCTTATCCTCTACCCCCTGACAGCTTACAGCTTCTCAGCTGCATGTCAGAGGGAGCCCAGGCTTGCTGTGCTGGACTGATAGCTCTGCATCTCACCTGCATATGACACAGGAATGGCATTATTTTACAATCCCCCTTTAGGTCCCTCTTGCTAGGGCCATGGCAGCACACCTCTCATTATTCAGCATCTCCATCTTCTTAGGGTTGCAATAATTTGGGGTTTTTTTGGTCTGTTACAGGTGCATAGGAAGTACCAATAAAGTACATGCCTGAGTCAAGCGTTGCTAGCCCTGTTAGCAGTCAGACATGTTCATGAAATTGTTCACGGGGCAATCGGAAATGGCTTAATCGAGCCTATTACCACAAGCAGAACGTTAATGAGCAATAATTAGTTCACTCAGGAGCTGTGGGATTACCTCATGTGCTTAAAAAGGAGTGGCTTTCTAATATAATGCCAATTTTCATTACAGAGATATCATCAGTTAATGTTCATCCCAGCATCAAGAAGATTTTGCAGTTTCTCAGTTCCTGCTGAAAAACTTGTTGAAATAGTTTGGGGTTTCTAAAGAGTATATGAGTTTATAAAAAAGACCCCATACGCATGTGCAGGTAAAATATTAATTACTGAAGTTTTAAACCATACTGGATTTATCTGCACTTTTGTACTAGGAAAGCAAAGGAAGTACAAGCAATTACAGGCAAACTGAATTGCTCTGTCTACGTTTTCTTAGAAGTTTTTTTTCCACTTCAAGGTGATTTGACATTTTTGGGTTAGACTTTAGGAACTCAGTGTGGGAGCCTGGCTTTGTACTGCTACTCCAAAAAAGACATGATTCAATTATGCATCAGCCCGCCCCTTCCCCAAAATTAAACCCCTTCAGATCCTAAACTCCCTTCAGCACAGGTTTTAAATAGAAAGGATAAGTAGGGTAAAGCTGGTTGTGGGAGCTACTTTATCTTCCCTATTTTCCATTAGACAGTTCCCCTGACCTGGCTGAGCTCTCAGGTCCCTGGTTGCGTTTTAGTCCTGATGGGAGATGCCAACCTCCTCGTGCTCTGTGGATGATCAGGAGTGGAGAAAGGAGACACTTCTGCATTGCAGAGTTCTCCTCTCTAAATGGATCTAACCACTACTGTGCCATGATCTGGTGAATGTGACAGATGTTTTAATATAAGGGTTCAAGTTTTATCTCAGATTTTATATTAAATACAAGGGCCTGGTTTCACTGAAGCATTATAGCGCTGTTCATCTTATGCCAAAGTGTATAACAGATATTTCAACTAAGCAGTTTTGCAAATTTGGTGACAAGCTTAATGCTATTATATTGCCTCACACTGTTTCCTTAATACTTGGAATATGTCCACCGTTTTTCATTTTTTGTCTTGGTGGTCTAAAATCTGGATGTTAAAAAAAAAAAAAATTAAAAATTGGAGCTTAATTTCTTTGTTGCTTTCGAATATGCTAGTTTGCATCCGGAGAATTTAACCCAGCAGTTTGACTTCTGCATCAGAGCAAGTGGTGTAACATTTTTGAAAGTGGAGAGTTTTGCTTGTCACATACACGAAAGCACCTTTTGGTCGATATGTTGGAAAATGATTGATACAAAAATTGGAAGCGAAGAGCTCGCTTCAGAAAAATTGGCAACACTAAGTTAAACAAAAAGTATTTTTCGGTTTTAATAGCGCAATGGTGATATTTTACTGAAGATCTGTATTCCTCCAGAATTTGTGTGATGTATACTGTTATTCCCTAAGCTTTCCATCACATAGAAAGTAGCCACTTTCCATGATTTAATACAGATGCTTTACAAATACTTCTGTAATTTAGTTTCTCCTCAAGAGAAACACCCCTGTCTTGCAGAAGTACTATAGCTCAGCCGGGGGTGACTAGAGTCCACACCAGCTTTTGAAGGTGACTTGCAAAGAGGACTTCAGGATCTGATGGTTTTAATGGAAAGGTCCCACCAGTGCTCAGGAACTTTGACAAATGCAACTGTAGTCTATGGCACAGGATTGTAATCTGCTAAGAATTAAAAACCATTTCATCATAAACACCGTGCCGTAGCATCTACGCTGATGACAAATTTATCCTGCTTGGGTTTAAGTCTTCATCTGAGAAGACCTAAGTTTGGTTCTCTCTGATCTTTTAAAATATAAGTTACATGCTTTTAACTTCTCAAACCAGATGCTCAGCGTAGTGACCACTCCGTGCCTGATGACTGTACTTTTAAGGCTTTTAAGAGCTCTTTTTTAAGAGCTTTTAAGGCTCTTATGTGTCTTTTGCATTTCTTCAGCCCCGGTGTCCTCCACTCTGTGCAGGCATAATCTGTTGTTCCTTTTCATCACTTTCTCTTTGCTTTCCGGCTTAGTTTTCCAACATGTCACTCCTTACTCAGATCGAAAGGATTAACAGAGCTAAAAAGCTTAAGTAAAGCAGTCATTATATTTGGCACAGGTTCACTAGTGCCTATGCTGTGGATGCTGTAACCACTCTGTTTAAACAATCAGCTTTGGACCAGCTCATTATTTTTTTCAGCTGACTCCTAAACCTGTATCTGTTTGAAAAAAAAAAAAAAATAGGGATGAAACCCTCTTCAGAAGACCATTACGAGGGGCATTTATCTTGACTAACTTTATCCATCTAAAAGTTTTGGGACTAGCCTAAGCCTGTACTGCTCTCAGGGAGGAGAGTGGAGAAACTGAGTATCATCAGAGGGATAATTCAGCAGGAGGCAGTGGTACAGCAATACAAAATGTCTAGGCTGCTCCATTCCCTTCACCTTCAGAGCACGAGCTGAGGGTGTTAGACTCAGACCCGGAGGCCGTGCTGTGCCCTCTGCTTGGGAGAAGATGCTGTGGGGCAGCTCCCCTCTCCCTCATGTAGCACAATGCTCACGCACCTCATCAAAGTACGGGCTAAGTGGGATTTCAGTGAGATTGGCCTTAGGCCCACTCGGGGATTTAATTTCTTTGGATTTTATGTAAGCAGTTACCAAAGCTATTTAGCGCAAGGCATTAGGTAATGTAGCCTGCTCTGAAGATGTGGAGCTTGTGGGTTTTCCAGATGTTCAGCAGCAAGGTGAAGTGCTCACTTTATGAACACTGTGTTTACATTTTGATGCAAAAAAAAAAGGGAAACATTTAGCTGTTGGACACAGTTATTTCCTTACACTGCCCCTAGTTTTTGGCAAGTAGTATTTTATGCCCAGATGAAACTCTTCATAGGTCCCACAAGTGCTGGGACAAGTTTAGTGGCTGAACGCCTTCCTTTTAGTCAGCAGTTGTCTCCTAAGGTCAAGGCATCTTCAACAAGGCTTCACAGGACTTTTGTAAGCTGGGGTTGTATAAGAGTGAGGAGCAGTAGTACTGTCACAGCAAGAGCTATTGCATAAGCATGATACTTTTTAATTGATGCTGAGCGTGAGACCGCCGTCACTCTGCGTGAGAGTTTCCAGATTTGCTGAGAATTCATAAAGTTTTATTGTACCCAAAAGGATGTAATGGAGGGCGTTTATATACTAACTCTATAACCATAAAGCAGAGTATAACTCTCCAAAGGAAGGGGAAAAACACAACAAACAAAATAACTTTTTCTACTGGTTTAAGTTGTAAAAGAGTTTGTCTCTCTTGCTCAGGCAGTTGCAATTATCACCCATTTGCTAGGAATTGTTAATATTGGCACCTGTGAAATATTACATGTTATGCAAACATTATCTACTACATTTTCATCGCCAATTGCCCTGCCAGGGGTCTGCTGCAGCCTCACCATTAAGCTGTCAGGTTCCCTGGCTGCAATGAGTAATGACAAAGCAGTTCCAGCTTCTCTGAAACACACCTAAAAATGAATGGTTGGGGGTGTGATATTAAGAAAAACAAAACAAACCATGCAAATGCTCTTGAGGTTGTTTTCAAAGACTTATTGATGTGAAATTCTTGGTATTTTAATTGGTATTCAAAATGTACCTAGAAACCTATTATGATTTTCTAGTCACTGAAGGATCGAGTCTAAGCATGGCAAGGCTACAGAGCTAACAAAGGCTCGGTGGGAAGAGGTTTTGCACAGCAATGGGTGAACATTAGTCATACTTGCATATCCTTCCTTCCACACGTTAAAGGTCTGAGCAGACAAAGAGCTGTGCCCTGGATGGTTTTGAAATCCATCAATCTCCATCGGTCCTGAATAGACCCCTCCGAGTGGAATGGCTTTTTGCCCACGCAAGTATCACAGCGCTGCACGGGGCGTCATGCTGCTGGTACGTTACAGTACGTTTTCCGAAGAACATTTCCCTGAGGTAAGAGGCAAAATATAGCTCTTGTATCTGATACTGCATAAAGTCTACTCCTCTGCAGGAAAGCAATCTCCTCCTCCCTTCCCAAAACAAAACCACCATTTAAAACTAAATTATTACCAAGAAGGAGCAGGACAAACAGCTCACTTTTTTTTTTTAGTTGCCATTTGAGGGTAGTTTAAAGCCAGGCTCATCTATTAGCCTATAGAAGATTATTTCCATTTACAAAAATGAACAGTATTTCTGTACTGCTTTCCCAAATATCAGTGACTGGTATCGATCTTTTCTTTTCCCTTATGAACGAATTACATGTACCATGAAGTATGGTAGGGTTTGATATTGTGTGAGGCTATGCAGTTCATGTACAAATTGAGCTTTTGCTATTTTTCTTTTCTGGATGACATTTTTGTTCCTGGTTTCTTGCTTTTCTCTTTGTTTCGGTGACAATTGATTATTTATTTTTTTTTCACTTGGAAACAAATCGAACTGCACAGCAGACATTTTCCTGTCTAAATTGCACAGTCAGTTTGGAGCAGAAATAATGAAGGGCTGTTCAGAACATTGCTCTAGTCGGCCTTGCTGGTGAGGAGAAAAAGTGCCTAACAATGAATACTTAATGAGATGAGATCAAAGCTCACCATCAGTTCTTTGCCCTAAAGGTTACAGGCTGTGAAAGCTACATTAGCACCAGCAGGACATAGCTTTTTAGGCCCACCCTTGCTGGGCAAACACTACGCCTGGACCCCTGGTACCTGGCAATGCCCCAGGATGGGTTTGCGGTGGTGACAGGCAGTGCTGCCAAGGGCTGGACCCAGACCTGGACCTGACCCCAGACCTGGACCCAGAGCCAGAACCCAGCACAGTGCTGGAGGTGGCTGGGACCTGTGAGATGAACACGCGGATGGGCCCCCTGTGTCTTGCCTCCCGGCCCCAGCTGGGATTATGGCTTTAAACAAGTCACTTAATGTTTCTACTGCAGCTTCCCCACCTCTTCCCTTTCACCAAATGCTCACAGTGACACATGAAGTGGTACGGAGGGGTCTAACCCAGCAGAATAACTGCAGAGACCCTACAAGACTGAGATTGAGGACCTCACAACCTCTGAGCACTGGGCTGGCATGGCAAGCCAGCAAAAGCCATCCAAAATGCTCCTCAGCCATATAGCTAGCAGAATTTCCCAATTTGCCATCCTGCATCAGGGACATACAACCATTTTTCTCTGTGTGAAGTTTTACATTTTTTGTGCAAACCCCATCTGTTAAATTTCAGGAAAACCCAGAAAAACCTCCTCCCCACAGATCCCCAGGGCCTTAACGTGTTGGTGGCCAGAAGCCAAGTACATTTTGGGGAGTAGCAGCAAACAGCTGCTTTTCAGACTCTTTCCAACACAATTTTCAGACTTACTGCATGCAGTTAATACTAGCATGATTCCAACTCAGCTTCCAACACTGGCGTGAGCAGGACCTTTTAGCCTGCTTTCCTAAGGAAACATTGTACATGTGATGACACTCAGATATTAATATTTTTTAACCCACTGGCCAGCTTCAATCAAGCCTAGCAGCCAGGCAGCAGTCTTAGAGACCCCAGGTTCCTACAACGTTCATGAACAAATGTGGCTGAGCCAAGGGAAGTGAAAGAAAAAGCAGGTCAATATGTATGAGACCGCAGAGAGCCAAGGGAGAGGAAGATGCTGTGGATGCCCCACTCCAGGAAAGTGTTGCAATATTTCTCATGTGCGTGGACACGGGAGCATCCAGCAGGAAAGCAGTTTTTGTCAGTTCCAGTATCATTTTTTACAGCAGTATCATGAAGGTACACTCTCTGTCCAATGTCTCCCACAGTATTGGAACCAGTCCTTGCTGCCACGTGAAAATGGAGAGTCAATTTTGCGAACGTCAAAAGCCTCTTAGAGGGCTTCTCTGGCGTGAGCTGCAGTTGCTTTCTCTCAGCTGGAAGGACAGCCACATCCAGCGAGGCAGCGAGGAAAGTGTTGCTCTCCATTTGAAAACGTGCCTTTATTCAAAGCAGCGTTTTTGCCATGAGCGCACGTGCCTGCAGGGAGCTTCCTTCAGGGACTCGGCTGTAAAATGGGGCCACGAGGGCAGGCACAGAAGGACTGCAAAGTCCTCCGGCTGTTCCTTTGAATAACTGCTTCAACAAGAAGGTACAGTGACAGCCTGTGCTCGCAGGGACTTCAGACACGAGCTAGCAGTAGTTTCCTTACTAGATTTTTTTTTTTTTTTAATTTTAAACTGCACATTTATAAACAGAAGAGTAGCATGTCTCCTGTAATAGCAGCAGTTTTGCTGCAGCACCTCAACATAAGGCAGCTAGGGAAGACAAGCTGAGTCTGGGCATGAGGAACTTGCAAGGAGCAGACCCTCTTGTCTCGTCTCAGCACCGGCCACGGCCACACCAGGTCACAGAAAGCCATGCTCCTTCACCAATGCAGGCTAAAGCAATCTAATTAAAGATGACAGAAGCTATTTCAAGTAACAAAGCTAACAAACACTCTTCTAGCTGATTAGTATTTTTCAGATTAATTTTAAAAAAAAAGGAAAAAAACCTTTATCCCTCTTTTTCTCCTTGTTCAGTGCTGCGATGTTTCCCTAAGCCAGAGGCAAGATAAAGACAGCCAGGGAGAGATGTGCAAAGATAGCACCATTGTCAACCAAAGAAACCTCCTTCAATTATTCAGAGTATCTGCAGTTCTCAAATTTCCCATTCTTACAGCTTGAGCTAAGTGGTGCTGCATACATTTGGCAGTAGCTCTTATTAACTCAGAGGACAGCCCAAGTAAGGAACATATGGAATCATAGGGTAATTAATGTCTAAAGTGGAAGTTGTAGTAAGGAGTTTCCATATACATTCCCAAACTACCTGCCAAATGCATATTTGTAAAGAGTAGGGGCTTTCAAATGCAAAAGGTAAATGTAATCCTAAGGAGACATGAAACAGAACTGCTTATTTTCTTCTACTTCATTAACAAGCAAAAAATTGATCCTAAAGCTCTGGCACACTAAAATAATCACAAAGCTGCAAGCGTCAAAACTTAGTGAGCAACTGAGCACAGTCAACTGACAACTAGGACTTTCTGACATCTACCAGCAATATTTTGAATCTGAAAGGCAAACTGGATTTGTATTCATGACCAAAAAAATATTTAAGAAGGTAAATGAGAGAGCTGGGTGTCTAAGCTGCAATGGTATGAGTTAGAAAATTTAAAATAGACCTTGGTACCTCCATGGATAAACTAGCATGATGAAATGAGATGAGCTCTGGGCAGACGTGTTGACAGACAGCATACTCATTTTATCATATTTATCCTTTTGCAGTGTACTCTGAATGGCATTCTCATTCCAAGACCCCTTTTACAATATATCACCCCATTGGTAGGGGAAATGATGCTTCAGCTTGCAGCCAACCCAGACCGTCCTCCTGAGCCACTGTGTTGCATCTCCTTAGGAGTGATTAGATGCTATGATTGCCTGAACCAGAAGAAATCCCTTCTATTTCCCCAGTTTGTCACGGAAGCGTTACCCTTGCTGAGTGTCTGCAGACCCACCAGCAGCATTTCTCTCCAAGGTGCCAGCTGAAAGGGAGCCTGAATAAATCAGCTAGAAGTGGCTGGATCTCCATACAGCAGTATATAAAGTATATAAATATATAAAGTATATAATATATATATTATAATATATAAAATATATATAAATATATAAAGTATATAAAGTCTGTCATGGAAGGCAAGCCTCCAGTACCTCCAGTAAAACCATGGTGAAATGGGGAGTAACATACCCCAGCAGCTTTCAGTAAGGCTATATATACATTAGCTCAATGATGTGCACAGCTCCTACCAGCCAAAGACACACGAAGGCTCAGGACATTGTCTGCACTGTGACATTTCACAAGCCACCGATCTGGTTATGTTCCTTTTGATCCAACTTCTTTGATTTGTGCAGCTGATCAAAAACAGAGGGGCATGTATTATTCTGCATTTTTTCCATATCCCCCTTACAACACACGAACCATACCCTCTTAAAACTCTCTTAGAAATGTAAAAAAGAGCTTAGCCATGTTAGGAAGGGACCCTTTCAAACCAGCCTCTCCCAAAAGTGATCCACCGGCGTCAGGGCTTTGCTCAGCAGGGCCTCCCCCATCTCAGGGCTGTAGGAGACAGCCAGCCATGGCTGTGCCCCTGCTCACCTGCTGTGCCCTCAGTGGCCAAGCAAAGAGCCCTGGAGCTGGCCACGCAGGCAAGCCATGGGGCCCTGCTCCATGATGGCCCCATCCACATGGCGGGTAATGGGTGGGAGCCAACGAGGGTGATGGCACAAGGGTGGACAAGGTGAAGGGGGACAGGGAGACCGGACGCGACACTTACTGCAGAACCGCCGCCGCCTGGCTCCACATCGCCAGAGCCGCGTCCGCACCCAGTGCAGGCACGGGGACAGGTCCATGGCTCGAGGGGCTGCCCGTCCCCGGGGCCACCTGGGACGGCCCGCTCCCCGCTGGGCAAACCCACGGCAGCCCCGGGACGAGCCCCAGGCCGCCGGCAGGATGCGGCGGGCAGCTGCCAGGGCCCTGCTGTCCCTCCGTCGCCATGCCATCTTTTATGCATGAAGGGGATGGAGCGTAATTTCATCCCGACTCTCCGCACCCGGTGTGTACGTGAGCTCCTGCCACACGGAGGAGCCATGGCATCGGTCCCTGGGGAGAGTGAGCTCAGGGGGAGGCAAGGAGCCTGCAGCACTCCCAGGGTGGTGGAAGGTGCCCATCAGAGATATGGGGCCTTTTTGATCCTCTGTGTTATCGGCTGAAGTTCATCCATCGGCAGGTCTATGGGCGCTGCGCTCTGTGCAGGCTCCAGAGCGGGAAGAGATTCAGGGATATGAGGATATCCTTCAGCATCTCCATGTCAGTACTGCACTGGTAGGAGTGGTCAGCATTTCTTACTTTTATTCTAATTTCACTTTTGATATTACAGTAATCCCAAGAATGCCACGCACAACCTTGTCACCGCTCTCTGAGGCACTTGTTTTGTAGCCTGAAAAGATGGCCTGTCCACCAATGAGTTGACAATTTAGGCCCCTGATCATCCCTGTAAACTGCCTCAGCAAATACATTTGTGGTTTTTACCTTAAATGTTCCCTAGATCAGAAGAAAGAGGTTACCATACACACAACCCCCAGCACCCCCTCTACCAGGCAAGAGCAAATCTAAGAAGTGGGTCTAGAGCACACAAGCTGTGTTGTAAACCCATAGACAGTGTCCTGCCTACCAGGATCTCTGAAGCCTTTCCCTATGGAAGGTCCTGCTGTGAGACCACTGAGACCCCCCTGTTCCCCAGGGGTCAGTACTGGCTCCGGTCTTGTTCAACATACTCATCAATGACCTGGATGAGGGGACAAAGTGTACTCTCAGCATGGTTGCTGACACAAAACAGAGAGGAGTGGCTGACACACCAGAAGGCTGTGCCACTATTCAGTGAGACCTGGACAGGCTGGAGAGTTGGGCAGTGAGGAACCTGATGAAATTTAACAAGGGCAAGTGTAGGGTGCTGCATCTGGGGAGGAATAACCCCAAGCACCAATACAGGTTGGGGGCTGACCTGCTGGAGACCAGCTCTGAGGAGAAAGACCTGGGAGTCCTGGTGGACAACAGGATGACCATGAGCCAGCAATGTGCCCTTGTGGCCAAGAAGGCCAATGGCATCCTGGGGTGCATCAAGAAGAGTGTGGCCAGCAGGTCGAGGGAGGTCATCCTCCCCCTCTACTCCACCCCAGTGAGGCTGCATCTGGAGTACTGTGTCCAGTTCTGGGCTCTCCAGTTCAAGAAGGTCAGGGAACTGCTGGAGAAGGTACAGCAAAGAGCTACAAAGATAATTAGGTGCTCAGAACATCTCTCTTACAAGTAAAGACTGAGGGACTTGGGTCTTTTTAGTCTGGAGAAGAAAAGACAGAGGGGTGATCTTATCAATGTTTATAAATACTTAAAGGGAGGATGTCAAGAGGATGGGGCCGGTCTTTTTTCTTGGTGCCTAGTGACAGGACAAGAGGTAGCAGGCACAAACTTGAACGCAGCAAGTTACATCTAAGCATGAGGAGGAACTTCTTAACTTTGAGGGTGGCAGAGCACTGGAACAGGCTGCCCAGAGAGGTGGTGGAGTCTTTGCCTGGAGACATTCACAACCTGCCTGGACGTCATCCTGTGCAAGCTGCTCTAGGTGGACTTGCACTGGCAGGGGGGACAGAGTAGATGATCTCCAGAGGTCCCTTCTAACCCCATATCATACTGTGTTTCTGTGAAAACTTTTGAGTATCTGTCTTCAAAATAACCCAAACCACTTACAGGGCCCACCTGGAGATATTCTAGAGACCTCAGCTATTCAGAAATAAGTGAACAACCACTCAACCCATGACTAAAGTGACTGATAGCTTCTCTCATGCGTTGAAGAAAAGTACATTTAACCACCTGTCACCCTTAATTTTTCCTACCAATGTGCCACTGAAATTACAAGTTAACATTAGAAAAACTAAAGGCCATTCACCTCAATGGTGTTATGGTACCAGCTTATAAAATATTTTCTGAAAACAGAAGCTGTTGTTTCATCTTACATGTGTTACTGGAGATTAGTTTTGCAGTACAGGGGGTAGGGAAAATGTGGAGAAACTGACTGAACTATTATTATCTTTTCTGAACTCTGTTTATCTTTCTCCCTAAGGCATCTTCTGTTTACAGTTAGTGGGTTTTTTTTTTCTTCCTTGCTAGCCAAATAGCAGCGCTACAAAACAAGTGGTGTTTTGCACCACAATCGGTATGTTGCATTGTACAAAAATTTTGTCTAGTTCAGTATGCAATCGACCACTGGCTTAGGATGCTGTCAGAAAGCATATAGGAGCATGGCAAGCACCCAGGGATGCTTTCTCAGGGTTATCCTACCAGTTTCCAAGTCTTTCCTGGACTAGATGAACTCACAACTTCGTGCTAAGTAATGTCTGCTAGACTTACATTGATTTGTCTAATGTATTTTTGTTATCTATAATATCCTATGGTAATGAGTTTCACCTTTTAATTATGCCTCGTGAGAATACCATCTTCCTCTTTGATTCCTCTTGCCGGATGATTTTGTTTGGTAGCATCTAGTTTCTACATTGCAAAAACCCAGTAGTTAATTATTTTCTTGTTCTCTTTCTGAATGATACTAGTAACTCTGTATCTCTTTATCATAACCAAAATAACAGCTTTTTCTAGAAGATTCTTAATCCTTTAAGGAGGGGGTGACACCGCCGGCCGTACCGGGGGCTGAGGGCAGGGAAACGGCTTGCCCGGTGCTCCGGTGCTGCGGGGGG
>JAOXJK010010630.1:0-36698 GCA_025774025.1 Xenus cinereus | reverse complement strand
TAAATAAAAAAAAAACCTTTCAAAAACTGCAGATATTTTTACTGCCTGGACTGATAAAGTCGGTGAGTTGTGCACCATGTTTTTTCATTCACAGTTCTCCTTACCATTTTCATGGTCTAAATTGCCCACAATTTTTTAAAAATCTCCTATAATTACTGAGATAATTCTTTTCTGATGTAAGAATTCTGTTATAACTTTGAAATTTAAGTTCAATTTCTACTCTAATACCAAAAAAGTTATATAGCAAGAAGAGAATGAAATCATAATGCACTCTGTAGAAACAATCAATGTCTTTGAGTCAATCTCCCATTTACATTTTTTAAACCATTTTCTCTGGTAAGCCTTAAGACAAGACTTCCATAGCAACAGAAACAAGAACCAGCTCTACATTACAATGAATGCTAAGAAAATTGTAAATGGGGAAAAGAATAACAACGGTACATTATTTATTTTTAAGTTATTTGAATGAGGCACAGTTAACCTCAATGAAAAAAAAAACCAAAAAACAAAAGTGGTTTTTTTCAGCCCAGCCGTAAATCAAAACCTAAATAGCATATTCTGTTAATTGCTCTGTTCAAAGTGCTCTCGCTGTTTTCAGCAGAGTGCAAAGGTAGAGACCAATTCTTGGTTGTTTTTTTTTATTTTAAACCTGAGATCGAAAGTTCAGTTTCCTCCTGATGAAATCCTGACCCCACTGAAACAGCAAAAGGAAAGTCAAAGAGGTTTCTGCCATTAACTTGGGTGGCCAAGATTTGACCTAGAAGATGCATTTGTTTCACCACCTTTTTTCTCTGCTCTGGTTACCCAGAGAACCAGGTGAGTGCCCAGGAATACATCCCGAGAGCAGCATCACTTCACCAGATTTCATCTTTAATGTAATTATTTACTTAAATTATTTACTCAGCACCAACAGCAGAATGGACTGCAGTGACCCACAAAGAAAACTCACTCTAGTATTCCTCTTCTTAGTTTCTTCTTTACATTTGAAATTATATGCTAAATAATTGCATATTAGACCCCTATGAATGCATGTTTTGGTACATTTTATCTTGTAGCTAACATAACATTGCTTTTCTTGCCTTTCTGGTAGTACTAAATAACTCCACTGTTGGAAGCATTCACAGCTCCTGAGACTCTTAAAAAGGAAAAGCACAGAGAAAAGCCATTGCTACCTGCAGTTCCTTCCCTGCACGTAACCTCTCTGCCCTTAATCCGCTCCCGCTTGTGCCTGTTGAGTCAGAACCTGGCAACACCAGCCTGAGGAGACCTGAAGGCGTGGGAGCAGGGACCCCACAAAAGCACAGTCTCCCCTGTCGGCAGCAGGGAAGAGATTGATGTCGGAATGAGAAGTTGCATAACTCTCATCTGTTGAGTGTATTTTTCCACCTTCCACAGAGGTTTTGTCAGGGCATGGAGAAGGGGATATCCAGCAGAGAGCAGATTTGTTTCAAAGAGTAACAAGGATTGCCTGGAACAACAACCTTTCCCTCCCATCAGGGAAGTCATGGTCTGTCATACAACCATGGAACGGTTTGGGTTGGAAGGCACCTTAAGGATCATCTGGTTCCAACCCCCTGCTATGGACTGGGACACCTCCCACCAGACCAGGTTGCTCAAAGCTCCATCCAACCTGGCCTTGAACCTGTCACTTGGACCTGTTGAAAAGCTCTCAAACCTTCAGCAGTTCAAGATTATTACCTCAGTGGAAAGAATACCGGCCCTGGCTACGTAACTTATTATACACCACCTGCCTCTGAAATGAAACTTTCCATTAACCTGACGGCAAAGTCTGACCGTGCATTGGAGGGTTTGGCCCACACAGATGACACTAAAGGAATGGGGCTGGATTTGCAGATGATTTATGCTGACGCGCTGAATGGATATTACTGGTTGTATAACTCTCACTTGTGCCACTGTATTTCCGTGATGCTAGAGTTATTTTTTTAAGTGGTTTGTAAGAAAAGATTATCATCAATATTTAAAATTCATTTTTTCATGAAAATTTAATTGTGCGCTATGGTGATTTTAATCTAATTTACTCAGCTATCTTTCAATAATCCCCAAAGTCAGCAACAGTACCCCAAGTGACCAAAATTCTTCTCGTGTTGTGTTGCTTGTAACTGCTTTATCATTTCAAAATGTTTTGTTTATAAATCCAGATTTACCTTACGCCTTGTCATTGCCGTTACATTATGCTCTTTATGTGTAAACAGAGTGTACTTCAAAGAGCATATATCATTATTAATAGTTAATAAGCGAAATGGAAATAAAAGCTCCACAAGCTGGTCTTGTAGCTAGGAAGCAATTCACTGCACTTTATGGGAAAGGCTTTCGTTTCTCTTAGCTATCTTTCCGAGATGAGATGACTCTCTTGCAGGGACATAAAAACAACCCCCTATTTTTGCACTTACTGGATATGTAATCTTCAAATAATGAGTATCAGGATGAAAACAAGTCAAAGAAGTATCCTGGAGCATTTTCACCTTCTCTCACCGAAGACAGCAGTTTTTGCTTGATTAAGGGTTACAGGATCAGCCTCCCAATAAGCAGTTAGCTGTGGAATTGAATGCATGATATGTTCCTTCTCCTCTCCCCTGAGCTAACTCTGCCACAAAATGAAGCCGGGATATTGATGACTTCAAAGGAACTGTAAAAACTAAGTAACAAGCCATGATCAACCAACACACTGAAATACTCTGTGACAGAGAAAAACTGTTAGAGGGGGAAGAATTATTCCAAGTCCATAGTATTTTCCTACAAGGTGTAATGAAGCCAGCAGGGTTGTATACCCACAGGACACAATGCAGCAGCACGGGAGAGGTGAAATTCTATTTAATCACATTTTTGTTAATACAGCTATTAGCTCAGCAGGAGATGCTGTGTTTAATTTATAATCGAGTTCACTGTGGGTGGTGGCTACAGGCAAATGATCAGAGTGAACTTTTGACTCAACCAGCCCCCATGAGTCACAGGACTTCTGTGGTTTCCCTGAATTACAGCAGCTCCTTGAGGCCCCACTGGGAATGGGTCCCCCTGGTGCTGGGCAGGAGGCAAACATTTGGATAAATCACATTTCTGAGGCTGAATTTGCCAGTGCGCTGCATACACACAGCCATTGCTATTCAGTGAATACAGCAAATGAGGAAGCTGTCTGTTATCTGGTTGGGACTCAAGCAGAAGTCCTTGATCAGAGGACAAATACCTTTATATTTAGTGATTCCGTAATCATTCTCTTATAAAGGTTTAACACCAGCAAGTGTCTTCAGTGATGGGATATTTATTTAGCTGTCTATATTGCTCTCTTCACATTAACGACATGCTATTTTTCCTTCTACTTAATTAAGACAATCTTCAAAGAGACCCCTTTATAAACAAATTAGGGTTATCTGACTCAGAATTTTAAATGGAGCACTGTTTGATCAATACAATTGATTGAAGAGAGCTAAACCCATCTCTGGGACATTTTATTTCTGCCTTGAAAACTTTTTGAATGCCTTGCTTAAGCAGAGGTTGAAGTGCATGCCAGCCTCACAGCCTCCTACACTGTTAGCTGGCCACTTTTAGAATGGGGGCAAATAACACTAAAAAAACCTTCAAATGGAGCTGTTGCCTTTAAATAAAACTGTGTGAAAAGGAGTTGGTGAACCTGTCATGCTTTTAGAAAGATTAGGGATTATGAAGAATATTATGTCGATGACAAGACACCCGCTCATGTATTTTTAGCTTCCACAAGATGCAGTTTAGCAGATAAGAGAAGGAAAACACAGAACCTTTCATCCACGCACCCATTCACTGATATATCCATCCATCCATCCATCCATCCATCCACCCATGCTTCCATCCACCCACCCATTCACCCATCCATCCACTCACCCGCCTACCCATTCAACTATCCATCCACCCATTCATCCATCTTTCCATCCATCCATCTTTCCATGCATCCATCCATCCATCCATCCATCCATTCATCCATCCATCCATTCCTACCTGAAAACCAAGTTGTGCACTGATTGAACTGGAGTTTTCATTTGTCTTGTAAAGACAACAGGAAATTCAGATTCAGCGTGTGACCATGCGAAGAACTATGTAGATTCAGATGCAATGGATTAGATGCACTATTAACTTCTATTTCTTATATAGTATGCAGTCTTGGAGTCAGGAATCTCATTTGGGATGCTTTGATATAGGACTTTTCAGGCATGCCCTCATTACAAATAGAGTTCAGATTGCAGTAAATTAATGAATTTAGAGAAATTTTAAATATGTCCTCCAGGACAACTTTTCACCTTGGTGTATACCTAAGCATTTTATCTGTATATCTGAACCTCCTAACCAGGGACTCTGCATTTCTATGTGCATCTCTTATGCTCATTTCACGATGCAGACAACATTGCACTGTACAGACTTCTAATAAAAAAGTCTAATTACAATGCAGACCTTAAGGCAGAAAAAGTTGGCCTACAGAAAGAGCAGGAAAAAAAAGTAGCAAAAAGAAAGTACCAGAAGAGTTACCAGACTCATGGAAAGGAAATTATATCTTTGTCTCACTAATTCGATACTGCCACAAAATTCATGACAGTAACTAACAATTTCATGATGGCTGTCCACCAGCTCAACAGTGAATTCTCTTATTCTGGAAAAAAAAATACTTAGTCACGCCTGCTCCTCAGCAGGCTTAGAAAAATACTTATGTTTGTTCATCACTAGTCTCTTGCTTCTCATTTCTTTCAGTAGAAAACAAGAATTTTGCAAAGGGAAAGTTAGAATTTACAGATATATATATTTCCAGCATCTGGGTATAATGGAGGAGCCTGTGTTCAGGCTGCACCGGGATCCATCTCTAACCTATGACAGTAATCATTTCAGTATGATATTGATAACATACACTTCTGGATGGTTAATTTAGTTCAAATTTATCTGTGCCAAGATATCAAGCTGATAATTAATCTCCAGCTTTGTTCTGCAGCATTAATTAAGTTTTAGAAAAGCTTACAGATCAATTTATTTTAGTTAATGCAAATCTGCACCTATAACAACATGACTCAGATTTATCACTCTGCTGTGATTCCCTTTTCATGCTTCAGCAATTCGTGTTTACATCTGGTTTAAGTTTTTCTAATCTAAAATAAATCAGCATGAAAAAGCATTTGATTTCTCATTTAGATTCTCAATTGCCTTTTATTACAAAGATAATATCCCTTGTCTGATTTTAAGTGGTAGAATTTTTAGATTAAAAATAATGAATAAAAATGTCATCACTCCATAGTTTTTGCAACTAACCTGAGTTTTAGTAGCCTTTAAAAAAGTAAATTGGGGGTCTTTTCTATGGACTAGATAACATAACTTTATTTAAATAAAGCGTAGCACTTACACACAATTTCACCTTTATGCGATCACTTTCAACGGGAATATTTAGCTGGTTTGTATTTTATTTTAACGTGGAGGGGGGTAGGCTGAAAATCAGAATTTAGGAAGATGCTGTTGCTGCTGCACTGAGATGAGATGCTTTCCTGGCTTTTCCAGGGGGTGTACCCAGACCGTGCCTGTTATTCAGCTCAGATTGAGACGACACACTCATTTCACAGGGGGAAGAGCCTTTACAGTCATAAACTGACAACTGCCTGACATCCCTTATGGCCAAACCCCCCTCCCCGTAGACACCCCGTGCCCCGGCTTCGCCTGTGGCTTTGAGCAGCGCAGAGATTTGTGCAAAATCTCTGTCCCCGCTTGTGTTCCAGCCAACCTGGCTACAGCCCTGATTAATTTCTTTGCTCTAACAGCAATGACTTCAAAGGCATTTAAAAGTTGATGGGAAAAGCTCCTCAGTGTCAGGACCTGACGTGACTTCGCTCCCGCGCAGCCCCTCAGGTGCGGATGGAGAAAAAAAACCACAGCCGGGGACAAATCAAACCAGTTACAGCAGCATCAGGTTTATAATCTCTTCTTAAAAAGCAAAAGACGGCTGTTTTCAGGTGGACGTAGGTGGATCTCTGCCTTACAGAGGGCTTTTGTCCTATTTTGGGGTTTAAAAATAGCCTCCATTGGCTTTAAGCAGCGCCCAGGTCTGGAGGTGAATCCGCCAGCTCCAGCTCCACCTGTGTTTTGTGTGCACGTGTGTGTGTGTGGGGGGGTGTTTGTGGCACATAACATGGCACGTCTTTTCCTGCAAAGTATTTTACGGTGCTAAAGAGTCACAGCTACCAATTGTCCCTCCAGTTTCCCACAACCTCCTTTGCAGAGTCTCTGCTCTCTCAATTTAGTTTCAGAGCTTTTAAATGCATCTGAATCTCAGCTGCTCACAGCGCCCTTTCAGCACAGCATGCAAAAAACTCAGAATCGACTCTTTTCTCTGTAACCCCCTTTTTTACTTAACACTGCACATTTCACAAGTACTCTTTTAAATCCTTTGCCATATTTCTATAATAACAGATCTGCAGAATGGGAAGAAAATATCTGCCCGTCTCATAATTTTTGCTGTAGGCAACGTAGATTATCATCAACCTGTTTCCGTTACAATTTGATATCTAGCACTACACAAGGGGAAAAAAATTAGTTTGCAAAAACATGAGCTCTTTTTATTTTTCATTAGAGAATTTTATGTACATTGTATTATGCCAATGAGGTGCGATTTGTCACATAGTTAATGGGGCAGGATACTACTAATTAACAAGATGAGATACAAGCCAGTAGATCCACCTTTATCGGGAGCAGAGCAAATGGCTGTAAAAAATTCTCCCAAAGTTTTTAGGTTCTGGGGTTTGCATAATGTGGTGTGACTCTGCCAAGCACTTGCTGTGGAACTGTTGCCGTAGCCAGCACTGCAGCCACCGAAGCAGTGCAAAGAGTTAAGGGACACTTTCTGAAGGAAGCGGTGATTTTTTTTTTTTTTTGCCATGTGGGTCTTGCCTTTTTATTTTTTACTTGACCTTTTCTGAACATTTCAGTGGGGTTTTTTTACAGCCCACTCATCCAAAACCCCATGTAGATTCTGCACTGTATTGATTTTGTTCATTGTAGAAAACGCTGACCGAAGAAATAGAATAAAACTCAACTCTTAGCTTTTTACAACTTCCATTGGTTCATGAAGGTCAGAGGAAAATGCCATACCCCACCCTCCAAATGAGTGGTTGCTTGGGAACCGGAGAATAATTTTGAGATTGTTATATACATCATGAGCTACTGTTCAAACAGCCTCCCGGTTCTAAAGAAAGGCTGGCAAGACCAGCAAATTCAGGTTTTGGTCATTGATTTTTTTTTTTTCCCTGCTCCCTGTGATAATTTTAGTCTGGATGTCAGAAGTATATCTTACGTGTCCGTCTTCACTTCTACTGTCTGCTTATCTATGCAGATCAATTATCAACAGGAAGTCGTAATTCAAGAATGCACTGCTGCCTGGAAAGAGCCATAATTAATGAGTCCTTTTTTCGCCTTCAACTTGTGGAGTGGGTGAGAAAACAGGTACGTTATACTTGGTTTAATCTCCACGAGTCAAGCTGCAATTTTTATATCCTACCTGGAATTTGGGTTTGGATATGTTTTCCCTAAATTAGCTCACCCATAGTGATAGTACGGAATCCTATTTATATACTTGAAGGGTTTTTTTCAGTATGCAGTTTTAAAACCGGGAATAAGACAGCAGAAAGGCAAAAATTTCACTCTGGCTTCCTCTGGCTATAATATCTAATGCAGAGGACCCTCTTTGAAGCAAGAAAGCGTTTCAGCACAGCGTGAAAGGCACAATGTGCCAAGGGAGACGACGCGACGCACCCTCCGCTGCTCCTCAGCGACTCCCAAAACGTAGGGCAGAAGGATGAGCCCAAGCCACTCTCTTGAGCAAGTTTGGCATGAAAGGACACGTTACACCAAAAGAATCAGCAAAGAGATAATCCTTGCCCTTTCCTCCTAAATTATACTTTTCCTCTTTATTTTATAATGCAAAATATTCTGGGGTGCTTTTTGCATGTAACACTATATCATGTTGTTCTCTTCTTCAGCTTTTATTGACAATTTTATCCCTCTGGAACAAATAATTAATTTATTTATTCCTATTAATAAGCACATTTTTACAGTGCTTGCACAACTGCAGAAAATGGGCATCACAGCACTATTTTTTTGTCTGCTTACTCAATTATTGCCGTACAAAATAAGCTATTTTAGAAATATCTTTCAAAGTAGGTCAGGACAGAACTATATAAAATAAGTAGTCTGTGAGTACCTTTCCAAATTTAAGTGATATAACCTGATTTTAGGGAGATTCTGGGTTTCCAAAGACCTATTGGCTATACCACTGCATTTAAAGGAATCTTAATTAGGAGTGTAAAACTAATTACGTGGTTCAGCTGCTTGCTCTGGAGCTGTAGGTGCTGCCGACAGCAGGACATGGGGCATTGGTATAGAAGCAGCTGGGATGGTAAAGGTGATAAAAGTTTTGACTGTTTTTTGACTTTTAGGAGAGATTCATCTCCTTCCTTGTCCACGACAGCCTGTTGGTGAAGCTAGCAAGGGCTGCTGGAAGATTTTGATGAGATATTGAATGAGGTTGGGTTTTTTGGGGTTGGTATTTTTTCTTTTAGACTTCAGAGTGTTGTTGGGCATTTTAAGATTTCCACAGATCTGAGCTTTGGTTTTTCTCTGCTTCAGTTCCCTGCCTGGAAAATAGATTAATCACATTTACTCATCCCACAGGAGCATTGTGAAAATGCATACATAAAAAAATTGTCAGATGTTCGTATATTATTTAACAGGGAAATATTGGTACCTAATATAAACATCTGAATGCCTTCCTGTCCAGGACAGAGAAATACAAAGAACATTTTTCCATGCTAGCAGCCAGCAAGTAATTTTGAGAATGAGTAATTCTTCCCTTCAGATACAAGCACCAAACACATCCACTGAGCTGTAGATTTAACTGAAAATGTGCAGTTATCAAATGTTCTACCAAGTCAGGGGGCCCGTAGGCTGATCTTGCTCATTAGTCCAGAATTGGGCGTAAGAAGGATCAGAAAATAGCATGTTTGCTTAATTGTTTTTTTAACTCTGATCCCTTTCAAGTCCATCCTTTCCCATTAACAACAGTCTTTAAAGCGTTTCTTGCCAGGCAGACACCGGGAATTAATCCCCCCGATAATGCTGTTTTCTGGCACGGCCGCGGCGTTGCCAAGTCTCACCGTTGCAGCGTGTTCCTGACACGACTCCTAAAGGCACATGAACGCACTCTGCTCTTTGCTTTCCTGTTCTTGTTTTTTAACTTTTTTGGGGTTGTGGTTTTTTTTTTAGGATGAAAGTCAGTTCCAAGCTCTGACAGTCGTAAATGCGCTTCCAGGTCTTTCGAGCGAATGCATCCTACACGCTCAAACCCATAAAATAATCAATATGCTCTTATTTACTATATATCCGTATACATATAATTACCTTAATCACATTATTTTTGATCCAGTAACTCTTGTTGACCTGATGGCAGTTTTTATGTAATGACTGCTCTTACCCTGCATCTTGGCTACCCCTTTACTGCAAAGAGAGGAAAGATGAGGAATTTGCTCTCCTCTGTAGAACAGCACCGCAGAGCCAGGTACCTCAGCTATCATCTCTAAATATATTTCTGCAAACTTAAAATGAGAATTTTGTGTGGGTAACAATTTATAGAGCTTTTTGGGGAAGTGTGTTAGAAGTTTTTTAGTGTTAGAGCAACGCGAAGGACTTCACAGTCCTGAAAGTCTGAGTAAGACTTAATTTAGGCTGAAAAGGTCTTTGGTGGAATTGCTCTTACCATGTTTGCATGAGGATTAAGCCAATGTCACCCTGATGGTACTGTGGCTTTTAAGAATGCTCCTTTACTGTAAAGCAGAGCTACTTGTTTGGAGATTTCACCAAGTTCTAACTTATTTTGAACATTTCTGTTCAGTTATCTGCAATAGCTCAATTTTTCCATACTCTAACGATTTGTAGAAAAAAAGTCATTTACTCTTTTCCGCTTTCTCTCAACTCAGAGAATTCCATTCCTGGTCAGAATGAAACTGGGAATCGAGAGAAGAGGCCTAGGCTTGGGGATGTTTTGTAACAAAGTCCTTCCCTACCTTGTCAAGTGGAATCATTGCATTGTCAAGCAAATGACATCTTCTGTTTCAGTCCTCCAGCTGTTTTATTTAGCTGGAGACTTGTGTAATCCGGCAAACTCCCGCTCTCCTTACATCCACCAGCCCACACGTGCCGGGCTCATCCCACAGGAGAGGCTGAACCAAGAGGAAATCTCTCAGAGAGGTCGATTTACCCATTTTATTCTATTTTACTGCCGATATTATCACATCAGCACCTCCTCTGCTGCCCGTATGTAGCAGAGGCCAAGTTAAACAAACGACCCCAGCCACGGGTGAGGACAAGCACCCACCACCCAGTGGAGCCCCCCGGCCACAGACCCGGGGAGCAGGTTGTGCCGAGGCTCCTCCAGCCTCCCCCCTCCAGGCAGCTCTTCCAGCCAAGGCTGTTCAATCTGCAGGGGGAGGCTCAGACAAATGGCCCTTTCAGCACAAGCAGGGCATCGACTGCCGTGCGCTGCGCTGCCCTTCAGGACAGCAGGTGGGCCCATGTTTGAAAAGTGCTCTGACCCGATAATTAACCCAAGCAAGGAACAGTATGTGTCACGAAGGGCTGCTTTTTTTTTTTTTTCTTTTACCTTTTTTTTTTTTTTCCCTTTGCCAAAAGATCTTCTAGCTTTGACTTTAAAACAGAATAGAAATGTAACCCTTCAGATTTTCCTTAGGATTGTCTTCTTTCAAAATAAAAATCTAAAAATCCTTACCTTTAGAGATTTAGATTCTCACCTTTAGATTCCCTTTTTGCTGCCAAATAAGGAAAAGGAATATTTTTGCACGAGAAAGAGCATACCCATAATTTCAATCCCATTTATCAGCAAATGTTCTGTAGCAAGACATGCCTATATTGCTTTGTAGCCCTATCAGACAAGGTATTAGCAAAAACTACTGTTACCCGGGTACTTGTGAAAAGCTTCCAGCAGTTCTCTGTGCCAGCATTTTGCAGGGGGGGGCTGTCACTTCAGGTATGGAGTGCCAAATTGAGATACTTAAGGAGTTCTTCCCTTCCTGAAAAATAGCCTCGCTGGGTATCTGAAACTGAGATAAGGATCCCAAATCATTTATCTTCAAAGAGTTTAGCCATTTAACGTGAATTTCTATCACCCAGGACAAGTAAATTACCTTTCTGCTAATTCCCGCGGTGGTTGAATTAGGACTGACTTCCTTCCAAATAATGTTTGGATTGTGCACTAACTGCAGGTCTCCTATCCTGGCTGCTTTATACCACCATTAAAATGACTTGAAACCTTTAATTCTTTGACATTGAGAAGAAAATTTATGACCAGACTGAAGTCTAAAGAAAGTTCATTAGTACATCACTGAGCAGGTCCCTCCCTAGTAAGGGGGCTCGCTGGCTTTCAGAGAGACACGGAAAGGTCTTGGAGTGCCTGTCATCTTTCAGAATAACAGCATCAATATGCACGAAGGTTAATGTCTCACAAAGGACTGGGAATCTGCATAGTACATTTATCAAAAGATGTGTAAATGAGCCATATAGGAGTCTACTACAATGCCTTGCATAATTTATTCCATGTACAATAAAAAGCTGATCAGATTTCATGCATGTTTACTTTTTGAGAGATAACTGCCTGAGTGTTTGAACCAGCCATGGAATACAAATAGGGTTCAAAGTAATGTGTTTATCTCCCTGACATTTTAATCTTGAAAACTTTCTTATTCTCATTGTTTTGACAAAGCGGTTCTCTTTTGTGAGAATAATCTCTCCCAAACATGAGGGGACTTGCTTTGTCTGAGACATACAATATATCCGAAAGTTTATGAGATACGCAGAAGTGAAACAAAAGACCCATAGTGAAAAGCACTTATATTTCTGATATAGTTTATTTTCTTCCTAGAACTTTAAAGGATAGGACAATTAATTAAATCTGAAGTGACATGTTGAAGTTTTGGAAGTAGAGAAATGCATGTTTCATAAACAAGTGACAATGTGCGGAGCCTCTTGCTGCAATCCCTTGCTCTTGGAGCAAGGTCCCTGACAAGTCATAGGCTGCAAAGTTGGGCCCTTGTACATCTATTTCCTTCTTCACAGTGCTAAATAGTTACTAATGCAAACTATCTCACATTCATCATCTTAGTCTAAGAATTATCTAAAAGAAAAATGCAATTTAAACTTTTTATAATTCAGGATTTCACAGCGTTGTGGCGTCAGTTAGAATCTCTGAAGCTTCTCCTTGTATCTAAACATTTCTGACTTCAGCAGTTTCCCCACAATCATGAATTTACCCTCATCTTTACCTTCCACATGCTAGTTGTCTTTGTCCTCCAGTGCCTAGCAGGTGCAGACAAAACCCTTTTTGTAGCTTTCCTTTTTCAGTTACTTTCCACAAAATTGGTTCTCACCGTATGGACGTCTTCAGATTGTGTCCGAGAGGATCGTAGCCGGCGTTTCTTGAGCACACATTTAGCATCCCTTGAAGACTCTTCCCTGCAAGAGATGCAGCAGAATTTCCCGAATCCTTCATGCTGGAGGGAACGCTGGTGCTGTCGGGACACCTGGCAGAGGAACAGACCCCTCTTTGTTCTCGGTTCAGGTGCTGAAAGCTTTTTGGAGCTGCCGTCAAACCCGCTCACTTGACCTCCCCGCCCAATTGCTTTCAAACCGTGAGATAAAGTTTTCAAGCCTGCTGTATCTAAAGCTCCGGAGAGGTATTTTGGCATGCAGATCCTCATCCCTGGCATTAGACTGCCCTACCAAGTTCCTGAAAGCATCGGCCGGCCCGTGTTTCACCCCGTGTTCCTGGGGCTGCTCCATCGTCCCACGGTTATCGGGTATCTCCCACCGCTCCGGTTTCAAAGGCGCGACCTTATTTCACACTGAGAAGGATGCTCTGAAATGAACTATCTAACTGCCAGGCAAGTAGCTGTATTTTTCAGCCTCAAAACTCTGGTTTTAAATAATTATTAAATGTCTTTTAGGGAGTCTCCAGCGCACTGGAGTTTTGCAGAAAAAGCTGCAAAAGCTTTTTGACTTAACATGAGTGATAAGTGAGGGTGTGTATAATAGAAGCAGCGTCCTAACAGTTAGAAAAGGTAGGATATACACTTGAGTAAGAAATAACTTCCTACACAGACTACATTTTGTCAAATTATTCTTTAATAAAAGAGCCTCATGTGTAACAAAGGTGCAACAAGTTCTGTGTACTCTTGGATGCTTTTAGGACAGCTGAATCCTTACACAGTCACAGGACTGTATTAGTAGATATTTTTCATAAAGTTTTTTGATTTACAACAAGAAAACCTCTTCTCCTAATTTGCTTACCACTTATATTTCTTCATTGTCAAGAGGCCATGTCTATATGGCAGTGTTGTACCAAAGCACAGCACGAAAACAGCTACAGATTCAGCAGGTCTAGAGCACCAAGCCCAAATGGACTGTGTAGGCAAAGAAGGGTCACAGCAAAAAAAAGATAAATGACACCTTGTTTAATACTGTGTGCTGATGAAGTTGGTTAATGAGACTTGTTCATTTAGAGGAACCAGGATTTTGCTGCCTGCTGTAGGACATAAACTGTCCCCCGCCATGCAGAAGCGCCACTGGGGCTGGATTCCAGGGAGGATGGTTGGAGGCACTCAGCCATTGGGTCTACCACGAAAGGATTCCGTGCCAAATCCAGGCACATTCACTTAAACCGGTGAAATGAAAATAAACAGACATCATTTAAAGTGCCTTGCAAAAAAAAAAAGAAACTTAAGAAACAAACAGAAAACCAGTCCATCCACTGCAGGAGCTCTAGTGGAAGTCGGGGTTTGCCTGTCTCTGCCTTTATTAGGCAGAACTGGCTTTCTTCAAAGACAGCCAGCACCTCCTTTGTATGGCGCATCCCGTTCTCCTCCTGCAAATCTTAACACCTCGGTTTTTTCAGGAGACACAGGCATTAGGGTACAGGTGGCATTTCCTCAGCAGTTCACAAGTGCTCACAATTCAAATGTGTCCAGTTAATATAGTCACGTGGCTTGAAAAATGTCAGTCGCTCATGTCGAACGCGTCCATCCTACACTATAAATGTGTCAGCAATACTTCATTTTTTAAAAAATTAGATTTTTTTTCAGAGAGAGAGACTTCATGAGGCAGAGTAGAATGACCCTAACTAGCAACCATAGAAACCATACAGCGATAATGCTGTCTCAGGAGACAAATTTATTTCTCATCCAAATTTAGTTGGCCTATTAAGGTTTGTGGCTTCCTCCTCCAGACTGCTTCAGTGGGAGATCATCCTTGGTAGTTTATATACAGTCTTAGACCTTCCACATAATGCATGAGAGATTACACTGAACATGTATTATCTACATTAAAAAATAAAATCCTGTTGAAGCAGGATCCCTGAAACACTCGCCTTTTATATGAAAAAACTGCTACAACAGTGTTTTATTCTGGGAGACCAATTGCCTCTGTGTGAGTCATCAGAGGAGTTGAAGTCAGCGAAAACATTTGTGATAATACAATGAAGCAGCAGAACAAGTTCTTCCACAATGAACGTATTCAAAAAAGGCCTGTGTACTTACACAGTACTCTCTGGCTATACTCACAGTTTGCTGCAAGATTTGATGCAGGTGTATGTCTTGCTTCGAGATAGATGTTGGGCTATTTCAGACTATTTTCCATGCTAAAATTGAAAATGTACTAGGAAAACCAAACATACAGATGAAAAATGCAACTTGACAGCAACAAGTCACGTGAGTGGAGAAATAAACTAATACTGTTCCGTAAAACCATTAAGTTGATGGTGTGAAAACCTCGGGGTTTCTGTGCTGGAGCCATTCACGGGGGGAGACAAAACAGCCCGGGGCACAGTGGAGGAGAGAGGGTCATCTGGTGTGCCAGCAGTTGTGGGATTGCAGCTTCTGTAAACCTGAGGAAACCTGCTCTTTCTGTCAAAAATTTTAATTTATAAATGTAATTTCTGTAATGGCAGTGTACTTGGGTCTGTTAGGACCTACACAGCCTGTTCCTGAGCTGCCCTCGGGCTGACATTGGTATAGTGATTTAATTCAGAAGGGTGTCCAGCGAAAGGAAAGAGTTCTCCTGCCCCTCGAGAGCTGACCATACTCTTACCCCTCTGCTTTTTGCGCACTAAATTGCCAGGGCTGGCACCACGTGTGAAACTTCCCCCTCCGTGCTGACGGAAAGGCTTTCCCCGCGAGCTGTGAAACGCAGCGGTTTGTTCTGCTCTAATTATGTCCTGGGTCTTGGGCAGTGTTTCCGGGCTGCGTCCTTATGTTCCGACTGTCTGAGGAAACCAGCCAAGCGCTAACGTTGGCCAAAGAGCAGGGGAAAGAACAGCAACGGGATGATTTCTTTGACTTCTTAAATGAGGAGACGTATTGCCCTGCTAAAGCCCAGCCATGTCCGAGGGGGCAATGACATTGCAACAGCAGCTGCAGGGGGAAGAGAGGTTCTGTTGGTAGCAGTCATCATGTATCTCTCGCTGAGATAAATAAGCTCTGAGTAGGGTGCAGAGAGGGACAGGACCACTTCTTCATCTGCATTTTTTGTGTCTATGTCATGTCCATGGCGTGTCCATTGAGCGGGTGGCCAGGCATGGCCAAGGGACACTGCTTTATTTTCTAGTCCCCCAACACCTGCGCTGGACCCCAAAAAATGTGTGGTCTTCCAAACCATCACCTACTTCACCCCGTGAACGAAGAGCATTTTCACGACTTTATCTTTCAGGGTATATCAGCTCCAGGGACTGAGGATTAATTTAGTCTTTTTCTCTTGCAATGCAATAGAACTTGCAATATTTAATATGCATTTAAGCATTTAAATAATGAATTATTTAAAAAAGCAAAATAACTACAGGTGCTGTGTGCCAGATATTTATGCCTACGAATTCTTAATCTGCTTTATAATGAGATTAACATTCACTGCTATGAAAGATCTTCCACTGCAGGTTATGCAGCATTTCTGTGCTTATCTGCAGGGGGCCGTGCAGATCCAATAAAGCATTAAGCGGCAGGAAAATAGATTACTCTGAATTCATGAAGCGATAACTAAGTTTCTTTTGAAATGTTGATGACATGCAGTTTTTTTTACTTCCAGGTACTTCATGGACATAGTCAGGTATGTGGCTTCATACAGTTTGTCACCTTCTCGGAAACAGAGTCCCTGAGGCAGAAAATGCAACTCGTGGAGAGGCTTTTTATGGTGCCAAGGTCTCCTTCAACTGTTGTTATTTAATTGCTGCACCAGCGAAAATTCTCTTCAAGCCTCCCCAAAACCACTGGAAAAAAAAGGGTTCTTGTTTTTTGAAAGACTCAAGATGTGAACCGGCACCTCCCAACACCATGGTGCTCGAGGTGAGGTTTGTTACCAAAAACCAAGAGAGATGGAGAGAAGGGATGGATAATAATTTCCGTGAGAGGGCATGAACTAACTCCTCCTTGGCTTGTTCAGTTCTGCTCATGATTGAAATCCTGAGGCATCGGCTAAGGAAAAGTAATGGCTTCTTGTCAGATAAATAAATTGTGAACAGTTTCGGTGTATATGACTATCATAAAATAAGAGTCACTGCCATGTTTTCCCGGATGTCTTTGCCTTTTAAAGAACAGAAATCTTTTAAAACGTCTAACGCTTTTAGCATTTTGAATAGGAAATGTGGAGGTTTTATCCCCTGGAGAGGATCAGCCGTAAACACTAAAACTACTGGGTACTCTCAAACAAAGAGATAAGAAGAGCTTCGCTCTTGATACTCTCATATTAAGCTTCAAGTGAATTCAGCAACAATCATTATTGTATTTAGGAGCTTTTCTGTCCAACCTTTTTGCCTGAAAATACTTTCCTTTCGTATCTCTGTCAAGCATTTTCCTGGAAAGACTCTGCAAACTGCTTAGAATCTCTGGCAAAAAAAAAATAAAAATCTCCTGTTTGGAATCTCTGAAAAAGTTTACTCTTTCTCAAATAATTTACAGCGTACTATGAATCCCAGTACAAAAAAATGACTCTGTTTTCCCTCGGCCAACAAAGGCGCGTCTGTCGCTGGGGAAAGGCAGAGCTGTGCAGATGGGGTGGCAGAGGACGACTGTTCCTTCACGGGACGGAGGGTTGGTGTCACAGCTCGAGTTGTTCTGCTTCTGGTCCCAGGAAAACAACGACGGCAGAAATTCAGGTCCAGCTGCTCTCATTTGCTTTTGTTTGCTCTGAATTAATATTACAACATAGAGTTTTTAGGTTTGGGGGCTGATGAAATGCGGTGGGAGGAGCAAAGTTAGGCTTTTGAGCTGAACAGCTGCGCAGAACAACCTTGTTGAACCATCTGAGTTGTCCCATCAAAACGCCTCATTGAATCCCAGAACTGGCCACATCCCTTCATGTGGTGAAAGCAATGAAGTTACTTTCAAACCCAAAATCGGTTCTAAATCTGGTCTCAAAATTATTTAGTTTCTGTTAATGACTCAAAAATACTCGACAAAACAACTATATTTTCTGTGCCTTTAATCGAATTTTTGGTTCAAAAAGAGAGAGGAACTCTTTACTGCCGTGCATGGATTTAGTTTTGTAAACTGCTTTAACCACTGCTGGTCTGAATGTATTTACAACGTGCCCACATCTGCCAAAAACATCAGGCAGCCTCAGGTTTACAAACTCTTTCTTGCTAAGAATAAGACTTGATGCGGTGAGCTGCACTACAGCAGGTGGGACACCCAGATACAGCAAGTCAAGGCAGAAGGCAGAATCCCACCACCCCCAAATCCTCACATATTCCACCTCAAAAGGAAGGATTAATTATGAAAATTGTTCACTTTCTGTAATCCTACAATTAAACCTAGAAAAGTGATGGACCCGGCAGTGCAGAAACCACAAGCGGAATGAGGCCAAAGAGGTAAAGTAAGAATTGCAGCTGTGATCTGTTAATCGAATTAGAAATTCATGCACTCTTAATCCATCTCCTCTCATTAAAAAATGTATCCATTCAAAATTTTCCATTTCCCATAAACGGAGTCACTCCTGAGCTCACCTGCGCTTTCTCTCCAGGCTCTGCCTCCTGCCCTTGTATCGCACTTCGTCTGCTATCAGGAATTTCGGTGACCTTTTAGTTGGCGTGTCATTTCAGGAAGGGCTGCCGGCTTTGGTTGTAGATACTTAACTTACTGCAAGAGTGATTTAATTTTAAATTAATTAGGTATTGTAGGAACATTAATCACAATGACTTTATTTGTTACAAAGCAGTATAGGGTGATCAAATTCCCTTTCATTTCACAGTAATTTAAAAATGAAATGAAGAACCATCATCCAGCATTGTTTTTATTTATGGTGTTGGATGTTGTACGATGCTGTAAAGTTATATGTCACATATTTGGGTAAGAAGAGAAGGAATGCTAATATGTAGGGGCGTTTGGAAATGTATCTTGCCATTTCCATGCCATTTCCTTGCCATTTTCAGTATATTCTAGCCATCACAAGGCCTTGTTTTATGCATGTTTTAGTCATTGTCATCACAGGAGCTTATGCCTTTCACTGTCAAATTTACAGGGAAAGACAAAGCAATTAATTCCAAAAAAAACTCCTTTCTGCTTTTCATTGACAATATATAAATTGACTGACCTACCTCCACGTTTACATATGCAATAGTCCTGTACAGGGGCTACAGCAGAAATGAACTGACATATGGGTGTTCCTGGCATCGAGGAAGGGAGAACTGGCTCTCCGCTGTTGTTATTAAAGTCTAGATAAAATATTGCACAGCTGGCATCCTGTTTAAGTAGTTCTTAAGACACTACTTCTTAAAGCAGGCCATCCACATAGCCTTTAAAGAGAAATAAGTTGTAAAGAACAGCAAGGATGAAAAATGCTAGAAGTAAATGCTGAGAAGAATAAGCTCCTCTGCGCTGGGCTACCTTAAGTGACTTGATTGATACGACAAAAGCAAGTGTTGGACAAGATAATATAAATGCAGAGCTTAAACCTATTAATCAGATTTAAAGAAACAACATGAAAAGCAGCACAGATTCATAGGCTGAAAGAATAAGAAATAAAATGCAGCTATAGTTGGTCATTCCAGCAGGAAACTGGACAACAATAATGGGCAGTTACTGAAGACGGAATTATTGAAGAACAGAGCAGGGGACTGATGCCGATCACATAAGGTCTTGTAACGACAGTGCTAGGGACTTGACTGGAACATACCTTTGGCAGTTAAATAACTTATTGTCCCCATTCAGAATATAAAATTCAAGGCTGTTTTACCAAGTTTTACGCTGAAATAGCATCTTTCGGGGTTATAATGTCCACAGAGCATCACGTTGTATTTTGACACCAGCATGTCCAGCTGTGGCAAGCCACAGGACCTGAACGGTCCCACCTGGCAGCTTCTGTCCATTACTTGTCACCTTCTGAGAGATGGAAAAAGGAGAGAGCTGTTATGTGTAGGGTTTTGCACCATTAGGGAACCCAAACTTGGCCAAAACATCCCCATCTTGCTCACATATAAGGTCAATACCTGAACAGGGCACAAGAACTGGATCTGGGAGTTCAAGCAAGCAGAGATGCTGTGGAGCATCGCAGGACTATGGCTGCCACGAGCATAAACTTATGGAGTTTCCTCTCAACGACTTTAATCTGTGCAATGGCAATGGTAGAGCTGTCTCAGCAGCCTTACCCGTCTACATGGTCCGGGTTGCAAAATATTTTTTTAAATATTTTTACAACCATATTCCATGTGAGTTGAGCGCATGTGTACGACTCTGCCAGACACGCTGAAATTCACATGGAATTTCACAGCTGGAATTGCTGCTGTGCATCAGTGGAGGGGCTTCTCCATGGGGCAGGGTGGAAAGTTTGTGTAGCCCAGCTCACAGCTCTGTGGGTTCCTGAGCCCCAGAGGGAAGAAGAGGGTGGTTGGTTTGAACACACCCCTGCCTTCCAGGCGTGTCTGTTTCTTGACTTTAATTTGCTGTGGATCAAACTCTTTGCTCTCCTCCAGTTTAAGCTATTTCTTAGAAATGTGTTGTGTATCATGTTTTGGGAGATCAGCCCGCTTGTTGGATTCAGAACAGAAAAGGCCTCTTTTGCTGTTGTCTAAACTCAAAGCAATGTTTGTAACTCAGAGACGTAATTAGGTAAGTGGTTTGTGAGTTAATTTCAGCCCCAGCATGTTAATATGTACTTCTGTTTTTTCCAATCTACTTTTATGCCTTGCCTAAAGTCCCACTTGATGAAAATTAACTGAAATTATGAATAAAATAGAATTAATTTTTCATCTTACACATAGCTGGCCTTTATGTCTCTTTGCCATAAGATACTGTTGAGGCTGAGCTTAGTACTATTTGATGAAGACACTTTCAGGGATGGAAAGAACATTTGGAAATATGTCAGACAGCCTTAAAAAGAATTTTATCCTACGTCAAAATAGCTGTGTTAGCAAGAAAACTCATGGGCAGCATCCTTCTTTGGGCCACTCCAAGGATGTTTACCCTGCTCTCACTCCCACCACATGCAGCACCAGTGGTGCCACGGCCCATCGTGGCCATAACCATGTAGTGTCATTTCAAATGGGACTTCGTTAGTCTTTCCCTTTTTTTGAGAAAAATCTGATTCTAAAAAAAATAAACTAGCAGTTGATATCAGCGCCATTAAGAAGAAGAGACTTGTCTCCCTACATGTTAAGATCTCAAGCCAGAAGATATTTAAGCACCAAACAAATCAATGAAGTCTATTTGCATGCTGAAAATTTACCACATTCTACAACAGAAAATAAAGCAATGAAAATCCTACATTTTAATATATATGAAGGATCCATATCTGGCTTACTTTTTTTCATTACTCATGAAGCATGCAAAACCTAAGAATAATGTGTGACTATAATTGTGGAATGACAGCATACAGGCAGGTTAAACAGATTGTCCTCAGCTCCACTGTTATTTATACAGAAATAAAACGGTAACATAAACCGATGCATCACACTGAACTTAGTTTTCTTTTGGATAATGGGTTGTAAAAATATAGATTTATCAATATATAGTAAGATATACCTCACTGAAGCAGGTATGGATTTAGACATTAGGATCAATGGGCAATCAAAAGGAAGATCAGTGTTTAAAAAGCACTAAAATATCTGTATTATAGTAACAATGGTGGGGAAAAAAGCAGATAAAAGCGGAGGAAACTGGTGGAGCTTTGTTCCCATTATAACTACAGCATCAACATTTGCTTGAAGAGAATGAGGATACCTCAAAAGATGAATATAAAATATTTTATTTGGACTGGTAAACTATATGATCAAAAACTAGAAGTTCTTTTTCGTCTGTAACAAGTTACTTGTTTTATTCTATTCTCCAGAGGACAACTTTTACATTACTTTGAAAGCATTTACAGCCAGTATAGCATAGGGCCAAGAGTGCAGGCTTATGGTAATTAAATATGTGATTTTTCACATATGGATTCAGCTTTGCCTGATGCAGCTGAGTTGTTTTGGACAGGTGGAGTAGCAGGTCTCATTCTCACTCACTCAAAGGCATTTAATATGACTTTGTGCAAATCGCACAAAACATCCACTTTTTCCTATTAAGATTCCCCATAATTATCTTAAAATACTTCCTCACAGATCTCAATCACTTTGAAACTTGATTGTGATTTGAATCTTCTCAATATTTAAGACCCGAATCGAGAGGATAATAATAACTGAAGGAGTAAAAAGACAGAGGCCCAGCTTACTGATCTGCTGGAGATGAACAAGGTAAGAGTATTGTACCAAAAAGAGGAAAGTATGGATATACATCTCTATCCTACCTTACATAGCTTTTTTAAGCATAATGTCCTTTCTGAGAAAATTATTTTTGAGCTAGCTATGGTAATACATAACCCATCTTTCTCTACAAGCATATTCATAGAATCATAGAATGGTCAGAGTTGGAAGGGATCTTAAAGCCCATCCAGTTCCAACCCCCCTGCCCTGGGCAGGGACACCTCCCACCAGACCAGGTTTCTCAAAGCCCCCTCCAACCTGGCCTTGAACCCCTCCAGGGATGGGGCAGCCACAGCTTCTCTGTGTGACCAGGGCCAGTGTCTCACCACCCTCACACTAAAGAATTTCTTCCTATTCAATTGCCATAACTTCCTTTGAAAATATTACTTGTATAAAAACAAGCACTTAAAATGCTTAAATAACACTAAGCCTCCCAATAGTGACTTTGGAGTAAGCTCCGTTGGCACTTTGCTGATTTCAACAGGGCTTTGTGCAGGCAGGAGATGTATTTGATTGTGATTCCTCCTAAAAATAATAGGAATAGTCATTATGCTCTAATCATTATAGTCTGTAGCTCTGACTATAGGCCAGCTGTCGTCTCATCTAGGACTTGGGTTCACTTTATTACCTACTTCATGGGCTCCAGTTACTAAAGAAATAATAATTCCTATTCTGGAGGAATAATCAGAGAGTTTAGCCTTTCTTAAGTGTCCAAAATGGACTTATTTACGATCCAGCTATTCCATTTCTTCTATCATTAGAGATTTCACTTCTTAGCTGTGCCCATCACCTAGCAGCACTAGATAAGGGGGTCCCTCTGACCGAGCTCCTGTAATGGAGTAGGACCGAGGTCTGTGATAGCGGCACTAAGTAATTCCGCAGTGAAGGGCCGCTGCTCATCTGCCAGCAGCTCGGTGAGAGCAGCAATCAATCCACAGGAAGCCCTGTGATGTAAATCACTTCTATTTTGGAAATGTTTTTTTTCATGCTCTGCACAGAATTATAAAAGCTCGTTATGGAAATGAAAAATTAACACACCCTTAATTACATGCTTTTTCGAATTAAGCTATACACTGGCAGGGATGGTGCGCAACACACAAAGTACCATCAGCAGCGGTTTGGTATCCATGCCCAGAAATGTGACAAATATCTCCTCTGTGTGACAAATATCTCCTCTGTCCTGGTGCCTCTCCTCATAAGCGCAATGAAAAACAGCATGGGAACTGACCAGAGGCAGAAAGCAGAAACACCAGTCCTGTACGGACTTCTAAAACTGGGCTTAGGAAGCCAGAAGATGTTTACACACAAGTGCAATGTGGGTTTTTGAAACCTCTTAGTGAGAATGTGGTTTGGTCGTAAGGACCTTCGGATCACACACCTGGTTTTCCTCAGTATGTCAGCCAATGTGTTTACTTTGCCTCCAGCATTTTCTTAATAACCTCTAATAATAATTGAATCCGACCTTTATTTAGTGCCAAGAATGGACTTATCTGCAACCCTCTTACTCTACTTCTAACATTTCTGGAGCAATCATTTCTCTGTCACGCCTCATAAAAGTGTACCTTACTCAAAATGAACACATGTTCTCATCTACCCATAAAGATATATTCTCAAGAAAAGAGAAGAAATTGAAGTTATCTATATAAACTAAACAGAGAAATTCAGTCCATCAGATAAGCTCATAAAAGCCAGTCATGCATTCAAAATCTTCATGGGTCGTTTAATAATTAACTGGATTCTGAAAAGCTGGTTGATGTTGTTTTCTAGATCAAGAGCTTGTGCTTATTATAGGCACAGTTTAGCGTGTGTGTTTGTTTAGCAGTGTTTCAGCAGAGGAGTTTCATACTGAGTTTCATTTCAGGGAGTTTCATTCCCCGTGCAAAGAAGAATGTTCACGTGCACGAAATCCTTCATGATCGAACCATTTCAAAGGCAGAACTGAGATGCCTGGTTCCACATTGCCACGTGCTCGACGTTAACACGTATGGCAATGACATAGGGCTGTAGGAACTTTGGTTTGGATATGTCACAAGGTCAGGTGATGTGATTTGATAGGAATAACAGAAGAATAATGGAAAAAGAGCTCAGCTTATGAACTTCAGGCCATGGTACTTGCTAGTTAAGAAGGTGTGATCGCGCTTTATCCCACCCATCACTTGACAAAAATGAGAGTATGCAGTTATTTACTGTGACTCAGGGGAGCTGGTGGAGACACAGAAAAAACCCTGTCCAGGCAATTATACTAAATTGGAGTGAAACAAACAGTATTTGGCTGATGTCTTTCACCGATGTCCCCAGTTATACCTGAAAAGCCAGGGACCCGTGGGGTGAGCGGGACCCCCACCCTGGTGCAACCCCAGCTCCCACCCTGGGGACCTGGGGAGCAAACCAGGCCTCATTTCACACTGCCACCAGCTGGAAGACACAATATTGAAATATTTTTACCCCAAAAGCTTCGTTTTCTTCTGCTAGCACTTTCCTGCCGCTGGCCCTGTAGAACAGATAAATTTTAACCTCAGAGATCTGGTCTGAGAAACCTCATTTCTCTCTAATTTCCCGTTGCCCAGACGATGGCTTTCTCCATTATTTATATTTCCTAACTGTTCCCACATTTGAATAACCGGATTTTAGGAAAAAGTATTTTCCAGTTTTTCAGTCAAAAAGAAAAAAAGGCCACAATTGGGAAAATTGTAACAAATGAATATTGGAGAGAACTTAACAACAAAGAGCATTTATTGCTTTGTCTCAATTTCTGTTTTCCCTGGGACGGCCTCCTCCTCTGGTGCGCATGGGTATTATCTGAAGTTCTCTGGTGAAGCATCTCCCACTGACCATGGCTGTGGATCAGCCTCAAGCGATTGCTTATTTTATTATCATTTCTCCTGAGTTTTCTCCTCTCAAGACAACCAATATTAGTCCCTTGCTTAAGGAGATTTCCTTAATTTATAGACTTCTAGAAGTATTTATAAAAAAATCAGTAATGAGAATAAAAATAGATTTGAAATACAAGCATATTACTTCAATTTATTCTTTAAATATGAATGTTCCTATTTGTTAAAAAAAATTCCCCCAAAACATTAAATATCTTCAAAGAAAAAGAAGAACTTAGACAATATGTTAAGGTAACTGATGAATTGCATTTAAAAAACTTACTTTAGCTCATAAACTGTATTTATGAGCAGTGTGTGCTTAATCTGTGCTCCACATATGACTAAAGGTTTCCATTCACCGTGATGAGTGCTATTGTTGAAGACCAAAAGTACTAATCAGAAGTAGCTGAGAAGATTTTCCATTGTAAAAGTGCATTAAAGTGAGAGATTAAATGCTGTCCCCCCCAGGGGGAAAGGGACTCCTCCTCGCTGGCATGGCCAGGGGTGCAGCACCCAGAGGGGGCAGAGGAAAGCACCGCGCACTGACTGGGCATAGGGCTGAATCCGAAAATGAAATATCTGTTCCTGGCTTTTTCCCTAAGTCACTGTTTCCTGATCAAGTGCCCTTCATCTTGAAGGAATCGCATCACTCTTCTGTTTCCCAATTTCCTATTTGTAGAAGCATTTCACTCCTTTAAGTGCACGGGAGTAGAAGGCAATATGCCAAATGCTGTTACTATGAACGTGTCAGCAATCCATCCACAGGTCCTGGAAATACCTCTCCCTTTCAAACACAGCAATACAGAACAAGGAGACAGGTTGAAATTATTTCTGTCATATCAGCTTAGGTCCTTATCTTGGCTTCTGTCATCAACGGGCTTTATTAGTGTGGTGGACTATCTGCTCCTCTCGGCTTGTCTATCTGTGTATATAGACGGTGATAAGCCTTGGAGGTCAAACAATTTGCATTTGTAAGCATGTTCTTGTGATTTTTCAAAAGGGGAGAAAATTTACAATTCTGACACACATAAGAAGTACATTCGTCTACATTAGATCAAAACCTAATGGTTTAAATTTTCTTTTTTGCTGATCTTTTATAAATTCTCCTTTGAGAGGGGCTCCCCAGCCAGAACGCAACGGGACCCTGTGCTGTTCCTCTGCTCCTCAGCGCGACAGTCCCATCGTCACCGGGTGACCATGACCCACGCTTCCTATGGGCTGCACCCCTTGGTAATGACCGCCTCGTGAAAAGGGGTTGGAAATATATTACTGTCAAAATAAATTGTGCGGTGGATGCTAGGGCAAAATGCGTGACAGTGAAATGCGATTCGCAAGTGTCAGGCTTGATGTGAAATGATAGAATGAGTGTGTGTTTTCTCAGGAGAGCATGTCAGAGCCACGGTTAAGGAAATGATGAACTGTATTTTGAAGAATTCTCATCCCTTCTTTTGAATCAACGTGGAGAGAAAAGTAACCCCCTTCCGGAGATTATTCCTTTCCCAGAAGCTGTTTACATAAGAAAAATGCATCAGGAATCAAATTCCAGGGGAACTTTTTATCCTGATGGGGATTTTTCTTCTAGTTTAGTAAGCAGTAAGAACTATATATATCATGCAGAAGTTATATAAATACTGGCCAAAATGAAGAAGGCATGCCTTCAAAAGCCCATAATTGAATCTCACACATAATTGCACGCTCACTGAACCTCGGGCTCACGTCCCTCTGCCTTACATCTGCAAAAGAGCTCAGCCTCCCTAACCCTGGCGTGGGAGGTCCCCAGCAGCCCTGCACCCCGCACTCGCCCACGCCAACCCAAGAGCCTCCACAAAGTGGCAAAACCAACCTCAACCTTTGCCAGACCATCCATTGTGTGTCTCTGGTTCCCCACCTTTTCTCTGGAGTCCTGTGCCTGATTATCACACCAGCCATGAAATCCACCCCAGCTGCCCCGGTCAGATTTTTGTGCTACAGCACATTTTTTATCATTTCCAGGCATTCCTGAGATGTACAATGTGAGGAAAAACTGTTGAATGGGCAACGGCAGGTCATTTAATGGGTTTGGGGTTTTCTTCCATGTAGTGTTTTTTTTAGCTGGAATATTCACCCCTTGGGGGAAAAAAAAATGAAGAAATTGCAATGATTTAAATGAATTATTTGGAGGGGGAAGAACATTCAGGTCTATTGATATTTTAGTTGGTTCTTATGGACAGTTGCGTATTTGCCAGCTCATCCGTGTGTTCATGTTTTACCCTAATGCAGCCATTTTTGACGGATTTCCCTGGCACTCCCCCACTTCCAGCAGTCACCTCTCAGTTCTGCAAATATTATTTGCACTGAGGTATTTTCAGGTCTGTAGTTTATTTATTTTTCCAGTACCGTTTGCTTAAACAATTTCCTCACATCCATTCACATCACCCTCCAGTAGACCAGCGTGTAAAGGCCTCGTGCTGGATCCAGAGCAGAAGGGAACCCCGACTCCATCCCTTTCTGCCTGCTCCAAGCTGGGCACCTCCTCCTGGAGCATCCCAGGAGCAAACCTTTACCCCATGCGCCCAGGAAGGGAACTCAATATCACACATCAAGTCATTTATAAGCAAAAAGATCATTAGAAGTTTCCTCTAAAATATGGTTATCTAAAACTTCACATTTGTAACTTTGTTCCACTTTTCCAAGGAATAAAACAAAAAGGAGTGTTTTAAAGTTATATCATTCAACACCAGGGGAATAGACAGGATACAGAGCAAAAGTTATGATCTTTTTTTCTTTTGTGTCCCAGATAATGTGCTTTCATATTGCTGACAATTTTTACAAGACTTTTCTTCGATGTTTCTTGGGAATGGGCAAAGGAACATCACACACTGAGGAAGGACTCCATCATCATCTTATCCTCCTTCCAGCTCTTTGTTTCAAGGTCTCATTGTATAACACACCGATTGCAAAATTAGTCTAGGGCTTCAGGCTGCCTCTCTCTATTGTAACCGTTAGCAGACTCTGATAGAGCCTAACGTATCTCATTTTATGAGAAATACTAAAAGGATTTTTTTGCCATGTCCATAAGCATTTTATTTTTGTGAGCATCATGTGAAAGTGATAAGGCAGAGTGAAATTGTGAAGGGACATTAAAATTAATATTTTTTTCCTCTGTGCAGCCAATATTACAAGATCTGGTTTGGGGGACTCTTCCCATTAGGGTAAGGAAATACAACCTTCATTGCCCTGTAAAATATTTCTGGTTACTTTGAGTGAAATATATAAAAGTTATTTTAGCTTCTGTCCTTCAAAATATTTTTTTAAACCCTCTAGCATCACCCAAACACAAGAATAGTCAGAGTCCTTACTCACAGTTAAAAAGAGCTGAAGCTTGATGACTTCACCATGTACATTAGAGATTCTCTGGCAATTTTATGGTTCATATATCTTTCATTCAGTAGAATGTTTGCTGTCTGTTCTCCTCCCTGGAAATAGGAGGAAAAAAAATAGAGCCACCTTAAACACCAAGGTAGGGGGAAATTAATACTTCATGAATTGGCCTCCATATTTGCTAAGAAGTAAATTATTTCTTACATTTTAAGCTAAAATAAAAGTTGGGTGAGTGAATAGAGTTGGTAGGACTTTGACACTTCTGGTGCTCCTTTGCTCTATTTATATCTACTGCCTTTAAGGGTTGACTCACCCTCACTGAATGCCCACACTCCAAGAGAATTCACGACGTTTCCAGCCTTGCCCACTGGCAGCAACACAGTGACCAAGCACCAACAGCCCCCACTCAGACAAAATTTGCAATATGAGCCTCCGTCCCCATTTCATGGAGCATTTCCAAAACACTCCTGGAGTAGGCCATGGAGAAGGTGCAATCTCCAACACCCTTATGCATCATGAATGCACAACCAGTCTTTTGAACTTGCCTTTTTTCAGCTGAATACATCCAGCGGTTGGAAGTTATGGTGCAGAGGTCTTGCCTTAAGGCTGGAAGGGTCCAGTATCTCCTGGTCAAAGCCACAGTCTGGGTAGAGAAGGAAAGATTTAGGGAGAAATCCATGGTACAAAATGCTGGTCGGCCATTGACGCAGTCACAGCTATTGATGTGGCCCTTCAGGGTAGATATTTCTGTATTTAGGCAACTACTGGGTACAATGAATTAATACACTGTAATTTTTACTGTTTTTTAGGAAAAACATGTACTCTGTCCTACCACCTTTATATCTGTATGCAGAAGAGGAAGAAATTATTTTATTGTTAAAAGAAATCAAGAAACCACCAAAATGGAATTGAAGGCACAATTATAGATAAGTTCAATAGATGCGTGTGCAATGCTGAGATAGAGTAATGCTATAGTGAGGAAAATAGAGATTTTATGTCCCTTCACTTTTCTTCTGAGATCATGCCCATTGTTACAGTGGTTTATTGCTAATGTCGGATTTTGCCAAAAGAAATTGAATGCGGCTTTTGCAATGGTTTTATTTGTAATACCTTTCTTTTGTCACAGACTGCAAGATTAGACCTAATTTTTCAAATATTATGTATAGATTTGATTTAACAAGGTGTTTTGCTCTGAATTCAGTTTAGAAGGAGACGATAATGTCTGTGGAACAAATGTACAACCTGAAAATGGCACAAACATTTTGCAGTTTCACCGATCCTGATATTTTTATTGCATCTGAGCTGTACCCCTGAAGGAGATAAGGGATCCAAGCTTTCTGGGCAGCCAGCTTTAATGAACACGTTCATACCTTTGAAAGGGCAAATGCTCTATGAGGCAGTATGACTGCAAACTTTTCAGAAATGCTGATTGCATTTGGGGAAGAAGATCTGAATTAGGCATTTGACAAAAAAAAAAAGTAAAAAAGAAAAAGATTTTCCTCTCTTAATCCTTTCAAGTGAGGAGGAATCTTCACAATAAAAAAAAAAAAAGGAAAGACACATTGCTCTCCACGTGATACTCGAAAACATCTGCCATCTCCTGGGGGCTCAAGGAGAAAGAGAAAAGAAGCTCATGAAATATAAAATTACCCTGGAATCCATATTAATGACTACAGCTTTTTTTCCAGTGGGCTCCACTGTACTCTTCACCCTGCGCTTTACGCCGCTGCTCAGGCTCCCCGGTGCTCAGAGACAGCCGAGGAGATGTTAAAAGCCCCGTGGCAGAGCAGTTGCCTTCTCTTTTGCAGGAGTAAATCAGCAGCCAGGCTACGTCTGGAGAAATGGCAGGGTTTGCTGCAGCGGGCGAGGATTTATCACAGGGCTGGTGCTGCGGATACACGCCGCTGTGGAGCTCCTACGATGGAGACCCTCCCTGCGCAGGGGCCCAGAGAGTAACATCCTTTTTGGGTTTGGATTTTTGTGTCGGGTTCTTCCCTCAGCAACTTCCAGTTTCCCACGAAGGAATTTTGTGGATGTGCTGTCTCACTTTCCCAACTGGGAGGCTGATTATTTTTTTTCCCAGTCGTCTGGTACCTATAGGGAAGCTTTTTGTCTCTGGAGGTTTAACTGAACCCAAGGGAAATTAAAAAGAATATAGTTTCTCCTCATTTAATCTTATTTTACTAAAATATCTGCAGATGTGGAGCTGCCTGTCCTAGATAGCACATCCATCATTCTGCTTTTGCTTGGGTAAAGTTTGCCCTTAGGGATTCCCAGGAAATCTGTCTTAAAATTACCAAACCTACCGTCATTTGAAATTATGTAGTTTGTGAGTTCCAAATCAGTAAGAAACTTCAGCTTCCTTCTTGTTTTGCTCCAATTTAGCTAAGGATAAGAAAGGTGCTTTGAAACTACTCGGATTAACTTCAAAGTTGCACTGAAGCTCTGCTTTTTCCCATTTGGGGCTTCCCCTCACGGGATGCCCACACAGGAGAAGCGGTGTCTTTCCTCCTCACTGTGTGTGGATCTGGATCCCACGGTGCTCTCTCTCCTGTACAGGATGGCTCAGAATCACTTCTGCATCAACCAAACCTCCCCGGGAAAACTTTGCCCTTTCACACAGGACCTGTGCACCAAAGGAGAATCTCATCCTGTGGGAAAAGCAGAATACAATTACTATATCCCAAGAACCAAGAAATTAAAAATCCTCATCTTCCACATCTCATTAATAGTTGACAAATGTTCTGATACTCTTCAAATGGGGGAAGAATGAAATCCTCCAGCCTCTTTAAGGTGTAATCCTGTGAGTGGGAAATCCAAATTTTGGCAGGGGTTTGGGTGTGGGGTCAGAGAAAAATGGGGTTGTGCTGTACAAGGAAAAAGCCATAATAAAATTGGAGATATGTTGTCCAGAGTCTTTTTCCTAGGTTCACATAACCAGCAAACTGGGGAAGAGGTGGGTTTTTTTCACGTTGCTCTCAACAGCCTCCAAAATAATTGAAACAAGATGTTCAACTAATGGATTCTTTGCAGATGCAGTGGGTGCCTGAAGAGAACCTGTTGTCAAGGGATGAAAAAAACACTAGTTATTCATCAGAAAAAACCCATACCTCACTTACCTCTGGCAAGTCCAACCATGGCAGAACTAAGTACATACTCTGAAGCACTCTTTCCTCTGCTCCATCACAGTTTGCAGTTACCTTTCCTTTTGCTTTCCTTAACTGAAGGTCAAATAAAGCATCAGGTAAGTTTTATTTTCTGATTCAAGTAAAAAACGCAAAGGATTAGTCTGTGTGATCACAGATTTTCTTTTTTATGTCTGCTTTAACTGCTCAGATAACCCCCAGGGACTGTCTGTCCTGGGGTGGGCGTTCAGATCTGTGGGTACAACAATAGTCCCCTTCTGCCCTGGTGAGGCCACAGCTGGAGCACTGGGTCCAGTTCTGGTCTCCCCAGTTCAAGAAGGACAGGGAACTGCTGGAGAGAGTTCAGCGGAGGCTACGAAGATGATCAAGGAACTGGAGCATCCCTCTGCTGAGGAAAGGCTGAGAGACCTGGGGCTCTCCAGGCTGGAGAAGACTGAGAGGAGGAAAAAATGACAGAGAATTACAAGTGTCAGGTGTAGGAAGAGAATTTTCGGTAAATAGCACAATTTCTCCTTGTTGAAATTTGATGGATTTATGACTTAATTACAACTGACCAGGACACAGATGCTTGTGTCAAAGGTCTGAGTGAGGCAGTGCCACGGTGTGGGAAAAGTACAACCAACAGTCACAGCTTGACTTTAAGAAAGGATAAGCCAAAATAAGTTATACCAGAGAAATGCTCTCCTTACATGCCCAAAAGTCACAATGAAAATAGTAGCTTGGCCATGTCAGAGAGTATAATACATTTTAAAATATGTTTATTATGAAAATGTGGCTAAACCCAGTAGCAAACTACTGACGGACCAATCCCAAAATTTCTTTTCTGGGCATATTCAGTTTTTGGATACTTTGTGATTGATTTGTTCAGTGTTCAAAATGTATTTTTAATTCACTCAAAAGTCAGAGAAACCACAGAAAATCCATCCACTGACCTAGATTTATCTGTTCTCCAAACTGAAATTATGATTTCCCTCATAAAAGATAAAAAGCAATTTTTTGTTTCTTGAACTTAGCCATATATAATAGATTATTAATTATTTTTAAATGCATTAAGTTTAAGCACCTTTTTGTTTTCCCTCTAAGGTCAGGAAGACGGTCTGTTACATTGGTGACAGGATACAGAACGAGATATGCAAGAACTTCTCTGGCAAAATCACCCTGACGTTCCTTTCTTTCCAGATGAAGTAGCGTTTTTTTCCTAAAATGAAAAAATTAACAGTTGTTTCCCATTCATTCGCTCATGCTATTTCGGGATTTTTAATTTTTTTAAAGATTTAAAACACATTGAAATAAGTTCAGATGGATCTCTGCTGAAATATCAACAAGAGCAAACACAGATCTTTAGGCTTTTCAAAAGGATAATAAGCCAATTTATATGGAATAATAGCATTACAGGATTGGTTCTGTTGCTGAACTGGAAGTATAATATAGCTCAAGGGAATGGATAAAACTGCCTTTTAATTCTCTGGAGAGATCCAGGCTCATCAGCTGGAATAAGGACAGACTAACATCTGTGTCTGGTACCCCTCAAACCATGGAACACAGGGATGATTCTAGAAATAAACTGCTGATTTTGGAGTTTCCGGGGCAATCCTATCCAATGCCTCTCCTGGAGCATTCCCGCTGAATGCCCCATCCCTGGAGGTGTTGAAGGCCAGGTTGGATGGGGCTTTGAGCAACCTGGTCTGGTGGGAGATGTCCCTGCCCAGGGCAGGGTGGTGGAACGAGGTGGTCTTTAAGATCCCTTCCAACCCAAACCATTCTATGATTCTATGAATTTTTATTCTGCAGTTTCAGCAACCAATTTCACGCCATCAAAAATACATGGGAATCAGAGAACTTTGTTACCAACAGAGACTGTCAAGGGCTGTCCAACATGAAGGCTGTGCCTCCTCGCTGCAGGGGGTGATGGTGCTGGGTTTGGGGCTGTAGAGCCAGGGAAGATGCCAACGAGCGCTGTGGTTGGGCTGACCAGGTACTGCCACTTCTCACAGATCTACTGCCATATTGGACAGGACACTTCCTATCTAAGAGGGTCTTGAATTACGGACACGGATGAATTCTCTCTGGCTCTATCAGCTGCCCACTGTCCATATGCTGAGCTTACTGTGGGATCCATTTAACCAAACTGTAGGAAAATACAGGTCAAGATTTTTTGTTCGTTTTGTTATGGGCAAGGGAGTAGAGGAGTTGCAAATGGATGTAATAGGCGGAATCTCCCTTAAAAAACTGAAATGAAACCGAGTCGGGCAAGCATGCAAAATAGGTTCTTAGAACATCTGTGCATCAAATATATTTATAAAACCAGCTACAGTCAATCTTTTCCAGCTGAGTGTTCAGCAGTTAAAATATATATCGTATTACAGTTACTGTTAGAGGAAACAAGAGAAACAGTGTGTTGTTGTTTAATAAAAGAAAACATCAAGAGAAACCAGTAACACATACTGTTCAGTCTCAAGACAGTAAAAATTCACTAAAGCAGTATATGGTGTAACAGCGTGAGTTGAACTTGCGTTACTGCTCTCTTTCAATCCATTAAAGGGGTTAATACAAACCCAAGTATTTCTTACGACTAGTGATGGCTTTATACGTCTATGTTTTTATATCCACATGCCCTTCGGTGATCTATCTTGCTAATTATTAGCCTACACAGGACTTACGGCATTGGGGGATCGTGTGACAGAATTCAATGTCATCAGAATAATGAAAAGCTGATAAGAATATCTCCACTGTTCTGCCCAGCAACTTCAGCTATATATAGAGCAGAAGTGGGAAGGAGATGAAAGCCTGGAAGGGACCAGTGAATCTCCTCATCCATGTTCATCAGTTCCTGGAACTCCACAAATTCAGCCAGGTCTTGTGGACATTTCCCATAGCATTGTAGCCACACTGACGAACGTTAATTGATGCATCTATAATTGTACCTAATTACTGACACTGAATTATTTAGTCTAGCAAGAGGGAGCATAAGCAGAAGTAATGGGATTAAATTAAGACAGGGAAAAATTAGGTTGAATATAAAGGAAAATTCTCTGGCAATGAGATTCATTAGGACGGGTCCCAAGGGAAATGTTGGGCACCGCTTTGCTTCAGACATAGAAAATTAAGTTAAGCCCATATCCAGGAAATTATCTAGATAATTTAGTATATCTCTTCCATTTTTAAATTATTGAGCTCTTCAGCAACTCAACTGCTGAACAAGTTTTTTGCAGGCAGCTCAGGTGCCAGCCAATCTTACCAATTGATGTCTCTGAAGAGACGATTGCCCTCAAAGCACTTCCATGAGAGCAGACCCTGTACTTATTCAAAGCAAATCGTACTTAAACTTTACTGTAAAGCCAGCAACGCTTAACCTGTGGTTAAATAGTGCTTAAATGCTCCCCAGGGTGGCAGTTAGGAGGTAGATGGTTGTTTTCCCATTCTGGGATTATAATTATCTCCTGTTCTCCCAGGTAGAAATATGTGATGGCAGAACAAGAGGAGATAGGAGAACCCTTTCAGAAGAGGCATCCTTAATGCCTGCTCTTTCATCTCCTTTTATCGTTTGACCTATGAGGAGCTAACTGTTACAAGCTAACCGAAGCAACTGCGAGCATAATAAGACATATGCAGAGTGAACTTTTATCATGACATGATTAATGATGTTTGAAAGTGCTGTGAGTGGCAGGAAAGGTGAAGGAATCTGAACCAGGGAATGAAGATGACATATCCTGCTTATTGCATTTTGTAATGCCACCTCAAGGCAGGCAAAGGAGTGTGAACCTTCACAGACTTACTTGCTATAAATCCTAAATATGATTCCTATTAGGATTGTCTTAAAACTTCAATGCGATGACAGGATCTCAGAAGACAGATAAAATAACTCATGTGGCCACTGATGCTTGCTGCTTCTATTTATCTTCTTCTGCTTATGTTTAACAGCAGATGAGTTTTATTTTAGCCTTTCCAGCATTCAAATTGCACGTAACCAGCCTCAGCAGAAATCGGATGTGCCTTTTTGGGGGGTAGCTCAGCCAGTCCTGGCTGCCAGCAGAATATGGGGTGGTTTCTCAGCTGGTCCATGGCTGCAGATGAGGTGATGCCCACTCCATGAATCATCAGCATCATTGCCCGCACACCCCACGGCACAGGGAACCGGGATGTTTCCAGAGTTAAACCGTAATATCTTGCACAGCTGAAAGAAATGGAAAATTACCCAAATTTAGGAATGAAGTGGCAACTAAATAGGAAAGAAGACAAACTCAAAAACAACCCAGAAAAAAACTCATTGATTCAGTGTTCTGCAGTTCTGTCAGAGGCTCAGCTAAAAGTAGGAAAATATTTCCAGGTCTTAAACATTCATATAGCTATTTCTGCTAATAAATGCCTGTTATTCTTTGCTCCTCTAAATGTTTGGGCAAGTCAGCAAGCAAAGTAACACTAAAACTTCTGTATTATTCATATTTCATATTATTTAGGAAAAGAAAGGAAAACATCTTAATTCTCAGCACCCATTGAATCAGCTAACGTTTCTTTCTCCTGACTCACTGAGTTCTGCTTCTCCATAAGCTGAAACACAGCAAGGTGAGTCAGGTTTGGAGAGCTTCTCTGCGTAACTCTTCAGTTACGAAGAATGACCAAGACTTTTCAAGGTCCAGAATGTGCTTACAGACTTCGGCTGCTCAAATCCTTTCATATCCTTCCTCAGAACTTAACCTGATCAATTAGAAAGCTAATTTAAAGAGCCTTTTTTTTTTAAACTTTATTGATGATCTTTAGCATGTGTCTCTTTAATTTATAGCAGCATGCTCTCCCAATTAATCCCCAGTAACTCATTTTTCAGCTAACGCCACCAGTGTTGCAAAGTTATCTGATCTATGGCTATTTTCAGCACTTATTATTCATTCTACCTTGTAGAGCGCTGAGTACTGCACTTGCCCCTTAACCAGTAATGTTGTGTACTTTAATTTAATTGCAGTTCCGTGAGGCTGGATGCACTTCTCAGAAGCTGGCTCTCACCACTGAATGGCTTTGCCTTTCATCTTCCGTGAAGATGGAGCTCTGAACTATCATGCACAGATTCCCAATGGGCTGCACTAGGAAAGATGAGTGGAACATAAAAATCTTCAAAGATAGCTACTTTAAAATCTAGCAAACTTGCATCTCTCGTTTTCTTGCCCATTTTCTCTCACTCCTTTTGTGTAACTCTTTGTTAATGCTCTAATTTCCAGTTCAGTTCTTTTTTCCCCACATGTAGTGGAAACCTGGCATCCACGAGTGGTTTCCTGGCCCTATATTAAGTTCTCCCATGGCTCATGTGGGCAAAAGCTAAGCAAAAAATAGGTACATATAATATATAATATATCACATACAGCAACTTACAGCGAGGCACCTTTCCAAATATCACTTGTTTCTTTAACCATAGAACCATAGAATGCTTTGGGTTGGAAGGGATCTTGAAGACCATCTGGTTCTAACCTCCTGCCCTGGGCAGGGACACCTCCCACCAGACCAGGTTGCTCCAAGCCCCCTCCAACCTGGCCTTGAACCCCT
>JAOXJK010010599.1:0-36777 GCA_025774025.1 Xenus cinereus | reverse complement strand
GAAGTTGAATTCTAGTAAATATCACTATACACTTCCTTTTGTTATGGGGTAAATTTGCTGTTGCAGCTGATGTATCTTTCTGTGCTCCAGGAATTGTAAAATCCAGGAATTTCCAGAATTGTGGAATACAATGTTTTGTACTTCTTAAGTCCCATATTTGTATACAAATATGTATTAGTAAAGCCTAATTTAATGGAGAATTACAAGCTGCTATACCATTCAGTATTAGAAATTCCAAAAATAGTAGTACACGTTAAAACCTGTTAATTTCAGTGACACTTTTTCCACCTACAGCAAATTCAAAATTAGTTCTGTTGATGGAAAGACTGGCTGGTTTGTATCTAAAAAGTCCAATCTACTTCTGAACAGTGTGCCACTTTATTCTACTCATATTACAATCAAAACAAAGTCCAAGAGTTCACACTGAGGGGAAATCAGATTTCTATATCATGATTCAGGGTATCCCTGTTAGCTGTAAACTGTTGCAATTTGTCTTTTTCGTTATCTACAGCTTCTAAAATCTTGTGTGAATACATATGCTGATATAGCATAATGCAGGTATTAAAAAAACCCCAAAGTTTATTTTAAAAGTGCAATATAGTTGCTGAAACCTGTGACAGCTTTACTGATGAGCCGCGTGCTTTCTCTGCCCATTAGGGTTGCAGCAGCGCTGCTCATATTGAGGATGCTTTCCAGCTTCCAGTTCTGCCAATTTCACACACCCAGACCAGTTGTTTGAAAGCACAAGAGTGACATTTTCCCAGCAGTTGTCACCACGGGGCTTAACAGAAACCACAGATCTAATGTCTTTTATGTTTGCAGATGGAAGAGATGGTACGAGAGATGTCTGGCCACTTGGAGTCCCCTGAAGACACTAGAGGTGGTTTTGCACATGCAATATTGAATAACATTTGGAAACTCTTTCAGACTTTTAGACTTTAGAAGTGGTTAGTCAAATGAGGGATTTCTTTTCCATTAGACTATATCGTTTGCATCAATTTAACTGAAGTTTATTGATACTAGCATTGACTTAAATACGGATTCTAAATGTTGCCCCTTTCAGCTGCAGACAATGTATAAAGCAAATTAGAATGTAAAGTTTTTAAAAACATTTCAGCCCAAATGACCATTTCCATTGTTTGCATCCTAACTGTCAGTTAAAAACGTGTATTTCAAAAGTTGGTTTCAGTATTCAGTTTTAGCCAACGTGAACAAATTTCTGTGCTGCTTGTTAAATTCCTTTTACAGTAGCAAATAATAATATCATAATAATCTGTACCGCTTACATGACATTTTGTGTTCATGCATCATAAAAATAATGAAATAGAGCATGAGGAAAAACTATCCTGTTTGTTAGAAAAGAGAAACCATGTATCTTCTTTGCACATGGTAACTTTTTAGAGTCCAAATAGGAAAGGACAGAAAGGTCTGTTTGTGTCTTACACCGTTGTGGTCCCTGTTCTGCTGTCACGTGCATTGTGACTTTTCTGTCTTTTGTCATTTAAAGATGATACTTTCACTATTCCTGAAAGAAAGTTTATTACACAAAATCTATTTTCCTCCACCCTGTAATGTAACAGAATTGAGATATCTTTCTGGGTAAGTAGAATCGGTACAGTCTTGCACAGAATGTAAAAAAAAAAAAAAAAGCAATGTGAACAAAAATGAGAAAGCCCCTTGGCAGCTGCAAAGGCAAGCAAAGCTTGACATGCTTTGGTATTTATGCCGTATTGAACAGCCAAGGTTACCTCAACGCGGGGAAAGGGGGGAGACGCGAAGCTGCAACTGGTAACCAGACTCGCCAGCCCGAAGGTAGGACACAGCTCCCGCTCGCCCTTACACCCGCGACACTTCCAGCTGGTGGTGCTTTATTTCTGAAAGCATCTTCTCCAAAGTGCATCACAAAGTGATGTTTAGTGGGTGCAAAACGCTGCGTCGTGCCCAGTGGTAGGACGGCTTCTCTGGCTTCTGCGCTTTGGGGGGAATGAGCGCGCTCCCCCCGGCAGCCCTGCTGGAGGCTGGAGACACACGCTCCCACTTACCTGACCAGGGGCCGTCCTTCCACGCTCACTGCGACCCAGAATCCGCACTGGGCGCTACTGGGGACCACGTACGTGCTCCATGCACTTCATCACGAGCGGTCTTCAGTTTTAAAGACCTGGACACCAGTGAAAGCATTTGGTGAAAAAGGCCGATTTGTTTAAAGCCATTTTTTTCTGTTATTCTGTGCTGGCGAGCAGAACGTAATACCTGGTTAAAAGCTTGTTTATTTTTCAAAGACTGTTGAGAAAAGTCTAGTGTTTTCACCTACCAATCATTACATCCTGGATTTATTTTTACTTCAATTTGATCATTATTTTTCATCGAGAAGCCTTTCTGTCCGCATTGGAGTAGAGCTCCACATCACGTTATCTGCAAAGGTGGCATTTACTGCCAAAGGAGCCATAGAACATAGCAATGGCTGTTTGATACTGTTCATATGCCGAGTTAATGTTTTCAGACATAAATGATTTTCATTACTTTTTTGTATGGATCTTTTTTTTTTTTCCCTCTGAAATGCAGTGCAGGAGATACAGTGTCCAACCTGTCAGAAAAACGCGTTGACTAATAGTGGTGCCTTTTAGCAGAGGCTGAACAATACAGCATTAGAAGCCTCAGGGGATAGTGGTTGAAATCTTTAAGGGTCATTCTTAAGACAAAGATTGCTTCTCTGAGACACTTCTTAGTAGAGGTTTCACTGCCTGCCTTAAATTATGTATGTATCGAATAAAGTACCTTACCCTAAAGTAAAAGAAGCTATAAAAAGTAACACGTGGACCTAAGGACTTTACATCCATACAATGTAGGAAGGAAAATAGGACGGAATATGAGCGTAGGGATACTCCATCTGATCTCAGATGCAATCATCTTTTCCTGTGAAAACTGAATATTATATCCTTAAATCAATTTTAGGTAAATCATACTTCAGTAGAAAAGTACTGTGTGGATGGGACCAGAATATTTTGTTTACATTGGTTTGTATTTTTCCATCAGTCAAATAAATCATTTGAGATACCGAACTGAGACAGTACGCTAAAAAAGAGTGTTTTGAAGATGAATGTGAAGGGAGGATGTACTCGGTGAAGTCTTTCACATTCAGACTTTGTGATTTACCTTTGGAATTATGAGCATGATTTTACAAAGAGCCTGACAAAAACAGACCATTGCCTTAAACTTTTAAGGGAGGGTGGTTTTTCTTTCTTCTTTCATCAGCATCTTTTTCCAGGTCAGTTCACTGAGTGTGCCTTGGCACTTGCCAAACTACTAGGTATTAAGTACTTATTTCAAAAATAACATAGGTTGCAAAAATTACCTGTTCTCTGGATCAGATCTGTTTTTCATAGCATTCCATTCACTTTGGAGCACGCCTTTTTATGCAGCGACAAAGGAGACAGGCTCTTGCACTCACTAAATTGAGAGATTTATCAAGATGAAACTTAAACCGATGTCTGCACCCCTACAGCCTTGCAGATGACCCACTATTACAGGTCATCGCTGAAGCATGAGCTAGAAGTAAACTATTAGAAAAGTCATTTAATTTATTTGCATATTAAAGGTATTTGATTTTTTTATTTGTTAATTTTTTAAGGCAAACAAAACAAAGAAAACCGCAAGTTGTTTGCTGCTTTTTAGAGAATAGTCTATTCTAGTCTATTCATGTGTAAACATCTCTTCCCCATGATTTGCTCCTACGCTCCAGCATCCATTGCTTGAGACAGCTAAACAAAAGAACTGTCTCTTCCACTTCTTTCATGCTGCTTAGATCATCCACGGAAGCCGTTAACATCTTCCTCTAAAATGCGCCTCAGTCATATAATACAAAATCGCAATCATTATAATTTGAGATGCTTTTTAATGATATTTCCAGAGTCACCTACCAGTCAGGATTGGTAACAACTTTAATGAGTCTGAAATGCCACAGTATTTTGAGTGACAAATACAGATTTTCACCTTTTTTCTGCTGCACAGAAGTGTTTTTATCATCCAAGCAGTCACCCAGCTCACGGGATTATCTTTGAGACATTCCACTTCTGTTTCAAATGACAGCCCTGTCCTTTCTGCTAGTCTCAAAAGAATGTAAAGAGTGGAAAAGGACTTTCCTGAGTTCTTTTTAAAACCATCTTGGAGCAAGGATTAATGTGACCCCATCAGCCAGTCTGACCTACTTTGAAATTCTCACTGTCTGACTGGAAACCCCTCTGGACTTTAAACACTTTTTTTTTTTTTTCTGTCTCAGGTCAACCTTTGTTGCTGAGAATATGAGGACATCACCAGCTGCTTTTAGTGTGCGACCTGTACATTTCCCATGCTCTGATGCCCACCTCAGCATTCATAACATTGGCAATGGGGTGCAGTTTTAGAATTAAAAAAAAAAAAAAATTGAAAATAAAACGTAAAAAATCAAGCTGCATTAAAAAGATGGAAAATTATTTTCAAAGGAAAAAAAGAAAAAAGGATGTGCTCTCTGGAAATAGGAAGAATTTTCAAGGTTGGACTACAGAAAAGGGTCTTTAAAAGAATTTTTCAGCATTGTTCAGAATAAACAAGAGATGACATCTGATTAGCTCTGGCAGAACTGGAATAACGGCACTTCTGAAGTAAGACAAAAATCTGCATGAACTTGAAGGAGGTAAGTCAAAGACAGGAACATTCAAAGAGGAAGAGCTCAAAGGAAAGACGACAGCGAATCTGATCACTCTGGATCTGGGGTGCTCATTCCCCCTTTATTGCCTGCACCCCAAAGGTCCCTGAGCACACATCTGCTAAGGGTGTCCTTATTGGTCCCCCCACTTTGATCTCCTTTCCACAGCCTCTGGAGTCTGTGGAGGAGGTTCTCTGACAGACGCCAAGCAGAGCACTGCCTCTTCATTCTGCCTTTCAGGCATTTCACGCAAGGAGTGAGAGAGTATTTCTTATGCAAGACTGCAATAGTGTGCAAAAGGAATGATAGAATCATAGAAGTGTCTGGGTTGGAAGGAACCTTTCAGATCATCAACTTAACTGCCAAAACCACCACTAAACCATGTCCCTCAGCACCACATCTATCTGTCTTTTAAATTACTGGGTAATTCAAATAACTTCTAAACACCTTCAGAAGCCTCTCAGCCCATTAAGTGGACTTGTAAAATTGCAGCCCTACTCCTCCTGCCTTTCCTTGTCCCAGACTCCGTATCGGCAGCTTATACGATGCTGGTATTTAGGGTGGTCTGTGCCTTTCCTCCAGTTCCCTTACCAGTTCTGCCCATTTTGCACATTTCTGTACGCCTTCAGTTCTGCCTTCCCCACCAGTTTTGTTCACCCCACTCTCCTCCACTTCCACCTTCTCCTTCCCCCCACTGGTTTCGGAGGTTCTTCCCTCCTGCCCATCATCTCGTGCTTGGGAAGCTGCACGAGGACATCCTTTCTCTCCTCCTGTTCAGTTTTGAAAAAGCCAGAGGTGAAGACAAGGGGTTAAGAGGACATGGGAGCAGAGAAACCCAGAGGGTCTTGGGAGAAAATGGGAGGACACTAAACCACCTCCTGCTGATCGACCTCCTTCCTCCTCCATCCTAAAAAGGCTGGACTAGGGATTGCCTGAGGTCCCTTTCAACCTGAATTTCCCTGGAATCACATGGGTTTTTTTACTGTTCTTACCAATGTCTCCCCATTCTGCCGCTGTTCCCTATAGTTTGGATCACACTTGCAAGACAAGGCAACCCCTACTCAACAGAGATTAAAATCTTCTAAGATCTTGTAACAGGTTTACTTGTTCTTAGTGTTTTGTAAAGGTAACTTGAAAGATGGAACCTTCCAAGGTAATAAAACCAAACACTTGGAGAGCTGTGGGATAACTGTGGGTGATCCGACAGCAAGTCACAGTTTAGCCATCCAAGGAAAAGAACAGAGGGAGCTTATAGGCAGCAAGAATAATGGAATTAAATTACAGGAGAAAGGAACTTAAATTGGGGTCAGAAGGAGCAGGGCTGTCCCTATCGACATGGTCTCTGGATTCCTGAAGGGGACGAGTGATAGATAGTGCCATCATTTGAAGCATTTAAACACTGGCTAAAATGGCCTTAGCAATTCTGCAGCTGTTTGAGACAGGTAGGTCTCTTCATCTGTATGTTGCTGGTTTGTACAAAGAAGAGAAAAACCCAACCAGAAACAAATTATCAGAGGTTTGTTTTATAGACTGTATTAAAAAATCCATTTCTGAAAAGCTTCAAGTTATTCCCACAGATAAGCAATAAAGCCTCAAAAACCCCCAAATCAAGAAAGTCAGTATTTTTCTCTGGCTTTTTTTATAAGAAGGTGACAAACAATAGAAACAAATGCTTCAGACTTACCCAACTAAATATAAAAAATTCCATATGGCCTCAAATCATTCAGGAGCTAATTTCACAACTATTCCTATTAAATCTGACCTGCTTGGTGCAGTATAATGACCGGAGAAGCAATTTCAGAAAGCTTCAGGAGGGAAAAGCTATATAAATGTACGGGATGGAGGTTATGAAGTATTAACATGATGCTAAATTGCTGCGTATCGTATTTGCAATGGGCAGTTTACAATCTGTTCCTCCTGATGGATTTAGCGCGAGGGAGTCTGAAGTCCTGGCTCTGCAATTCCTGTCTCCGCCGGGTAATTGATGGGTAAGTTGTGCCCACAAATAATGCCTTAGTGCCGAACGAGCCCGCGACCCGGCTCAGCCCAAACAGCTCCCTTACACTCAGAGGAGCAGTAATAAATGGGAAGTAAGGAAAAGTTCCAGGAGATAATGAGTCTGAATACTAATGACAGAAGCCAGTACAAAAGATAGAAATGCAATTTATCAAAATGTACGAAACCCATTTGGTGCCTTAATGAGTTATTAAAAAACAATAATGACTTCGTGGTTCGAAGCCAAATTACTATTTTTCCACATTTTTTTTCTTTATCCACTAAGATGGTGCAGAATTTATGAAGGTCTTCCTGGTTTACTGCAGGAATTAAAATGTACTGCAGAATTCTCTGCTTCTATGATCCTTCGGCCACCTTCCTCAACAGCCAGAAATCATATCTTTTAAGCATTTTAGTCACCTAGAGCATTAAAAAGGCTGAAAAAATGTGCTCATCTCATGAAAGTAGAGGATTGTTTCTATTTTTAAACAGCCTTCCTTATCCTATGGAGAATACAAAATAAATTTCTTCTCAGATAGAAAATGAAATTATGGCAAGGATTATCTCACATCCATATGATTAAGTACAAATCCTGGATGAACTGAAAATAGATGTGAAATCTATACCATCCTACTGAAGTTGGTTCTACATGCTCGTCCATCATTCTTATTTTCTTAATACCAAATAATTCTGATGTCAGATAAAATGGAGCTTCTCCACTCCAATGCATAGTTGGTATTCTCAAGAAAAGACGGGTAACAAAGCTCCCCAAACCAGAAATGGAGATGCTTTCTTCTGTGGTGTAGGACGTGTCTTCTTTCATCCAACAGTAATCACATGTCATATGGCGACATCTGAAACTAAAGAAAACAGTGTCAGAAAGAAGAGGCAACTGCAGTCTTTCCTAATTTATCTTAAACGTCATTCTTTTGATTTTCACAGTGATGAATTCTCTTTATTGCAAACACAAACAACATTGTAACTAAGAGGCACACGAAAGAGAGGATACATGTCAGATCGGAGCAGAAGACCCAAGAATGGTACCTGCCACACAAGAGTCTGGCACGGGAACCAGTGAGAAGCACCAGACCTTAGTCACTGCCAGGGAAGGTTGGCAACCTAAGAGTGGGCAGAGCCAGAGGCTGCCCTAGAGAGCATTCACCACATCCACCCGGCTGAGGTGCTCTGGCAAGGATGTCCCTCAAGGGTCTCAAAATGGCTTTCTGCAGAGTGTTTCCATTTACACAGGATTCAGTCTGGAACCGTCTTTTAAAGGTAGGTGGAGATTGATGGCTTTCCTTCAAATAACTGAGCAGGCTTCACTCTCCTCTTCCCTCCTGGCAGCTGGAGGAGGGGAGAAGAGTTTTGTGTGAAACCTGCCTCCACTCTAGAATCTCTTGCTTCGTGTCAGCTCCTGGGCGGCTCTTCATGAACTGCTCCTCCTGCAGCAGAGTGTTCAAAAGTAAATTTGGGCTTTTAACAAGGTCTTACTGCACCTGAGCCAAAACAAGCTAAATTATCCTAATGGGAAAAAATAAAAATAGACCAATCCAAACCACCAGCTGGACAGAAGAATTGTGCCCAACTGCACTTCCTGTACTATATTCGCATACGGTAGGACAAATTTGGAAATAATAAAGTAAAAGCAGCTTTTCCCACATTCCTAAGTGAAAAACTCTCCTCGGTAATCATCAGTGAGATGTCTGAAATTCAGACTGCAGCTCCCAGAGTAGCATGTGATGAGGAACCTCGAAATATGAAAATTCCCAGATCCTGATCAAGGTCATCTTAGTTTTTAGGGAACTATACAATGCCAGGGTTGGGGAGAAAGCACAGGATTTCTGTACTTCTTATTCTCACTCTGAGTGAAAAAGCAAATGTAGCTTGTCACCCGTTCTGGTAGCTCATGTAGCTGCAGGCCCAATAACAACATCTGTCTCCCTTTCCCTGTACATCGTAAGAACTGGGATAAGAAGTGGTCCTTGGCTGTGAAATCATCCTGGAGGCAGCAGCTGCTGAAGTGAGCTAGAAAATGATGAGTGTAGGCAGGATACAATGCATCAAAAATTGATGTGGGCTAATGGAACAAGGGGTTTAAACAGCCCGCACGGTGCCCATTACAGCCCAGTGCTGTGAGCAAGCAGGAGCGCTCCCCTTCAAAAACCTCCGAGTGCCTGTTTCAGAGAGAAACACATCCTGGCATGCGTTTTATGCAGAGACCAATAATGGTGCCAAGTCCCCTGGAATGTGCTCAGCAATCTGAGTCTGTGAGCTCTGCCGTACTGAGAGGAGTTTTCGTCTTAATGTATGATTAAGGCTTGAATCTATTACGGAAGCAGAAACAGAAGAGGACTTATCTTTCATGATATTTAAAAAAGAAATATCTGATTGAGTGATTGCATACAGTCCTGAAAGCAATTTAAAGCTGCATGTGGGCATAAATCTTTTCTCATAGTAATCTACGGGGATTCATGAAAGCATAAAAAATGATGTCTTACAAAAATGGCCAACTGGCAATCCCAGTACGGCAGCGCTGGCATGAAGTTCTGCCTTCAGCAGCACCACACCCAGTTTGGTGATGACTTTAAGCACAGTTCATCTATCACTTCAGAGCACTGAAACGAAGCTTTTCAGAAAAAAGTCTCAAAAGGATAATTGGAAGGATCCCAGCAATTTAAAATCACGCTTACTGGTCTTTACAAACACATGCATGATTTATAAAACCAGCTTAACTGTAATCTTCCTCTGGCTGCTGAGAACACTTGGTATGTGCCTTTGCTAGAATGTTTTGAACTATGAGTTTCACTGTTTTCCCTGCATAATTTGTATCTTCTGTTGTTTGTGTGGGCGTCTTGCTCAAAGACAGACGAGAGAGGGATTCTTTTAAATATGAAAACATTTTTGTAGAGCCACAATCACATATGGAAAAGCAGGCAAAGAATATTTTTAGTTGCCCTTTCTGTTTGTGCTACAAAGTTCTGCAATGCAAAGTTCTGCATTTAAAGACCTCTTCAGGAAGGCAGCAGGGGCCTGAGCCAAAGCCCAGGTAATATCCTAGGTGTTCCTGCACGGAATTTTCCTGGTATTGGACTGGACTCTGCACAATTAAATTTCTGAATTGCTAGGGGAGGGTGTCCTTAGAAAACGACAGCAGTGATGACACTCTGAATGTAGCTGGGTAGGAATCAGCCTCTCAACTTAGTTACTTACTGATCTCCTGTGCTAACCACCCCACATGGCGGGTTTTGTGTCCACATGCTTTTAGATTGGAAGAGGGGAAAGGGATCCATCAACTACTTTTATTTTACAATTTCTGTGAAAGAGGTTTTCACCTTTTAAGCCGTACACAACCTTCCCCTGTGCATCCTCCCCGTCATTTACCTGTCATCTACCTTACGTTCCAGTTTTATAATCCGTTTCACCTGAAGATAAGATTGCCTTAAATTCCATATTCACTGGAAGACCAACTTGTCTTATCTAACTATGCAGCTACGCTGCCACTCAGAAGGAAGCACAGAGATGTGAAGCACCTTAACGTGTTCAAGGATCTCAAAGCTCTTTGCAAAGAGGAAATGCTGATGGCAGAAGGCAGAGTGCTAAAAATCACTGGCAATTGCTGATGTGGAACTTTCATTGGCTTTTATGCAGCCTTTGACACATCCACCGGTTTTATTAAGAGAATTAATGGGAGGCAGGACACTAAGATTGTTTTGTCTTGTCCTTGGGGCACTGACTGTCAAAGAGATTGATGCTGTAAATAGTTTGGGGTAATAGTGACCAATTTGTGTGAATTTGATCTAACAACAGCTCAGAGCGTGACACTGGGCACTTTTCACACACACACAAAAAATAAAAATTCCACAACAGGGCTTCTTTAAGGCACTGATTTTTCCTTCTTTCTTTCCTCATAAAATGGCAGGACTTCATCCAGGAACTGTTAGGTCTGTATCCATCTCTAATCTCCCCAAATAAGTGAGAACACTGTTCGGTCCCTAGTTATTCATGAAATCCATTCACCCTCCTTTTGATTTGAGAACACGATGCTGCTTCCCCTTATCGGGCAGGGGACAGAAGTACTGCAGGAGAGGGCTCACAGTGACCCTTCATGCTGTACGCAGGTGGTTTGATCTTACAGTGATCAGGGCAGGATAAAAAGTGCAGCTTTGGTAGGGAAGAGGCCAGAGACACCAGCAGGGCCAGCCTGGCCGCATCCCCGTGGCCTCACCACTGGAGAAAGACAGACTGCCACACGGGCAGGACACAGACACAGGGAGAAGTCACTCCTTGGGACAGCCTTTCTTAAGCCTCCAAGGGCAAGTTCAGCAAAAACCTTCCCTACGTAACAATGATTTCAGGGATAACTATCAGCAAAATCATCTTGCTGAATGCTCTGATACCTTCAGATAGGCCGTTCACCATATATACATGTGTTTTAATGGGCATGTTGATTTGACAGCTGGGGTTGTTCAGCCTGGAGAAAAGGAGGCTGCGGGGAGACATTATCGCTGTCTACAACTACCTGAAAGAAGGTTGTAGCAAGGTGAGGGTTGGTCTCTTCTCCCACGTAACAGGCAACAGGACAAGAGGAAATGGCCTCAAGTTGTATCAGGGGAGGTTTAGATTGGATATTAGGAAAAATTTCTACATCAGAATTCCATGAGTCTATGATTTGTCCACTTCTATTTCTAGTGGGAGGTGTCCCTGCCATGGCAGGGGGGTTGGAACCAGATGATCTTTAAGGTCCTTTCTAACCTAAACCATTCTACAATTCTATTTCTTACTCTAATAATCCTTTGCCCCCCTGTTATTAGAGAACGGCCATTGAATCAAGTACATTCAGAAATGTAAGTCCTCTTGTGGTTTCACATGCTGCATTTTTTAAGTAAAGGGAGCCTTGCTTCAATATATAAATTTAGTATTTATCCTTCTGGTCTGCTCTCCCAGATTTCTTGCTATCAGTCCAGCTTCTTGTTTTTCTCTTTTCATCTGTGACAGCAGAGAGTATTCACTTAAAAAAAAAAAAAAAAAAAAAAAGCAGACCCAGATATGCATCGCACAGCATTTGAGAGCTGCTAAAAATAATACTTGATGCAAGTAGCGCTTTGGAAGTTAAAAGTACCAGTTGATGCAAGTAGTGCTTTGCAAGTTAAAAGCAGTCTCTGTTTTAGCTGGAGATAAACAGTTATTACCATGGTGAAAATCAGTAATGATGTATCATCAGCAGAGACAGAAGTTGGGTCTCCAGAGCCTTATTCTGGTGCTGTCCCCTGAACAGCATCACCTCCCAATTCAAGAATTCGCCCTGAATAGAATGTTCATGCTTCCTATCTAAAAACGCAGCAGCCTTGAAATTGACAGTAATTGATGTCACCTTTTGACAGCGCTAAGGAAACACACCTACAGCTGTCCAATGTAAAGAAAAGACTCACTCAAAGCACTTGAGAGACTTGGCTCATTCATTCTTTCCAGGACAGTTGCTAATATGGTGGTTTAATGAGAGATAGCCAAAACAGAGGACGATTCGTAACTTCAGCATTCAAATGTAATAATAATAGTTACCGTGAAAATACACAGAGACATTAAGTGACCTACGCTGAAAAGATTCCCCTTTGGCAAAGGTATGAGTGCAGAAGTTGGTACATTTTTTTATTAGCTGAGTTAGCTGTCAGTGTGAGAGTAATCAATGAACAGCAAGTAATGGAGCACGTGCCTGCACCGCTGTGCAAACACACATATTGTTATATAGATATAAATACGCACGGGATATAAGTATATTGATAAACATGACCATGCACATGTGTGTGGCCTTGTGTGTGGTCATATGTTTATCAATATACTCACATTCTATGATCAACAGTATTGTTTTAAATATAAAGACATTTAAAAGATACTAAAAAAAAAACCAAACCATGAAAAGAAACATGTTTTTTTCTGACATAAAAATTCACCAGAAAGTAGCAATATGTCATTGACTATTGACCTCTCTCCATCCATTAGCAAGACAAATACTTACCTGTCGCAGATTGGAACAACGAGCAAATAATATGCCTTATACTTTGCTTTCCTGTCGGATCTAGATTTTAGCTTACTAAATTCCTGTGGCTAAAAACAATGTTGTTGGGCCTTTCAGCTTTCAATGTGCTGGGTGAAGGGCCATCGCTGAGGCCATCAGCAGGTTCTCCAGCCGAGCAGCAGTAATGCCGGTGATAAGAGTGCACCTTGCTTTTCCATCTCCTCCTCTTTACAGCTGCTGTGATACCTACCACACCTACCGTGTAGCTACCCCCCTGACACAGAAATCCAATACACACCCCAGGCTGTGGTTAATGCTTTCTCTGAGTGCAGCTTCAGCTGGAAACCAGGGAAACCATCACTCAAAAGTGGTTTGTCTGTCCCCGTCTTGCCTGTTTGACCCATGGCAGGCATTGAGGTAACTCTTGCCAACAAGACCGAAGCCAGATCTGAAGCAGAGAAGGGCAGATGTAAGCGCCGTCCCCAGAGGAGCTCTTGCAGTTCTAGCTCAGGCTAGAACCCTTCCTTCTTTGAGGCTCTTGTATGGGTGGTCTGAAATGCGTGTGCTTCAGGGGAGCAACAGGCAGGGTGACACAAAGATGATGCTTTTTGATTAAGAAGCTCCTGGTACACACTTCTTGTCTCCACCCCACATCCTTCTTGGGAAAAAAAAGAGGTTTTATCAAGTTGATAGAATCTATAACTGCCTTTGTCAGGTCTGGGAATTTAATCTTGGTGTTTTTCAGTCTCAGTACTCAGCTGTTCATGTGCAGCTCTTCTAATGCAGCCCGCTCCTCCCTGATGAGCAAACTCGTCTGTGGGAGCATTCTAGAGACTTCACAGAGACAACCCTAGCACTCATGAGAAAAGCAGACCGCATTCTCCTTCCACAGCCTGAGCAATCAAAGGGACTTCTAGCTAGCAAGTTTTCCTGTAACTGCAGTGTCGTTAGCCGCTGAGCCACCCACAAACACAAGCAGTAACGAGTTGAGTTTATCTGAGTTTATCAGATGAAGGGGAAGGGTTTTTCTGCAGGAAGTGAAGCAAAACTAAAGCAGAAAGTGCTCTTACCATTTTCAGAGTACTTAGCTTTGCGACAGTACTCCTCCAAGAAATTTTAAGTCAGAAGCTGAGGTGGTGAAAGGAAAGATCTAGATCTAAGTTTTGCTTCTCCAGCCACACCCTTTAATAATCTTTCCGCACAATGTCCTGTAACATTACAGTTTCATGTATTGGGCATTAATCCCACGTATCACATCCCACTTTCACCTCGCTGCCAGCAGTCCTTCTGACGGGAAGACTGTGTTACCACCAGGAAAACAAGCCGACAAAGTATTTGGAGTTTCTCAAGATACCTAATCTTTTTCTTTCAGTTACTGACCCAGAGATTAAGGAAATGGATAACTTCATCCTAAATTGTCCTGGATCTCATATCTGCAATCAAAGATCTGCAAAGTTGTTCCATCTCTTCATTCTATCCTTTAATACATAACACTTAAGACAAGGAAAGCAAAAGGAGTGCAAGCAGGTCAATCCCAAAGGTAACTCCCACTTCTAGGAACACAGAAGTTAAATTTTCCAGGGACGGGCCATAACTTTTTTTTTCCTACTTCGAAAATATGAGTTTTGGTGACCCAACATCCTGGAAGGACAAAGCATGCTACTGATCAGCCATAATACTGTATAAATGAGGGCACTGAATACTAGCAAGCACCCCCTTAGCAATGTATCCTATTAAAGCCTTAAAAATGTCTTATTTTTAACCCAAGAGTAAATGCTCTCACAGAAAACAATCAAGGTGGGCAGGTACGTGGCAGACAGGGATACGGGAAGATAAAGCTTTACACGAGAGACAGTAGGCAGGCATCAGAAAAAGAAACGGGCTAGTACTGAAGTGGTTGGGGAAAGGCCCCGGAGAAAGGAAGAAGGTGCCCTATGGAAAGGCTGATGGGGCTCTGGGAAGGGGCCTGTTCACGCAGCAAAAGCTTGTGAGGTCCAAATGGCAAAGAGCTGAACTCAGATGTTCTGAGAACTGCTCTCATCTACGTCACAGACTTCCCAAGCCATGTTATCTTTCTCTGCTTCATGAGAGGCATTTTAGAATTTCTCATTTTAGAATAGTAATGACAATTTTTCATACTTCTAAGTCCTAGTAAGACCTATGGATCAAGATCACTTAAAAAGTGGTCAGTATTTTTAATTACTATAATATGCTGTCCTGTAACTCAGCTAGTCTCTCTCAAAAGCCAAATAATAATCTAGCTCAATTATTACTATATTATGGCACTACCTCATCTTTTGTCAGCAGTGCTGTTCAAAATTTCTTCTTTAGTTCTTCTCTCAACATACAACTCCATTGTTTATAGTTCCACATGAAACACAAAAATCAAACTGCTCTTCAGTACATCAATTTTTTTAACACATTAAAAAGATAGCAGGACATGATATTGAGTTGTCAATAAAGCTCCATCCAATTTAAATAGATGTAAAGAAAGACCTTCTTCAGCTTTTAACCTAAAAAATTCACCATAGACAGTAATATAATCTTGCAAGTAGCCATCACCTTGTCAATGCAATTGATATATTAGTCTGTATTACTTATTCAAGTAGCATCTGTTCTGTTTCCAGGCATTACAAGTATTGCCAGGAAGAGGTAGCTCTCACTGCACATTTCTTTTCAGACCTGTTTCCTTACATCTGGACTTCCTGAAACAATTTACTGGCGTGCAAGGGTTGGAGAAAGTTAGAAGTGGGAGTTTTAGTTCCAAGCTGAAATCAACTTCGTGTCACTCTTCTGACTGGTGTAATAACAACAGAGCGGTCGATTTCTTTTGTTTGGGGAATTCGATCATTTCAAACCCTTGATTCTCTTCAGAGATCACTTGCAAATTGCTTCTTTCCACTTCCCTTGCCAGAAACAAATGTCAACATAATGCTGAAGTCCAGAATACAATATTCTACACCAGAAAAATGGTGTCAGAATTTGCGCTGGGGTCTTCAGGGACACACAGGGTTTACAAGGCTAACAGATTAGTTTATAGAGGACTCTCAGTAGCAGAAGGAAAATTGATTTTGTTTCCCTGCCACCTAGCTCTCACAAAACACATTTTCCAGTTTGTCATCTCATATATTTGGCTAGAAGAAGTAGTAATTTATTTTGAGCAGATATTGATTAGTATTAATTCTAAAAATATGAGGCAAAACAGAATAATCAGAGTTGTAAGATATTTACTTACCTTCTACAGTTGATGCACCCACATGACAATGCTCATGTTCAGGAATTACTGGCAGTATCTTTGTGGTCTGTACAGTAAGTGGAATCTGTTGTTTGCCAGTTTCCAGTACTGAAAGTTAAAATCATTTGTATCCATATTATTAAACAGCAAATATATCTGCAGAGCATTAAACATTGAATCTGCAAGTCTGCAAATAACTGATCCCTATCTGAACACAAGGCAGAAGTGGACAGCTGGTTTGTCAGTGGGATTTCATCAAGCAGAGGTGCAGATAGGCGTCAGGAACTCCTGAAAGTATTAACCATGTTTTGTACTTAGCTTCCTCTTGATCCTAGCGAGACTACAACTTGCTGATCCTACATCTCCCTGGGAAGCAGCTTGAAGGTAGGCAACTATATTGCTCTTGGAAATTTTACTATTAGTGAAAATACAGAAGCATGCAAATTTGAGGCTAACTGTCTCTTAAAATTCAAAAACCTACAGTTGGCCAGTTAAGCGGAAACAGTTGAAATTTAGAATGTGAACTTTATGGCTCGTTTTCACATCAGGGCAGCCCAGATATTGCCTCTCAGGAACAAGTGAGGTGGCCTCAGCTAACCTGTCATACACACAGGGAGAGCCACTGGCTGTCATCCAGTTGCTAACGAAGACGACAGCACGCGCCTCAGAAGCAGGGAAAGGCGTGGTGATGCCTTTAGCACGCTGGCACCACAGATACCGATACGAACATCTCACTGGGAAGCAGGTGAAGAAACGCAGCAGCAATAGCATTGTCAGGCTAAGGAAGTCAGAGTTGCTGATATAATGCATTTTTCAAAGAACTACCGTAGAACAACAATGGTATCTTAACTCTAGGTCCATCCCGTTCCATAACTTCTGTAAATCTACAAATGGTTTTCTACTGAGTTCATAACAAGAGGACAAACCGTGTCACTTACTTATATGTCGCTACATCCCTTCTCTGCTTACTATACCATTTGGGCTTCTTGCTTTACAAATTCAATTAAAAAGTGGAGTTTTGATCTTGGTAATTAAGCAACTGAGTATGAAAAACCGGGGTAGTTTTAAAAATAGCAATTGATCTTGTTTCACCCTCAGAACAAACCTGGACAGGATGGCAATGGCAATGCAGGCTGGTTATCCCTTCAGAGCCTGTGTGTACCACTGCTCTGCCACCACGCAAACTGAGGAGAGCAATGGCCCTTTGTGCATCAGCACTCTACTGAAAACATACAGTGGCTATAAAAAGCTCCCTAAAATTGCCTGCATCCTATGGATTTTACCCTCCTATCTGAAAAAAAAAAAAAGACCCAAAGTGGTAATAATGTTTCACATTTTTCTCTGGAAATGCTGTGTCTCAGAAACATGAAAGTCTGTTTTAAATATTGAATACTTTTGCTTTCCCCAGCATTATTCATCTAAGTTGCAGAGGAAAAGACAACTATTCAGCTATGTCAAGAACTATCTAAGAAGGATTAAAACCAAACAGGTGATGCTTCACTTGGCCAAGATCAAACAAATTTCTCCTGTCTTGGCTTTGCACCTCTTTGATGCTGTAGAAGATGTATCCTGCCTGTCCTCTCTGCTAAAAAGAAAATGTATTGCAGAATACAAAGAGGAGTGAGTCTGAATTCACTGGGACGCAGCCCTGACACTACTGAGCCAGTGTTCGCTTCTATTTTCAACCTGTCAACTAACCTGAAGCTGTAGCAACACATCAGAGAGATGGCAGAATTTTGCCTATTTCCTCTAATCTTGTAGGAGAGGAACTATTATTTCAATAGGGTAGCACAGAAAACAATACAGGAATTCAAATGACTGAGAGAAAATTTGTCTTGTTGTTTCTTATGTGTAAATTACAGCTGTCAAGCCCACTTATATCAAATGCTGTGGATGCCACAAAGTATAAACAGTCCAGAAAACAACAACTGCAGGCCAGAAACCCTGAGGTTTTATTCTCTGAGTCCTGGTTGTCACCGTGATCCTGCAATGTCCTTCTTTCAGGATGAGTTATAAAATTACCATCCATCAGAATTAACTTTGCATTACTGTGAGCCAGACACGTGAGTCAAGGAATTCTGTATTTGTATCCTAAAATGTAATGAACCAAACTGTGACTCTGTGAGCCAATGGAATGTCACTGGAAAAGAGAGAAGTATATGCCATTTGAGCAATGAAGAGAAAGATGTTTTATTTGAACTGAGGTTGCCCACACGGACTGTAGAGTAATAACTTGATGATATTAATAGTATGATTCCCTGTCTGCATGGTCCCAGGTCCCATGTCTAGCATAGGAATGGGAGCAGGTCATTTCTCCAATAGACCTTATGCTGCTTTCAAAATAGGAAAAATATAAAAAAGGTATGCCATTCTTATGCTAGGAAAAGAAAGTCTAAATAGCAATTCATAGTGGTAAACTTCTAGTAATATAAATTCATGCTTAAGTATAACCCATATAATTATCTTAATGAAACCTACAGTATGAAAAGACCCTGCTAGGCAGATTCAGTCTAGGTATCAAATGCCCTGATTTATGCAATCTGTTTCCTGTGCAATGTCTTTTGTGTTTTGTTTGGTTTTTTTTAAATAATGTAATTTACAGTTCTCACACATTGGCCTGCTCCCAACAAGTAATTCTATGCCATGTCCCCAGGCTTAATTTTTTTAGGATACAGCCACTATGAGAATTGCTATACTTAATCAGTTGCTAGTAGGAGAAAAAGTACTAACGGAGCTGAGGGAAAGTAGGTTACGGGAAAGGTATAAGAGCATATTCCTTCCTCTGGAACTGAGGCTGATTTAAGCAGTAAGCTGCACACGACAGTTTAGCAGTTTCTATCTGAGTTCTTTTAAAACACTGTGGGGAATACTGTCTAGTCCTTCTAATTGCTATTATTAATTTATTAAGTTGTTCCAAAACCTCTTCTACTGCCTCTTCAATTTGAGAAAGCTCCTCAAAGAAATTCTTGCAATAAAAGTCTCTTATGTGAGAATCTCCCTAAGATTCTCTGTCATGAACACAAAACAAGAAATTGACGTTTCTTCTCTGGATTATTTTCCATGTGCTAGTACTATCAAGTCCTATCTGATAAGAAAATGCTCTATGTCTAGAAATATGGATCAGCCACTTAAAGAATACTTACTTCTTGCACTGAAGAAAAAGCACCCTGTACTCCTTCCCTTCTCTTGTAGCTGCATTTAAGGACAACTGTGCTTTGTCAATTCATACCATTCAAGGGACTATTTCACATAAATTCAATGGCAGGAATGGATCCAAAGTCTAGAAAACACGTTCTGTACAGCCCACGCTCTAGCACATACTTTTTTGGCATAACAGCACAGACAACGTTTAGGCAACATTTATGACCAGAATGCTTTAAAGCTCCCCTATCCTCACTGTATGTGCTTAATCCTTTGTAGTACCATGAATTTAGAAGGCTGTAATTTTAATCCTACTCTAGAGAATATACTAAACATTTTCCCCCTTTCCTCTGGCGACTGGACTTAACGGTAATGATTCATGGATGTTTCACAAAACTAGCATCCATGCTGTAAATTATCTTTTTGTAGGCCCCCAGTGATATTAAGAGAGTAATTTCCTGAGTCTACCTAGGAAATCATTCTCGTTCTCAAAGTACAGGCTTCCTTCTTTTTCTTCTCTTACCCCTTCTGAACTTTGAATAACCTTTTAGTCATACCTATACATCTTTTCAGCTATATGAGATAATGTCACATCCTCTCAGATATATAGTTACTTATTCTCTTGACGGTGTTTCCAGGGTGGTTGTATTGTCTTTAGTGGATCTCAATGTTTTGTTCCAAGATTCCCAGCTATGTGGTAATAAGAATGAAAATACTATCAAGGGCTATTGAAGAGTCATCTACAGCTATTTATAATCCATTATCACAGTAGCAAGTCTTAAACTTAGCAACTGTGGAAAAAATAAACTTTTCATACGGTGTTGATTTCACTTCAAATTATATTCATATAAATCAGGAAATTGACTGGATTGACTGGAATTATGGTGCGTGAAATCCAGGAATTTCATATTAAAATAAAACCCATTACAGCAGTTCATACAACTAAGCATCTTTCTGGGTTAAATGGATAGACTGAAGTGGGAGGAACATAGAAGTAAGAATGACAAATCAATATGGGATTCTTATTCTCTGCGGTAAAATTTAGTAAAACTAGATTTTAATTTCCATAAAACTCCATCATCAAAAATGCCTTTGGATATACAACACTAAAAATGTCATTGCGAACATGCTGATAAAACAGGTATGGTATTAGTGAAGCGACTCAAGACAAAAGATGTCAGAAAGATAATTCCTTTCCTGCGGGATGAAAATAATGAGCTCATAAATACATCTTAGAGGTACCCAGTGCTTTAAAAGTGAGGAGCATAAATTATACTCCCAGGAGAGTTCAGACAGACAGGGAGCTATTCACTCTTTCCTAGGTAAAATTGAAATGCCATGAGTTACTGAGTTGTAGAGAGAAATTATTAAGTCTCCTCTTACTCCTGAAGAACTGACAAAACAAACAGTAAGGTATCCAAGCCAAGCCAAATTTAAAACCATTTTTTTCATTTGCTGGCTTTGTAGTTGTTCCTGTTTTGGGGGAGGTTGGTTTGCCATTCAGAGCTATTGTTCTGTGTGTTCCTGTCAACCTTTTAAAAGATAGAGCTCCCTTTGTTAAACCAGAATCTATGGATTTTATTAAAGCGTATGCCTCTTCCAGCAATACCAGTAACACTCAGAGCTACAGCTGCTAATTGCCCTTCACACAAAGATTTGTTACCAAATCATAATTTCTGTAACCAAAATGTTGAGTTTAGCCATGCTATTTAATTTACCTGTGCTAAACTCTCAGAAGACCACATATTATTTCCTACCTGAGACTAGAAAATTGTACTTTGCGGAGATTTTTCCCTAGAAATAGGTTACAAAGTGCCAGCAGAGTCATTCCCTGAGTCCTGCCACAGCCGTCCATTCCATCCTTTGGTAGCAGATTTTGTCAAGAGCCATAAACGCATAGAACATACATACAAGTGTGTACTTCTCTGTGTACTTTTCATACACACACAAAGCTCTCAGCTGCCAAGTCTCAAATGTGGCACACAACACAATCAAAAATTAAAAAGAGGTAAAAAACCCAAAGTCATTAATACAACACATCTGAGAGAAGCATTCCCACATGATATACATAAGTGTTCTTATAGTTTAATCGTCAGAATTATTTATTTATGAAATGTTTCTGTAATATAAGCCAGATCAAATTTGTGTAGGATCAAGGTAACTCTGAAAGAAACCTAAAGCATCCTGACAGGAAAGACTTAAAAGGTCTTTCTTGACCTTCTCATGTCCAAAAATTAGCTACGTTTTTATTTCACTTATATTTTACTTACCAGGAAAAGGATGAACTTTAGTAGCAGATATGGTTCTTCTTGCATGCCCCGAACTCTTTCTTCTTAGAACAGTAGAAACAGCTGCTACTCTGTGTTTACGATCTGTTTTAAACAAAATGCGTTACCTTCAGCTATAGAATTACATATGGCACTAATTAGATGGAAAGCTTATTCTTAAACTATTAAACACCTTCCATGAAAAAACAGGAAGGTTTTGAAATAAGTTGATGAGGAAAACCTAGGGCCAGATGTTTTATATTTTCCTGAATAAAATTTTCTGGAAATTCCATTCAGGTTTTCCCCGTTCAAATTATTCCTTCCCTTCTCTATAATTGTGTACCTTGAACAAATTTTGGAAGGTTATCAAAGAAGTACATGTTCCAGCACAGGTTCGGATTCACACTGATGACAGCAGAATAGCAAGGAAGGAGGGTGTTTGCATCCTAGGAAGTCAACAGATTCTTTGCAAGTGTGGGGTGTTCATCCTTGGAAGCACAGTTTGGGAGGAACCTCTGCACCACCCAGAGAGAGAAAGATAGAGCTGGGTTGGACACCTCTGACTGTTCCTCAGCACCCAGTTCATAAACTCCTTGGTCTTTCCATCCTTCTGCTGCTCTCTCAAAATCCTGCTCTTGGTGGGGTTACTGCAGTTGATTGTGCAGCTCTTATGGTTAGCCCTGTTACACAATGACAGCAGCTCAGGGCTCGGCCAGCTTCTGATAACAGTCTTGCCCCAATTCTACATAATAGAATTGATTTTATCTTTTTCTTTCGAGAACACTAGAAAACTTCATCTTTAAGAAATTAATTAAATTAGCATTATTTAGGTCATGATTTTTTTATGACTAGACAGCCGAGATCTAATGTGCTGATGCCCTAAGCATGTACTGTAACAGGTAATGTCAAGGGAAGCTCTGGAAGTGCTTGTAAGACAAGAGTGGAAGGGAAAAGGCAAAAGGACTAATTTCTAATTTAGCTCCTTTGTTATGGATCAGTAGTAACCTCCACCAAGTTTATTTGGGTATTTTATTTATGCACTCATGGAAATAACTTCATTAATGTTTCAGAGAGTCTCAAAGTCTGCCTAGCAGAATGTCTTGGAAGGTCTCAAGAGGAAATGAATAATTCCATATTTCTTAACAGCTTTCAGTAGTGCTCAGAAACTAAAAGAAAAACTACTAACTGAATTATGACTGTAAAAACTCTTAGCAGCTCTTTTAGGCACATAAAAATATTCTGCTATGCTCTTTGGGCAGAACTGAAAAAAGCAGTATGTAGACTTTCAATTAAAGGTGGCATCATAATACATATATGTAAGGAACAGAACCCTTAAATCTGATTTTTGTGTGGTTGTCTTTTTGTCAGTAACATTTTGATGTTGTTTATAATGTTATATATTGTCAATTTAGCTAATCAAAAGGCTATTCCTCTATCAACAGAAAATATATTCTAGAAGCCAGTCAGTAATTAGAAGCCTCAAAAGAGCATCTTTTCCTCTCTGCTTGTGTCCATGACAATTCTGAAAAACCTGCATCTAATAGAAAACTGATGTTAAGGAATAAAGGCAGTAAATCATTAATCATCACTACTAACGGTTCTGCATTAAAAATGGGATGTTATGACTCAAAGCAGAGAAATTCATACTCATGACATTTATAGGTAGCTTTGAAATTACAAATAAAATTCCTTTAAATTAGAGCATTTAATAGCCCACTTATAAAGACCTAATTTACACTTTGTGGGATTTTATATATATACAAAATAGGTCTCAGAATTTGGGTCTAGCAAAAGATCATGTCTTTTAACCAAGACAATCTCATAAGGAGTTTCTCTAATCATTTGGTGGGGAGGCACAGATTTGCCATTTTAAGCAACTATTTTGCTTATTCATTAAAAATATATGTATAAAATATTTACATTATGCAAAACATTCACAGAAACATTTTCTGTGTGAGCACTCTTCTTCCTTCTGTTCAGCTATGATTAAAGGTAGACTCCTATTGCTCTTTCATTACCAAACTGCCTGTAGATCTCATAAGGATGATCAGGGGAATGGATATGGCTTATGATTTTTTTATTACCCCTGTGACCAAGGTCTCCATTCAGCAGCTCTGGATTACATGGGGAATGGACATCTGCCTGGCAACAGCAACTAGATGCTGGTTGCCCGGAGGCATTCTGCCCACTCAGGGCTGTCACAGGCAGAAAGTCTCAGGAAATTGCTGTGAAATGCATCAAAGAGCTATTATCTCAGGTAACAGGTTAAGTAATGCTCTTTTCACATTGATGAAAGGGACTGTGCTCCCTGTACCTACCTCTGACTTGGAATGAAAAACAAGGACCAGCAGCCAGCAAGCGGTGAATTTTCTGCATTGTTTTTGTGCAGAGGACTTTATCTTGATAGCTCAGAATTCTCAAGTTCAGGGGACTCCTACACTTTTATTCTTGCTTTCTCCACTGTATATTGCTAGAAGAAATGCTGTAAATCCCGCTTTCAGCCTGTATCCTAAATGAATTGCATAGGAAGAGCCTGCCTTGGCTGGTAAAGACATTCTGTAGAAACAATTGTTTCAGTTTCTGAACTAAGGACAAGTTCTTTCATAGCAAAGTTTTAATCACTTGGAATAGTCAATGGTACTGATTCAGAAATCACAGCAATATTTTCTTTGCTGAAATAACAGCAAAGAGAAGAAATGTTACCTGGGCTTAATTCAGCTCTGGGGTTAAGGCGGCACAGCTTGTTTTACCTGTATGGGATTACACCACCGCTGAATTTAGATAACCATTTTTAGGACAGAGCTGAGTGCATATCTCCTCATATCTATCCTGTAGTTTTTCTTTACCATGACCTAGATGAGTCATCTTCAGGAGGGGAAGAGTACTTCAACCTGCTTATATTGGTCATTGGTATTTCTGGTTAAGACCTTCAACAAGGTTCAACTGTAATTGTTTTATCTACTGAAATCAGTCTGAAATCAGAAGTTCACATCACTAAGGATCATAGGTCACCAAGCATCTGTCAAAACCCCCATATTTCATTCACCATCAACAAGCTTGGATTTGCATCCACAATTCAGGGCTGAGAGGTGATAGTATCAATCATCCCAGTGCTCCAGTCCGTCGATAAGAAGCTTTTACCATCTTACAATCAAAATACTGGTGTCTGAACCACATTAATAATCAACAGCTTTGTTATGGTAAATTAATACATTTTTCACTGCATAGAAACTTAAATTCACTTAGATTAACTTTTTGTTACTTACAGCTTCGTTCATTTTCTTGGAGTATTTTGTAGATGACAATTGAAATGGTAAACACAAAAACTACTGGAATCATAGTGAGCCAAATGATCTTCGCCATACACATTGGATCTGCCCATAAAATGTAGAAGAGATAAAATGAAGCAAGAAATCACTGGCAGAAGAAAGCAGAACATTCAATCTTGGTAGGTTTTTGGACCATGCCTATCGCCACAGATAAAAATTTAAAACAAAATAGAAGATTATGTCTTTTTCTGTCAGCCTTCTTTGTTGTTTGAAATAGTTTCCTATCTAGAATTTAGCTTTATTTTCACCTGTATCTATCTCCCCATGTCTGAAATAGTTATATGTAGCTAAGTGAATGAAAACTTTTCCTATTTATATAAACTCATATGCAACTCAGCCAGGAAGAAAATGCTTTGAAGATCAACATTTACATTTAAGATAGAACAAGGGCAATATATATATCCTCTTTGTTTGGATGGAGCACAGAAGGAAGTGGTCGACTGTCCAACAGTGACCTGTATTGGCATTCTCAACCTCCTGGTCCATTTTCATATAGGGGTGGCAGTAAGATTCTACATATAGAAATTTTCTCATCAAAAAGTGAGGAAAAGTCACCAACAGGACCCCGCTGGGGACTTCTTTTAACCAAAGCTGCCTCGGGTGAGAATCAGTGTGGGCCTGGGTGCAGGAGGTAGGCTGCTCTTTCGGACAACAGCTGCTGCAGAAACGCACCCACATTGCGCGGGGAGTTAGCTCAGTAACTAGTACAAGCCAGGACTATATAGCACAGAGAAAGGATGCGGAGAACTTTCCTCCCTGGTTGTTCAAAAGACCTTTCAAACTTGTTTGGCAGCTGCATGTTAATGCATACCTTAGCATTGTCAAATAACTATTTTAAAAACCAACTATGTTACTATGACTCATAAAATCAAATGACAGACTACAGCCAAACCACTGTTTTCCTTTCCTTGACTTAGAATAGCATAATTAGACCTACATCAGCTTCCCCTGTGTACCTTCTCCATTGAGAAATCATGAGGTAACCGCCAGTAAGCCCATGGCTCTTTGAGGTAACCACAGCTCATCCTTCCTAATTCAGAACTAAAAATATCTTTTATACAGTCATTTAGGCTCCTTTCAGAGTACTCTGCCACATCTTGTTGTGACTTGTAATGACTTGTATATCATTCTTGCCTAGTCAAAGCCCTGAGCACCTCTCTCTCTTTGTTTTGAAGTAAACAGGAAAAAAGATGCGTTGTTAATTTTTATTCTTAATCTGAGATACCTGCTTCCCAGATAAATCACCACTAGCAAAGGGGGTGCTTAGCTCATAGTTTTGACACAATATCTTTTGACACAAAATTTTACTTTTTAGTAAGGTCTTTTCTAATGCTTGGAAAACTGCATTTTTAGAAGACTCCAGTGTCTGAATTTGTGAAAATATTTACTTTATACCAGCTATGGTGTGCAGGTTTCAGGGTCTCAGTGTTTGCAAGTTATCCAGGTGCAAGGATGAGGAGGAGTGAGACCCGGGCACTTGACCCAAGCTGCCAACAGGATTATTTAATACCATGAACGTCACATTCAATATAAATCAGAAAATTTGTCGAAAAGTTCTCTGTCTTCCCTGACGGCTGTGATCCTGAGAACGTCTTGCCCCAGTGCCGGGCCCCTGAGCCCTTCCCTTCCTCCCGAAGCCGTAGCACTCACAGTGTCCCACATCTGCTGCCCCCGCTGGGAGTGCACAGCTTCCCAATGGTAGAATGGCTGACTACAATCCTTGTATATTTTATATTGGTATTGGGATCAATATTGGTTCTTTAGATTTATTAATGTTAATTATTTAGTCTTACTCTATTAAATCTGTTTATATTTCAACTCCTAAATTTCCTTGTTTTTTCCCGATTCCCCTTCCCAAGTAGGGAGGGTTCATCAGGTGAGAGAATAATTGTCTAAACGATAATAAATTGTTGCGGGTTCTTCAAACCATAACACACAAGTTAGCAGGGCCAGTTACAAACTATACCCCTCTCACAGCTAGACCTACTTATTTAAAATAAACTAAGCTGCCCTCTCTTCTCTAGGATTTTATCTGTACATATTTAGCCAACTCCAAAACACATAAATTTTTCCAGCAAAGATACAGCATAAAATGCATTTGTCACACAAAACTAAATGAATGTAATAATTCAGCAATTCCCAAATGGCAAGCATGGCATGTAGATGGGCTGGAAGCCCTGACCATGGTCAGGCAATCAGCCAAAAAACTCCTGCAGCACAAAGAGAAATTTAAAAACCTGACAGGGTGTCCTCTGGGAAAACCGAGCCTAGTTCAGCTGAATATTTCTCTTTTAAGTGTACTGTAGTAAGGCTGCATAGTAGGATATTGCAGTACAACATTAAGAAAAGTCAAACCTGTCTCCTGGTTCTTCTGTCACTGAAGTTACCGGGAATTTTTTTATTTACCTCCAAGACAACAGGGTTATGCCATTATCAGGGAGGGGAGAGGAAAAAAAGTAATTCCAGGTTTTGTCATATATGCAATTTCTGTCACTGTTAAGAAAAAAAATGTACAGACACTTACTTTGCTGTGCTGCTTCTAGGAAAAAAAAAAAAGTCACAACTAAACCTGCTTTAAATCACTGTAAAAACTATCAGTTGCCTACTAAAGATGGTATTTTACTAGGGGATGATCAAAATTGTATTCTCTTCTTGTGAAATACTTAAATACTCCCAAATGGCTGCTGAAAGCAGCAAACTACCTACTGCAGAATTTTTGCAAGACTGATACTGCTTCTGGTTTGATTTCCATTCTGACTCTCCTTTGTAACTTACATTCCACATAAGACTCCAGTTGCAGTGAAATATTTATACAGTCATTTTGGTCTTCCATCATTGCCACTAGACAGGAATGATTTAGGTATTCTTCGGCTGTATTTCTTCCTCCGACTATAGAATTGTTGATGTGGATTTCCAGCCCGTAGTAAGTATTATGGTCTGCTTCTTCTTTCTCAGAAACCATAGTGAAATTAAAATATTTATAAAAATAAATAACATCTTCTGTTTTCACTTCAAGTGAGCCTTTTGCTTTTGGAACTAAAAATTAAAACAAAATTGTAATATAATATGTGGTAGACAGAAACAATCCTCAGAAAGAACAATAAAATAAGTTCTTGGTCTCATTTGCAAAAACATACAGCTGGCTTTTACATTATTGACTATGATAAAATAGACAAAAGGATACCATGTAAAATTATTCTGAAGAGATCTGAAGAGTACTTATTATCTATGCAAAATATATTTTCCCTGCAAATTATAGCCCCTTTTTTGCTTTACTACCAGCTCCTGAGCTTTTCAGTTTTCTGTTGGTTTGTCATCTGTTGTCAAAGGTAACCGAGACAAAAATCAGGCTATGGAAAAAATAAAAACCAAGTAAAAGCCATGATGAAGAGATTTGAAGTGCACATCTAGTCTATCTGTTTTAAGTTGCAGAAGGTCCTTGTTTCACTTCAAACCACACAAACTGTGAAACTTGCACTATGTCAACAAGAAACACAGGTAAGCAAGAAACTGTAAAAAGTGTTAGAGCTGTATAGGTATAAACAGAGTTTGTCCATGTATTTTTTGTTTTGTTATTTTCCATACTTGTTAGGACAGCTATTTTGTAACAAGAAAATGATGCTGTTGGAAAAGAACTGCATTTCTTATCTTCAGGACTTGGCCTGTTGCCCCTATTGCTGATGATGTTAGGAAAGCAAAATTGAGAAGAATCCACATCCCAAAAAAGTTTCCAGATACTTTGCAAGTGTATATGGCACATCTGGAAAGATGGGGATGTTGCTGGACTCTTCTCCATACTGGTGGGCCAGTGCTGCCCTCTGTGAAACATTCTGGACATTTCTGATACTACACAGTTGTGGCTATCAGAGACTATAGACACAAAAATGGTTATTTCTTGTATTTCTTCAAATTAGTTTGTCAGATACTTGCTCACAACTTCTCATCACATAATATCATCATATAATATCTACTCAACATGTAGAGTTTTGCAATGACATTTAAAAGCAAATTTAGCGTGAAAACTGATCAGAAACTACAACCCTTACAAATAAGTGAATTTTTTTAGAAAATTTAGCATGATTTAAAGAATAAAGATGGGGATATAACAGCATTCATAAAAGCCAGATGACAGAGGCCAAATTTGTAACAGAAATATTCCAGGGGGCTGCTGGATAAGGCACTCTTTTCTCACAGCACCCTCCTTGCAGACCAAGACAAAGCACCCTGAAGATAATGACACTCCCCCCATCCACTAATTTATACAAGATCCTTAAAGAAAAGAAATCAGCATTATGCTACCAACATGTTTCACTGGCAGCCAGGAATGAATGCCACTGAGAATCTGGCATAAAACCTGCATTTTATAGCCACGCAAAGACAAGCTAAAAAAAAAAAAGCGTTGTTCATAGATTTGCAAAGACCATACATTTGATAATCATAATTTTAACTACCATATAAAAACATATCTTTTCTGTAGTAATTAAATACTTCAAAATTAAGTATTTCTCTTTCTCTACTTACTTTTTTTATCTACTGACTGTGATCCTTGATGATCAACATTCACATCTTTCTTGGGTTCACACTCTGTGTGTTTAGTACGGGACTGCTGTTCCTTCCCGAAGGACTGGCAAATACAAGGAACATGTTGGAAATTGGGATGGTTTACAGTGGCCTTCAGTAAAATAGTCCGGTTTTCTCTTTGTTGCACTGATCTTTTGCAAGAATTGTTAAAAGTACAAAGTGGAAAAGTGGTGTTATTGGATGAACAGGTATCCACGCATGACACAATTACAGTGTTAGCTGTAAAAAAAAAAAAAAAAAGAGTTCTATATTAGCAAGACAGTCTCATAGGACACATGGACAAATATGCACATGGAAGCATCACATGGCAGAACCTTTACTCACCTTAACGATGAAACACATTTTCTTGAGGGTTATGGCAGCACATTGAATGCATCAACAAGTGAGAGAAAGCAAGCATGGAGTCTTCCCACAACCTCGGTGCTAGATTTTATTGCTGTATTGGATGAAATCTCTTGTAATTAATACTAACTTGAATTTGTGGTGGTCTCTAGTCACATTCCTGTTTCAAAGCTGCCCCAATTTGATCATACTTGAAAAGAAGATGAAGGCACTTATGTTTGGAGAGGGAACTTAGCCCTGGAACTGTGCAGCTGCAATGCACCAGTGCAATTATATTGTAAAATAGCTATAATCAGAACGAAAACTTTTGGTATTCATAGTCAAATTTTAGTGTCAAATTACTGTAGCTAGAGTACATTAATGCAGTTCTGGCAAGTAGCAAAAACCACAAAGAATTAATTATTAATGAGTGTTACTTTAGCTGTCTTCCACATTAAAGAAGGACTTCATTGTATAAATCATGCATTTTTACTTGAGTTAACTTTTAAATATTTTTTCAACAGGAAAAAAAAAAAGAATAAAAAAACTTCTGGGACCTCAACATGAAATAGGTATTTATGAATACAAATAACCACTTCCTGGAGTTGATGCTGCACTAACCTATAGTTTTGTAGCTGACTTTCCAATTTTAGTAGTACCCTTCCATCTCTGTGAAGAGCAAGTTTTGCATCTAACACCCATTATGAGTAATTGGAGTAACACGTTCATAAATCCTTATGTATATAGAGAAAAACATAGCCTTTAACTGCTCCAGTGCTCAGCTGCAATCTGACAGCTTCAACAGGCCACCTGTGCTTGCATCGCAGCAGGCTGACCTCAGAAACGCTTCAGTGAAGGATTTCAGGCAGGATACAGAAATAAAATCCAAAATCCAATGCCAAAGTCAATTATCTTCACTTTACTAACACTACATCAGAGTCATAAACTCCTTATAAAACACCATAAATTGAAATGTAAAATACACATCCTATGCAGGTAAGAAAATAATTCATTTTAATACAAAAAGGGAAAATGTCAGACAAAATTTAGGGCTTGATCTTTCCCTGAGGCAAGTCAAAACATTTTCCTCAAAACGCCTACGACCTGACCCACGCAGCCCAGAGTGGAACAGCCTCCTGAGGTCAAATTCTTCCAGCTGAAGGAGGAGTTTTGTGCAGAGCTTCTCTGTGGAGACGAGCCACGAGCAGAAACTGAAAGCTTCCTCTGCTCTCACGGCAAGGCGTGCGCCTGGACAGCCAGTCTAAAACCACCGCTCCAACACTCAAGGCCGGCTAATGGTAACTCATTACCCTACCCCTCTCACCAAGACTTCCTAGGGAGGGATATAGGTTGTTGAACACTGTAAGTGTTTTGTGTTTTGTAAGGGCTACAAAAAGACTAGACCTTCCCAGCGGGTTACAGATGGATGGCAGAGCGGGGTCTCTGCAGGCCTGGGGGGCACCCTCCCAAATGTAAACATCACTAGAAACGTGGAAAGGGTTTTGTGAGATCTGAACACAGCAGCCTGAAGACTTAAGAGGATCACAGAGATGAAACCATGCAAAGTATCTGTAGGAAACCGCTTCATAGTCAAAGATCTGTTACTTCTATGCTTAATGTTAGGGAGTTCCGTGATTAGGAAATGCCTTTATTAAGCCTCTATTTACAGGGTGCTTTTCCATAGAAAATCCAATTGCATTAAAATGAAATTATTCACAGGGAAGACCAGAATTTGCAGAAATCTTGCTTCCCATTTAAGAAAATCATAAATATTTGGATACTTATGATCCAATCCAAGCCTTTTTTCTTTTGACCTGTGGTATTCTGTTTTGAATCAATTCAGCAGTATATAAAATTGCATTTTTCATCACTTCCTTACAGAAATGATAGTCGTCGCACAATATTGCAGAGATAAAAGGCCCATAGTACAAGCTGGGGAATACATAACTGATAGATTAGAGATACACACTCCATCAAGTAGGTGGACCCAGAGGACAGGAGTGGGATCGAGAGCATCAGACTCCAAAACGACAGCCTCCTGCTCTGAATCGATGCAGTTTAAAGGTTCAATGACTCGTAACCAAACAAGTGGGTTGCTTTTACAAATAGAAAGGAAACATTTCACTTTCGGCAATGCCGCACCGTATTCTTTTGATAAATTTTTAAAGGCTTGTTTTCTTGCAAATTGATTTCCTTCTAAATTTCTGTTTCATGAGAAATTTCCATTTTTATTCCCTCTTCGTAATGAAAATAAATGCCGGAACTTCCCCTGGGATAAAACATCCAAGTTTCACTTACTCCATCTGTATAATTTGCTGGTCTGCCATTTCAGAGGCTATATTAAAAACCTGATGTACCCACATCATCAGTATGATCTTAGAAAAGCTTTTGCAATTAGGAGGTCTCTGCCACTCATTTAGGAGACCCTCACAGAGGAAGATACAGCGACTATGTTTCACACCACAAAGATTTCCAACAACTCTGTGTGGTGAAGCCTCGTGGGGTAACCACCAATTTGAAACATCTAGAGCAAATTCTACACATTTTGTGTCCGCCACAAAATCTGAAATAAAACCAGTTTCCAACAGAAGGCTTTCAATGAACCAGACACCCAAATTCCTTGGAATTTTCAAAGTAAGTACTTCAACATATTGCCTTTCTCATGTAATTTGGACATTGTTATACAGTCTGTTATATAGTCATATGGTTTTTAGAACATCCAAAATATAACAGTGATTCTAATTTTCCAAATATAATTCCGCTCAAACACCTCACAATGTTATTTTAGACATGCCGAGATTAAGATTGTATGTAAATATCAGAATTGCAGTGATCATGCTATTGCAGCATAAAGCATCTCCAATAAGAGCGATCTAGGAAAGTTATCATGGAAAAATGTGATTACTCTTTGATGTTTGACAGTAAGGTCAATGCTTTCCTCTAGTAATAGTTATCTCATTGTTTATTTGCATAGTCTGTGCTTGCAAATACTTTGATTACTTCTGCACGGAGGTAAACCATTAATTGTTCCAACAGCTTAAACTGACTCATCAATTTTATGGTATTCAAAACTTATGACAGCTTACCAAGCTTGTTCTTTTATAAACTAAAAAAAAATTCTATAAATTATATTCTAGTTACTGTCATGTTTATTCATTGTGGTTAATGAAAATAGAAATGTAAATATAAGTAACCTAATCTGGATATATTTTGATTTTTTTTTTTTTTCCCAGAAAATTATGCTTCATAAATAATTTATCGCATGATGCCTGGAACACACACCATTTGTCAAAGGGATGCTTTTTATTATAACATTTGTCTATCCAAAAGCTTACTTAGGAATGGATGTGACAAAACTTATTTTAATATTAATTTATTTATGGATTTATAAGAAAGCACTGAATACCTAACTTACACACATATATTTTGCATTCATCCGAAATCCAGTATTGACCTTTAGGATCACCAAGATGTATTTGGGATTTATGTTAAAAGATTTGCTTCACCCAGTTACACCTATTCCGCTCTACTTTTTGTCAGGTTACCACTGCATATCTCTTTCACAGGCAGCGTATCATATCAGATAGAAATTGTACAAGGTTTTATAGGCATTTAAGTATAGAAGCTTAAAAAAAGTTATTTTTTAAGACATGAGTACCTGCTATAAAAGAACACACATACTTTAACTACTTTCTTCATGATGAAGATAGTAAAAATACAGTTGCATGGAAATAGTCACCAAAAAAATTTGCAGTGTACATAAATGAATGACAAACTCCTTTCAAACTGCCACATATAATTAACTTTGTTGCTTACAAATCTAACAGAAAAAATCTATATGCTTTGCAAAGTCTAAACAAGTACAGCATCCTCACTATCACTTTCAGGCAAGCACATGCCAATTTTTCAATTGCAATCAGATTTCAGAATAAATAGAAGGCTATTATAAAAACTGATCACTCACCTTCATGGATTTTGAAAAATTCAGGTAAACATAAAATAAACATGGTAATTATTCCTAGTATTAATCTGAAGAGTTTTGTTTTTCTCAAAAGCAAGCTCATGTCACTGAAGCACTCACACCTAGTATGGTGGTGGTAACTTCCTTCCTGGTTTAGCTTTTAACTTAGCGCCGACTTTACGCAAAATAACGTCTCTTCATTTCCTTTTTCTAATATGACTTTTCTTTTTACTTCTTGTCACGTTTAGTTGTAGAGAGCCAAGTTCTGTTCTTACATTGGCATAGATGAGGATGATTCAAATGAATATGCTGTAGATAAAACTCATGTACCATTATGGAAATAAGAGAAAATTCATGCAGAGAAGCTATTTTATTCATTTGGGGTAGTTTTGTTTCAGGAACATCACCCCCTAGTGGCCACTTTCATAAACCTTCTAAACAGTAAATGAATCATCTTTTTGAAGGAATTTTGTTCCCATTTGGCCAAGAAGATATTTAAAAAATGAGTCAGACCCTCATTATAAAAGTGAGTCAGAACCACATGAGTCAGATATGCAGATTTTATTGTTTTATTTATATATATATATGCATTTGGGATGGAGAGAAGATTTTATTTTTTTTTTAATGCAGAATCTCTAAGGCTTTAATAGACTATTAATTTGATCATTACAACCTAAAGTTTCTGATCTGGCAAATAAGCGATGTACTAAGTACAATGAACTGAGTGTGAGATGTTCATATTATCATTGCTGCTGTATTCTTAAAAGACAATAGTTGTGCTGGCGCTCTGCAGCATGTCTTCACTGTGTATGTTACTATCTTTTACATGACAAAAAGACTGGATAGAACCACTACTATTTCTATACACTCTAGTCCCATTTTTTCAGCCAAACTTTCCAGTTTAAAAAGTGAACTCTTTCATTCTGACAACCACCATGATACTCCATAAATTCTTCTTACAGATGAGACTGCAAAGAACGTTTCTGAAATGCTCTGAATAAAAGTACTCTGAATAACGCATACGTTAAAACAAACAATTTGACTCAAATATAGAGTATATACAGTATAAAGGATTTAATTAATTCAGAAAGCTCTCTTCTGATGTAGTCTTTTTCCCACAACGCATTAAATATTGAGTACTACCAAAATGAAGCAATGCTGTTGAAGTTAAAATAAGAAATGTCCTACAAAGCTGAAATGCCCTTCTTGTCATCTAGTTATCTCAGAAGCTGAGTAAGCCAGGTGGAAGCAAATACAGTATTCATTCTATAGAAAGACTTCATGGAGCTGTAGTGAATATAACTTTGTTAATATGACATTTTAAATGTAGCACTTTTATGCAGTGAAACCAAAGCAAAGTGAACTGATTTTTTTGACAGTATGGTACAACAGAAGCAATAGGATAGAAAAAATCATAGGTATGAACTTACAAAGTAAAATGCACCCACTGCACAATTTGTATTTGTCATCAGTTAGCAAATTAGCTTTACTTTTTGCACTGCCTCTGCAATATCTTCCCTATCAGTTATTTATATATTTTCCTGTTTTCAAGGTTGCATGGTGTTCACCCATCCTTTCTGCCCAGAAGGAATGGACAGAATACTGGAAAATAACAGGAGGACTTTGTCAAGTACTATGTGTCTCTATCCCATTCTGATACATTCAGACTTACATCGTTGTTGGTAGCGCTCAAGGTCAGAACAGACATCATGCTACAAGATCACACCCAAGTTCATCCTCATATAATAACAACCTGTGGAATATGTTATAGAATCATAGAATGGTTCGGGTTGGAAGGGTCATTAAAGATCATCGAGTTCCAACCCCCAATGTTGAGTTTCAGATTCTACAGAAGGTTTCCCAGAACTCTGCTGTAAACAGAGGGGAATATCAATTTTCACAGAATCACAGAATATTCATGGTTGGAAGGGACCTTTGAGACCATTGAGTCCAACCACAAAAAAAAAAAAAAAAGCCACCACCAAAACCAAAACCACACCACACCCACCCACAAGCAGACACAAACCAACAATCCCGGGCACTAGAGCATGCCCTGAAGTGCCACATCTACACATTTCTTAAATACCTCCAGGGATGGCGACTTCACCAGCCCCCTGGGCAGGCTGTTCCAGTGCCCGACCACTCTTCGGTAAAGTAATTCTTCCTAATATCTAATCTAATCCTCCCCTGCTGCAAGTTTAGACCATTTCCTCTGGTCCCATCATTATTCACTTGGGAGAAGTGACCACCACCCACCTCTCTACAAACCTCCTTTCAGGCAGTTGTAGAGATCAATGAGGTCCCCCCTCAGCCTCCTCTTCTCCAAACTAAACATACCCAGTTTTAGGGCTATTGTGATGGCACATTTTATATTATTTTGTTTCTGAATTCAGAAGGCCCATGTATAATCTGTCTACACATCGCCTAGGGACACACTAAGCCTTAGACTCTATTACCCTTAGGCAGTTTTGTGTGGGTAAACGAGCTGAAATAATGTGTGTGTGTGTGGCCTGACCCACCACCAGACATGAAGAACAGGAGTTTTCCTTCTTGGGCACACGCTTCCCTCCACCTAGCTAAGGAAAGGAAAAATTAGTACCTTTGAAAACCCTATCCTTTGGTCAAATTTAGTTAAAATTGGCTACATCATTTAAAGACAGCCGGGATGAGCAGTGGCAGACAGAGGCAGCACACAGCCACCTAGGCCGCGTCTCCTCACAGAATTAGGCAAGCACTACATACCTCATTAGTGCATCAAACTCACACCGCCACGCCTCAACAATGATCTCGGGCGCCCTTAAATCAGTTTTATCTGTCGCGGGCACATCCGACTTGTCACACAGTCAATTAATTTGGAAAATTATTCTACCTTTGGCTGGCAGAGGTCACCGGTAAGGCGCTGCCTAACAAGGCTGGCGAGGGCTGGAGCGTATTTCCGTGGTGAAGCGCCGCCGGCTGCCTCAGCGCCACAGGGCGCCAGGAGCCCGAGGGGAGGTTAACGGTCGCCTGGTGCGTCCCGGCAGATTTACTTCACTGAAATGGGGGAGCGGGAAGCTAGGGAAACACTTGACTTTGTGGGTGTGGAAGACAGGCGGGGGGTACCCAGGGGCAGGACGAGGCCCTTCCCGCAGCTAATACACAGAATCCCCTCAGAAGGGGACTGCTGCTGCCCCGCCGTGAGGCGGCGCGGGCTGAGGGGAACGGCCCCGCCCCGCCCCTGGCTCCTCTTCCCCCGCCCCCCGCCTGCGCGGCC
>JAOXJK010010073.1:0-40490 GCA_025774025.1 Xenus cinereus | reverse complement strand
CAACTCCCTGAAAGGAGGGTGTAGCCAGGGGGGGTCGGTCTCTTCTCCCAAGGAACAGGCGATGGGACAAGAGGAAAGGGCCTCAAGTCGCACCAGAGGAGGTTCAGACTGGATATTAGGAAAAATGTTTACACAGTTATTAAGCCTTGGAATGAGCTGCCCAGGGAAGCGGTTGAGGCACCATCCCTGGAGGTGTTCAAAAGATGGGTTGACATAGAGCTTAGAGACATGGTTTAGCGATGTGGGGGGTTCTTTTGTATGGTTTTCTTTTGTTTTTGTTTTTTTTTAATCAGAATTAGGTTGATGGTTGGACTAGATGATCTTAAAGGTCCCTTCCGACCTAGACGATTCTATGGTTCTATGGTTTGCTCACCCCACTGACCACATCTGTGGGGCAGCCCTGGGGCAGCGAGGAAGGGGCTGGGGGTTCAGGGGGAGCAGAGGCAGCCGGGTTCCCGCTGGAGATGCGGCCGGACCGCTTCCAGGAATGCTCTGTTTAGTCCTGAGAGGATCACTCTACCTCTCCCTGTGGCAGTGCCATCCTGCCCTCTGCTCTCTGTGGGTGCTCTGGGAACGCGTGGCCTGTCCCGTGGCCCTCAGCCTGGATGGGAACAGCGATACCGGGCTGTGGGCTGGGACACCTGGCATTGCAAACAGCAGCAGATCCACAGAATCATGGAATTGTCAGAGTTGGAGGGGAACTCCAGAGATCATCTAGTCCAGCTCCAGGTACAAAGCTTTTTGCCCCATGTCCTTGCCCCGCAGCCTGGCCTCCGTGCACCGTGAGATTTTTGGGTCCCGCAGTCATGAGTTTCAAAATGCAACTACGCACATTTGTGGGGAGAAAATTCCAGGGAGGGCTATTAAATGTCTGACTCAAAGGTCACGAGCCACAAATAACCAGCGAGAGTAATCAGGGGAAGTATCTCGCCCTGATCTGCTTCCCGAGGCCTGATGTGGATCTCGTTTACAGGCTCAAACAGAGTATTTTCTGATTTATGTGCTTGAAATACCTAAATAATGCGCTTCGCTCGCAGGTGGATGTGCGCAGCCTGGGTGGTTTCAGGTGCGTTGCTTTTAATCCTGGTTCATGACTTCAGTTGTGGAAAGGGGTTTGTGATGCACGCGTGACTTTGCCAAACTTTAATCATCGTCTGTCTCAAAATTTTTTCTGGAAAATTTCTGCAGAAGAAAGTTAGTGAGAATCAGAGTAGAAAAATACAATTTTATCCTTCTGTAAAAGCTCTGTGGAGGTTTTCACAGAAAAGCATCAGCCTTTTCTTGTTTTGGAGCAGGAATGTGATGTCTGTTCGAGACCAACCCACATCTGGCCAATTCATAAAGCCCTTGAAACTCCCAGTTAACGTGCTCCACAAAGAGTTATCAGAACTTGGCAACCACCCGCTCCAAACATTACATCTTCCCCGAGCATCATCTGTTCTCTTATGGCTCATGCGGGACGCCGCGTTCGGCCTCTCGGCTCGGGGGCTGCGGCGTCGCAGGGCTTTCCCCGGAGCTGCCTTCCCCGGTGCGGGACGGTTCCTGCCCCGCGCTCCCCCGGCAGCCCCCCCGAGCCCTCCCTGGCGCAGCGAGGAAGGAGGAAAATGCCTCAAACGCTCCGATTCCGCGGGGTCCTGCGAGGAAGCCCCCTGGGAAGGCATGAGCAGACGGAGGTAGGGGGGGCAGAGGGGTGCGTGGAGCACTGCTTCGGGGTTCCCGCTGTCCCCCCAGAGCTGCCAGACCTGGTGTGTCCCCGCTGCTGGTGTAACTGGGCAGAGGTACTGGGATGATGCTGGTTTTGATGGTTTTTTGCTTGTCTTTGAGGGGAGCGTTGCGTTTGGTCCCATAATTAAAAGCAGCGCCCGCCGCAGGGGCCGGGGTGAGGTTACGCGAGGTACCCCGACTCCGGGACTTCCTATTTCTCGAGTCCTGGCTTTGTGATCTTAATGTTATTTCAACATAGTCCTTTTCGTGTGGTTTCTTCTTTAAGTGTTTTTAATTTGAACAAATTCCCTCCAGCTAATTTTTGTTACTTGTGCATGGCTCTGGAGAAGACCTTTTCCTTTTATTAAAGAGGAATGTTTTTAATCACACGCATTCTTCAACCTGACTGAACTCTGAACCTTTCACAGCTAATCAACATAAGATGGGAAACGGTTTTCCAAAAAAAACCCGCCTGTTTTCCACAAAAACTGCTGCTCGGCCTCAGACAAAGCTCTTCGCCGTGTGCGATCGGCAGCGCTGGCACAGGGCACGGCGCGGCGGCGGGGCTGACGGCAGGGATGCACGGAAGGCGGCGTGGTTTGCTCCGTAATAATCCCCCTGCCCGGCTCCGGTCGCTCCTTGCTTTATTTCCCTCTTCCATACGTGCAGCTCTTCACTGGTCTTGCCTCTTTAAAAATCCAAATAATCAGGAAATGCCAAAGTAAAGATTTCTGCGCTGTTTCTTAAATTTTCTGGGAGGGGATGGCTGTTGTCTGAGAGCAGCGGTGCGACCGGTGGTTTCCCCTTTGGGGAGCAAGCGACACGAGCCCCGGGCTACCCCCGCCGGCCTGGGAAACTCACCCCCACCAGATCTCGCGCTGGCCAAAAGGCTCGGCAGGAGCCCGGGAGGTGTTTGGCATTTTGCAGAGCGGGAGCCTGTCGCCGTCCCCACGCTCACTCCGCGTCTCTCCCCACCTCGCCGGGCGCTTCGGCTGTTTTCCCAGTGCGGAGCCGTGCCGGCAGCCTGGAAAATGCTGGTAACCCGCTTGCTGAGCACAGAGCTTGCATTCAGGCTGGCAGCGCCGAAGGCTTTCCCAGGGCACGCCGGGGAGAGACTCCCTCCGAAGCTGCTCTTTGCTGTGTTGCAATCTCCCCTTTCCACGGCGGCAGGTACCTGCCCAGGTGCGGAGGGGTTTGTGCCGTGGGCTCGGCACCCGCCTCCGTGCCTGCACCGCGGCTCCCCTCGCCGTCCCCCCCGCCGCGGCCTGTTTTTCCTCCCGCTGACCCAGAAAAACAACCGCCGGGTGCCACCGTGACGTGACAGCCCCGGTGCTTCTGCTTTGCCACCGGGCCACGTGGTGCCACAAAGCAGCAAGTGGTCCCCGTGGCCACCTCCCGCCCAGGAGGTGCCTTCACACCCCAGCTACCTCCTGGGTTGTTGGAGCTTTGCAATTACTGATTGCTCAGCAGAAGCAGGGAGGAGAGCGAGGAGGCGTCGTGTTTTTTTGCAAAGAGTTTTGCTATGTTTTTTCCAAGCCTTTTGCCCTGCCCCGGTGCCACCGCGCTGCTGCTGGTGACATGGTGGCTGCGGAGCCCCTGCCAGCCCCCAGCGCTCGTGTGAAGATGAGCTTGCCACCGAATGTGGCCTTCCCATGCGAATGTTCTTGAGAACTAAAAATAATTCGCAAAAATGTTGGCAGCTGGACATCCAGCGGGGAGAGGAGCCTGTCCCAGAAACCGTCCGCCTCTTCCCGCGGTGGGTGCTCCCAGTTTGCTTCTCCCTCCCCAGCGCTTGCCCCGCTCCCGGCCGAGGGGGTGAGGAGGAGGATGGATTCGGCCCCCTGAGGCTGCACGGGGCCAGCGGAGCATCCCGGTCCCAGCCTGTGCATCCCAGTTTTAGCCCGTGCATCCCAGTGCCAGCCCCGCCGTGGCCACGTGCCATCCTGCTGGTGGCTTACGAGGGTCCATTAGGAACCGGCAGGACCCGGGCTGGGCTGGGGAAAGGGACAGACCCCCCAGGAGCCGCCGCGGGGCCGTGCTTTTGGCCTTCTTGGGGTGAGGGGAAGAGGAGGAGCCGCTGGCCTGGCTGCCTGCCCCCTGAATCATGTGTGAGCATCGCAGGCTGCGGGGAGGGGAGTTGTTTACTGTAACTCTTGGCGGAGGTCCCGGCATGAAACCCCAAATGATTTCAAGCTGCAGCGGGAGGTCACGGCTGAAACAAACAGCTCCCAGGGCAGGAAGGGCTTTGCGAAGGGGTCCGGAGCTGCTGGAGCAGGAGGGATGCAGAGCATCCCAGGGAGCTGCCATGTGCGGGTGCCACGTGTTGGAGGGGGGGTCCCAGCGTGGGGACAGTGGCCGGGGCTCCCGCCCAGGGTCTGAGCTGTGCTCCCGGCACCGCAGTCCCCGGCAGGTCCTCATCCCTCACCACCCTGGCACTTGGTACATGAAGCATCGTCTTTCTGAGCTCTGGAAAACCACCCCGAGTTCTGTGGCTTTCGCCAGCGCTGGCCGGGTGCGAAGCTGTAACGTCGGGGCTTTGGGTGGGCCCCGTGTCACCCCGGGGCACTTCGGGCTGGTCCGTGCTCTCACGGTGCCTTGTTTTCATCCCATCCTCCCTCTCTCCCACCTCCTAAAAGTTGTTCCCAGGACATCCCCAGCCGAGCGGGGCGCTGTGTAGGGGGGGCTCCCTGTCCCGTCGATGCGCAGAGCTGGGGGCCGTGGCAGGAGGAGGGTCTGCGCAGGCTCTGCCGGCGGCTCTTCCCTGGCTCCGGTGCCTCTTGGCCGTGGGGATGCTCGACAGCCTTTTTCCTGGCGCTGGGCGAGCGGTGAGAAATTGTTTTTCTGGCTGCTGGCCGCTGGCCTGCCCGTCCTCCCTCTCCCCCAGCACACGCGTCCCCTCCCACTTCTGCTCTTCCGCTGCTTCGGAGTTTGTTTTTAAAAAGACTAAAACAAATGAGGTAGAGAGATTCCCAGAGACCCCGCCAGTGCCTTCCCCCTCGGCCCTGTGCTGCCGTCCTCCGTCCCCAGAGGTGTCTGGAAAAGCCCCTCCTGCCCCTGTGGTTGCCCCCAAGACCTTCTTGCCCCGTTTTGCCCTGGGGAGGTGCTGGGGGGGCTGTGCCGAGCCTGAGGATGCTGCTGATGGGGAGGTGAGAACAAAGGCTGCTGCTGCTGAGTGTCGGCCGGTGGGAGCTCCCCATGGGCATTTTTTGGGCATTTGTAGCATGGCGAGCAGAGGAGGGCTGTGAAAACTCTTCTCTGGATGAGAGGTGGTGATCTGTCTTCTGAGCATGGAGGGTTGGTGGGCTGGTCCCTTCCTCCTCGGACCCGCACTTTCCCCTCCGAACGATGCTTCGGTGTGTACACAGCCCTTCTCGGGGGCTCAAAGCTGAGCCCCACGGCTCTGCCCCCCCAGGAGCCCCCACTGCGTTTCCCAGCTCCTGCCCCTCCGTGGCGTAGAGCAGGACAGTGACAGGGGACGGAGGGACGTCGGAGCTTCAGCGCGTTCCTGCGGATTGACAGCGTCACGTGGCGGGGCCTTGGCTGGGCTGGGAGCTCTCAGAAGTCCCCGTTTCCCAGCCTGAGATTTGCTCGTTACAGTCTGTCCTTGTCTGGCTGCCAGCAGCCCGGCACGTTGGGTAGCACTACGTACGCCGCACCGCTGCCTCCCCCCAGCCTTCCTCCCACCGAGCATCCCGGAGGGGCTTGGCCAGCACCCGTCCCTCTGGCACCTCCTCCTCCTCCTCCTCCTCGCTGGGAGCACACCTGAGCTGAGAACAGGAGGTGACAGCCCTGCTTATCGCTTGCATCCTTCGAAATCGCTGATGTTTAGCAAGAATCTGAGGCCCTTTGGGGATCGCTGAAGCTGGGAGGTTTCTGGAGCAGCAGCGGGTACGGCCTCCGAGGGCGCCGGCGCTGGCACCGCACTGCCAGGAGATGGGATCTGTCAGCCCCGTGGAGGACATCAGGCTTTTTGGGACCCCTGGCTTCTTGCAGGTGTTGAAGGGCACGTAGAGAGAAGACTTGGGATCTTCTTGCTTAGGGTGGACTTCGCTTGGACTCTTGTTCGCTCATGAAAATGCAGCTGAAACGTGCTCGTCTGCTTTTGTCCTGCCTGACCCTCAGAGCGGGGCTGTGGGGCTCATCCTGCCCCACATCTCGTGGCATCGTGCCATGTCCAGCCCCGAGGCCTGAGTGATAATGGGCAGAGGAGCTCAGCGGCTTCCAGGCTATGGCTGTTAATCTTCCTCAGGCTCCTTATCGTGCCGGTTACGTGGGGCGGGTAGGTTGTAGCAATTAGAGCCAATTAGCCAGTGGCAAATTAAATCCCAGGCAGTTATCAGTGAGAGGGAGAGAGAACGGGATAAACCCTGCGATGGGGTTTCCTGGGAACATCAGGTCCTTCTCCAACGTGGCCTGAGGTTGGGGACATTTCTGTCCCGGAGAATTGAGCTGGTGCCGAGAAGTGTTTGCCCTCACTCAACCGGAGGGAGTTTTCCCCGCCTGGGCCACGCAGGAAAGGCAGAGCTGGCCCCGTTTCAGCAGGGCCGTGCACCCTGTCGTCTGCACGGATGTGTGCCGGTGGCTATTAATAGTCCCTGTGCCCTCCTTGGGTGGACACGCTGGGGAGGGAGTTTGCCGGGTCCCCCTGGCAGAGCCGTGTCCGTGCTGCGGTACGGGGCAGGAACCCGCAGAGGTTCCTCCTGCAGCATCGCAGTCAGCACAACTCCCTGATGCTGCGGAGGCTGAGGTTCAAACAGCCCAGGGTGTGGTTCTCTGCCTGTAAAATAACACTTGCGTTTGTGTTTGTTTCTTTTTTTTTTTTTTTTTTTAATTGAAACTGCCTTTGGAAAACAATCAGCTCTTGGGCTGCAGTGTCCTTGGCCCCGTGCCCTGCAAAAGCATCCCCTTTGCAGCATCTTTTCATGCAAAATTTCCTGTTCACCCGCCTGTTTCCAGCTTCCCCCCGTGCTGCAGTGCCCGTGGCGGAGCTGCAGTGGCCACGGCTCCCTCGCACCTGCCCGCGTTTGGTTCGTGGGACACCACGGGGCTCGTTCGTGTGCCCTTTGGTGAATGAGTAGCTCAGACATCCCCTTTCTGCCTGCTCTCTGTGCTGTTTGGAGCATCCCGCTGCAGGGATGCAGGAGGGGCACTGCAGGGATGCAGGGGGGCACTGAGATGCAGGATGGGCACTGGAGGGACGCAGGAGGGGCACTGCAGGGATGCAGGAGGGGCGCTGCAGGGATGCAGGAGGGGTGCTGCATCTGCGTCCCTTGGCTGGGTGGCTCTTCTGCAGGTTTGACTTCTGTTTGTTGCAGCTGGAGATGACCAGCTCAGCTTTGCACTGGCCTGTGGCAGATGCAGGGTAAATTAAAGGCTTTAGGAGCTGGGTGGTGAAAATCCCCCGCTGCAGTGGGTGCTCCAACACTCCAGTGACTGGGACTATTTCAGGTGTTCCCATGAGGACGGGGGTTCACCCACAGGGAGGCTCCGCATCAGGCAGGGCAGGAGTGTATTAATTTTGCAAAGCAATTCTCAGCCGCGGTGTCAGGGAGAGGTGCCTGCAGCACCTTGGAGACGCTCCAAGGGTGTATAATCTACAGGATTTTTTTTGCCCAGATGATGGAGGAGGCTTTTGCAGGCAGGAGATTGTGTGGCAGGCCCTTCTCAAGGGCAGGGCATGTTTCTCGCAGTGCCCTCCTGTGCATCGGGATATACCTGGGCCCCATCCTGATGTTTTCCCTACCTAAGGGGGTGGTCTGAGCTGACAGGGACTGAGCTGTGCCCCGCTTTGTGTCTCCACAGCTGCTGTGAACCCCTGCACCTCCCCACGGGTGCCCCAGACCGCTCCCATGGACCTGCGGATCGGGCAGCGCGTCGTCAAGCCCGGCTCTGACACCACTTTGCTGGCCCTGAAGCACACGCAGCAGCTCCAGCACCAGCTCTTCCTCGCCAGCCTGCACCAGCAGCAAGTGGAGCAGCTCGCCCACCAGCACGTGAGGGTACGGGCACTCCGGGGCACAGGGGGGGACCCACACCCACTCTCGGTAGCGGCTGGGTGGGAATGGGCGCTTGGAAGAATTAATTCTGCCCCCAAAGCACGTAGCTCACGGTGCCGTGCATGTCTGCCGGTGGTGCCCTGCGTCAGGGCTGACTTTTCCTGAGCTCCCGTCTCTGGCAGGGGTTAAGAGGAAGAGGCTGGAAATCCCAAAGCCAAAATAACCTTCCCAGGTGAATTCCTTCTTTCCCCTGAGCTGAAGAGCCCGGAGTGCTTTGTAGCCAGCCCAGAGACCTCTCTGACGCAAGGAGGCCGGTTAGGGAGTCAGGTGGGGGGGGTTCGTGTCTTATTTTCGGGCCAAATCCCCGTCCTGCCAAGGCCAGCAGGAGGGCTGGGGCCCCCTGGGATGTGCGAAGCGGGGAAATGTTTTCAGCCACATACCATGTGTGCCGAGCGAGGAGCCAGAGCGGCTGGACAGGATGCCTGCTGTCTGTGATCTGCCACTCCGCTTGGCCACCGCTGTTCCTCTGCCCTGAAGGCACGGCTTACTCACTTTACCAGCTAATTTGCTTTTCTGGGAAGTTCTTCACTGAAATTCTCTGCTGTCACCCGGAATAGCACCCCTGCCCTGCACAGCCTCCGCTGCCAGACTCTGCATTGTCCCAGAATTACAGGGAGATTTAGTTTGGATAGTTTGGCCCCTGCTGGGAGCAGGGCTGGCTTCAGAGGTAGGGCAGGTGGTCACATCACATCCCTGTGATCACCCCCCGCCTCTCCCAGTGCAGGGCTCCCCCACGCTCACCGCAGGAGTCAGTTCCATGTATCCAGAGAGGATTTTCCTTGTGGCACATCCCGTTGCGACTCATCCTTTTGCTGTGCTCCTCCTCGGAGCCTGGCTCTGTCTGCTCCATGGCCCCTCTGGGCGGTGGAGGATGCAGTGGCCCCCCCAGCCTCAGCCACTGCTCTCACGTCCCCCACGCTCCGCTCCTGAGCATCAGCCCCCGTGCTCGGTGCCTGGCAGGGGCTCACTGGTCCCAGTAACCTCGTCTGGAAGTCCTGGTGGAATCACACTGGGGCTTTCTGAGCATCAGCTTGGCCCACACATGGAGAGTTTGAGCTGCTGCTGCCACAGCCGATGGTGCTCAGAGGCTTTTGTGCAGACGTGATGCTCTCTGTCCTCCCTGGGAGATGGCATCATCTCTGAAACCTCAGCTCTGGAAAATACCAAGATCCAAATATTTAAGACCAGTAGATTTTTTTTTAATTTCTTCCTCTTTTTAGTCAACTCTGAGTTTTATTTTTTGTTGTATTACAACGTGCTCCAGCTACAGATACGTCAAAACACCATGAAAGGCAGCGATTTGAAACAGACTGGTTTGAGTTTTACGATGTCCCTGGGGAGGGTGTCTCTGGAGACAAAGATGCGTCCGGTTTGCTGTGATGAAACAACTTGACACGTTCTTGTCGGCCAGGGCTGCCCATCAGGTTTCCAAAAATGACATAACGGACTGTTTCAGACACGCTCCATCACCGTGGTGTTGTGCCTTGGGCTCGGGGAGGGTGGCAGGAGGGCTCCAGGCTGCATGGGGTGATGCTGGTGTCTCCCGGTGCTGATGCTGTGCCTCTGCTCTCGCAGGTGACCATGGAGTCCCCGCACCGCGACGCTGAGCCCGGGCAACAGGAGCAGGAGCTGCGGCAGATCCTCAACAAGGACAAGAGCAAGAGAAGTAAGAGCCTCCATGTGTCTGCTGGCACGTGGCACCGCATCTCTGCCCGTGTCCCCAAAACCAGGGGACATGGCTTGCAGAGGAGTGAGATCAGAGGGGCTTTTAGAAGGGGGCTCAGCGGGTGCTTCTGCCCTTATCCAGACTGAGCTCTGCCTTCTCTTGGTCCAGAGGTGTGTGGCAGCACCCACACCAAGAGAATTTTTTGGCCCTGGCCTGGCTGGTGTTTCTCCTTCACGTCCTTCCAAGCGATGCCAACCAGGTGGTGACAATAGATCTCCACGCTAACGTTGTGTCCTGTCCTAGGGCCACCGCGCCGGTGTCATCCGAGCGCTGGGACTGCCCGGTGCAGTGGGCAGGGCATGAATTTGCCACTGGAACTTGCCATGGCCGGGCTGGAGCACCCGTGGCAGTGGGGAGCGTTTGCAAACCCCGTCCGGCTGCGATCTCCCTGCGCCATCTAGTGCCAGCGGCTGCGGGGAGCTCGCAGGGAGCTCGCTCGGCCTTTGGGTGTGCAGGGCCCACATCACCACCCAGAGATGCCCTCCTGGTGTCCGTGAGCCTGCTGCCCACCCGCCCCACTCCGAGCTCTCTTGGGACGCTGGTATTTTCCATTAGCTCCCAAGTATCTGTGGAGCGCCGGCTGCGCTGCCGCCCTTCACCGGGCTGATGGGGCTCATTGCAGCGCTGAAAAAGCAGTGCCTGCCCTTTCCCTGCCATCCCTGGGCAAACAGCTCCTGCGAAGGCTCGGCAGAGCTGAGCGTGGCAGCCTACACACGGCCCCTTTGTGCAATCTGGGAGTTAATCATACGAATTTATTAATTAACTTGTCCTCAGAGACGCCAAATGCTGGTGCAGAAGCCTGGGGCATCCCCGTTGTAGCCACAGAGCGTTCCCGCTGGAATGGATGGTCTGGGATATGGCCTGGCAGGGCTGGGGGTGTGGGAACGGGCCCTGGTCCGAGGTGGGGAAGGACACGAGGGGCTCAGGGCAGGCAGGGGCAGGCGATGGCAGCCCCCTGCGGCCCTCAGAGCTCTGCCTGGGGGAGTTTCACCACCGCGGAGCAGGCAGGCGCTGAACGTGGGGCGCTGCTGTTTGTTTGCCAGCGGGTGGTGGTGAGTCTCATGCTCTTCTGGAAGAACACAGCTCTGTCAAGAGATTCAGCAGGCTCGGAGAGCTCTCCCCTGGACTGTTGGGAGGTGCTTTTTCTTGCTGTCTGTCACACAAGTTGTCCCCGTCTGGGGGAGCTTGTGGCTGCGTGGGGAGCTGAGGTGCAGGCAGAGCTGAACGCTGGCAACTGGAAATTATCAGCTATCAAAGAGCCCCCAGGCACGGTTGTCTCTGGAGAGGCTTCACAAGGTTCCTCTGCACCCGTGGGAGTTTTGTCCCTGCTGTTGGAGCCACGTTGTGCTTTCGTGCCCTCTTTATTCCGTGGGTGTCAGTTTATACCTGCTCTCTCTCTGGCTGGGATGAAGCAGGCAGTTCCGCAGCCGAGACTCGCTTCTGGCCATGCTCTGCCTCTCATCAGCCACTCGGCGAAGCCTGCACAGAAAGATGGGGCTCCTGAGGTGACGTGGGATGAGGGTGGGACAGGGACGCTCCTCTGATCAGCTGGAAAACTCCAGTTGTCCCAAATGGCCTTTCTCTCCCTGGGCTAACCTTGACCTGAGCTGCACCAAGCATCTCCACAGGGTTTGTCGGTGCCTGGATGCTCGCAGGGGGTCTCCAGCCGTTACTTGTGCAGCCGTGGGGGGGCTCTGGGGCCACGCTCGTGTCTGCAGGGATCCTTTGAAGTGCTCTGTGTTGGCTCTCAGCCCTGTGTGGTCACTGCTGGTCTCTCTGCAGGTGCTGTGGCCAGCACAGTGGTGAAGCAGAAGCTGGCTGAGGTCATCCTGAAGAAGCAGCAGGCAGCTTTGGAGAGGACCAGCAACCCCAACCCCTCAGCCATGCCGTACAGGTAAAACAAGGGCATTCCCTGGCCTGCCCCGAGCAGGGCACGTGCTCAGGACCCGGAAAAAGCGGCTATTTATCTTGGGCAAGATCTTGCAGCTACCTTCTGCAGAGATACTGTTTAGCTGATGCCTGTCGGGGTGAGGTGAATTGGTTCTCTGCTAAGTGTTTGCAGGAGGTGGACAAAGCTCCCATGTTTTCTCTGACCTTGTTGGACTTTGATGGCTTGTCCACCTCCAGACCTAGAAAGTACTGATAGGCTGCTTCTCTTTTGTTCCAAGACAAGGTGAATCCAGCAGCTGGATCCCTTCTGTAGGTGCTTGTGGTAGTGGACAGGACAAGCCTTTCTGGCCACCAGCAGAGCAGCTATCGCATGCCTGAGAAGGGCAATGTCCCATGGGCCACCCTTGGGTTGGAGGGTGTCGCGTTGGTGGCCCATGGCTGGGAAAGGTCTCTAACAAGGTGGTTTCTCCCTGTAGGTCTCTGGAGCCTCTGGATCCTGAGGGCCCTTCCCCTCCTGTGCTCAGCACCTTCCTGCCCCCTGTCCCCAGCGCTTCTCTCGACCCCCCGGAGCATTTCCCACTGCGGAAGACGGGTAAGGCCATGGGGATAACAGTCTCCCTCCTGCCATGATGCCCTTGCAGCCTGCTCCCAGGGGATGGCTGGAGCTAAAAGAGGGGTGGCCTACCCCCCCCAAAGCCCATCCAGCTTCGCCCCCGTCGGCAGCGGGGCTGGGACTAACTGCCTTGTCTGCTCGCAGCGTCTGAGCCCAACCTGAAGGTGCGGTGCAAGCCCAGGAAGTGCCTCGACCGACGCAAGAACCCCCTGATGCGGAAGGAGAGCGCTCCCCCCTCGCTGAAGAGACGGCCGCCCGAGGCCATCGGTGAGGGCTTCACCTGGACGGTGATACCCGGGGGGAGGTTGGAGAGACCTTGGGGCCAGGCTGGAGCCCAGGATCCTGCATCACATCTGCTTGGGGGCCGTGACGCCGGGGCTTGGCACGTTATTGGTGCCCTCCTCGGGGCACAGCCCATGGAGGGAGCTCTGCCATGATAGTGCAGGGATGGATGAATGAGGGAAGGACATGGCTGCAGTGGTACCATGCTGCTTTCAGGGCCTGTGATGGACCTACAAAGCTGGAAGGGTCCAAGGCCCTGAGCAAACGCAGCTGGTCAGGCTTCTTCACCGTGGGGTGATGCCTCTCACGCTGGCAGGATGGCTCCATCTCCACCGTGCCACATGCCCAAGGGGAGGTTTGGCCCCAGGAGGGTGGGGGGCAGCTCTTAGAGGGTGGGAGGGCTATGAAGGGTTGGGGCGGGGGCTGGGCAGCCCTTCTCTGGGTGCTTGTGCCCATCACCCCCATTTCTCTTTCTTGTGCAGACTCCTCCCCGAGCAGTAGCAGCACCCCCGTGTCCGGCTGCAGCTCTCCCAACGACAGCCTCCCCGCCGAGCACGGAGCCCTCCCCGCCGCCTCCGGCATGGCACACGAGGTGAGCTCCCATGGCCTGGCAGCCAGAGGTCCTGCCTGGGGCTTCTGAGTCAGGGTCGGGGCTTCCTGACCCCACGGGTGGGTGCCCAGATGTCCCACGTGAGTCCTCAGGCTCAGGCGAAGGTAGCGTCTGCCCCTGGGGACCCCAGCCCTGAACCCCGCTGCCCCAGAGCTGCCCTTAGCCCTTCTCTCCCTGCCTGGTGGGATCCTCTGCCCAGCCCAGTGCCGCTCCTGCCATGCTGCCCTCCTTTGCAGTGTGCATTTCTTGTCTGCCAGCGTATGTGCTGTCCCCATGGGTCCTCAATGCCCCGTGCCCTGGCCCCGGGCGTACCCACGGGGCAGCTGGGGCTCAGCACCCTCTTCTGCTGCCCGGCCCGTGCCTGAGCTGCTTGTCCCACTTGTCCCACTTGTCCCACGCCGAGCTCTGCTGCTGCTGGAGCAGGAACTAATGAATTATGTTTGGTGCAGACACCCCTGGCCCAGCGCCTGATGATGCAGGAGAGCTCACTGGCCCAGTTTGCCCTGCAGAGTGCAGCCTCCCTTCCGGCCATCACACTGGGATTGCCGGCTACCACTAGCGCCAGGGTAGGTAGCCAGATTGTAGGTAACCCCAGAACTGGGCAGAGGGTCCCCGCTGGGTAGGGGAAGCCCTTTCCTTTGGGCCTGGGGTTCCTGGGGTGCGCTGGCTCTGAGTGGGCACGGTGGGGTTATGCCGTCCCCTCCCTGTGCTGTGTCCCAGCGGGTGGCTGACCCTGTCCTTCTCCTCCTCCTTGTCTCTGCAGGGAGAGGCCGATCGCCGCCCCCTCTCCAGCCTGGCACACCGGGTGCCCGTGCTGAACGGGCCTGTCCTCGCGGGCACGCACTCGCCCATGTTCATACCGACTGGCTTGGAACAGCACGAGGCTGGGAGCCCCTTATCCCCTCGGCTCCAGCCCGTCATCATCCTCGAGCCCTCAGTCACCCACACTCCACTGGTGGCAGGTAAGTGTTGAGCTCGGGGACAGCGTGGAGGCTCTGTCAGCGCTGGCAGGGCTCAGCGTGGAGCTCTGCAGGGGGCAGGCAGGGTTTTTGGGTGCCGGGAAAGCCCAGCGGCCTTGATTTTTCCATTACTGTCCCACGAGCTGAGGGATGCTGGTTCTGGCTGCCAGCAAGTGTGTCCTTGCCATGGTGAAACCGGAGTTCTGGAGGCCCTGCAGCCTCGACAGTGCAGAGGGAGCCACAGCTTTGGCTCTTCCCTCCAGCTGCCCCTTGCCCTGCCTGAGCTGCGGAGCCATTCACCTTTCCTGCAGCTCCAAGGGGTCTTTCCTGCCGCTCCTCAGGCTCTTGTGCCACCAGATTTCACTGCAGACCCTGTGTTGAAAGGGCAGCTCAGACCTCTCGGCCTCTAATTGCCTTTTTCCCCCAGCCCCTCTAGATAATCTGCTCTAATTGTAGCAGGAGAACTGGCTCCATCTCTCCCTGCCCTGTGTTACCTGCAGTGAAGAAAGCTTCTCCCATCGAGGATGAAGCTGAGGGGGGGATCTGAGATGATTGAGGTCAGCCACATCCTGTCCCCAGGCCCCTGTGGGCTGTGTGATGCCAAAGCTATGGGGGCAGAAGGAGGGGAGCCATCAAAGTACAGCCCGTCCATCCCGTTCTACCAGATACTGGGCTCCAGGGCTGGGCACTGTTGTTTTTAGGGCTGCGGGAGACAGTCTGCATGGGTACAGACCGTCCGCAGGGCTCCTTGCCGTGGTGTGGACTGACAGCTCTGCAGGGTGTCACATCTGCCCAGTGGACAATGCCACCCCTCACCTCTCCTTCCTCTCGCCTCCAGTGCCAGGCCTGGGGACGGTCCCCTTCTCCTTCGCCCCCTCGCTCATGTCTCCAGAGCGCCTGTCGCTCCCAGGCCACCATAAACCGCTGGGCAGGACCCGCTCGGAGCCCTTGCCTCAGAACCCCAAGGCCATCCAGCAGCAACTGGTTTACCAGCAGCATCACACCCAGTTCCTGGAGAGACTCAAGCAGCAGACGCATCTGGGCAAGGTAAGTGGTGGAGGAGAGGGATGCTAGAAGGGTGCAGGATGGCGTCCCTGCCAGCTGGCCGGTGGGTTCCAGACATCCAGGGTCCATGTGAGGTGCTGCCCATGCTCGTAGCAGCAAGCTGAGGGTACCTACTCCTTCCCTGGCTCCCCGTCCATTCTGCTCCTGCCCCCAGATGCCCTGCCGCCCCCCCATGACCTTCTTGGCCTGTCCTGTCCCCTGCCACCTTTGTGTGCTCATTCCTGTCCCCTCCGGTTGCAGCGCATGGCTAAATCCAGCGAGAAGCCCCGTCTGCGGCAGATCCCCTCCTCAGAGGACATGGAGGCCGAGGGGACGCTCCCAGAGGCCGGGGCTGAGGGCAGCGACCCGGTGAGGGCACGCGTGGAGCCCACACGGCCGGGGAGCAGCGTGAAGGAGTCCGAGAGGACGCAGAAGATGATGCAGCCTCAAGAGGAGCTTGTCCTACAGCAGGTACCCACGGGCTGGCAGGGGTGGGAGACCCCTGGGGAGGGGTCGGGGCTGCCAACCTGAAGCCCCTGCTGGGGACACGGAGCCCATGGGGAAAAGGGACAATGGCTTCCCTGGCTGTCCCCAGCTGCGTGGAGCCCTTGGGGTGGTTTGAAGCCTTCATAACAGGCTCAGGAGTGGGCTGTAAGAGGTGGAGTTCTGAGCCTTGTCCCTCTCTCCAGTTGTGGCTTAATTTGAGCATTATCCTGAGCAGGCAGCGTGCAGAGATCCCTGCCCTGCGACTTGGAGCAATTCTTTTCTCCATCTCTTGGTGTCTCCCTTTGGAGGCTTTGCACAAACCCAGCAAAGCTGGTGGCATCCTGAGCCTGGGAAGATCCAGATCAGACCCCGAGAGCCACCTCCATAAAGGGGTGCTGTGTGGGACACAGGCACCACGTTTGTACCTTCCTCCAGCCCAGGGCAGTTTGCTGGGACAGGGACGAGAGCTGCGGCCACCCCTGGTGTCAGCAAGGCTGGGCATCGTCCCCAGGTTGCTGGGCATCGTCCCCAGATCGCTGCGCCCGCAGCCGGGCTGCCCAGCACTGCGGGGCTGAGCCAGCAGAGAGCAGCAGATGCTGCGTGACACGTCCCAGCTCCTGCAGAGCGGCTCTGAGCCCCCCAACACGGAGGGGGCTGTTGCACCCAGACCCCGGGATGGTGCTCATCACCCTTCCCTGTGCCGGGTGGTGCTGCTGTCACCGTGCCGGCACCTGGCTCTGATGCCATGCTCACTGTCACCTCTCTCCATCAGGCCTATCTCTGGGATTCCTACCAGCGTGTGCAGCAGCAGCTCCTCAAGCGACAGCCCTTGGCCGACTCCCCCATGGTCCCCATCCACGCAGGGCACAGGCCCCTCTCCAGGGCCCAGTCATCTCCTGCCACCGCCACCGTCTCCCTTCCTGCCCAGGACACGGCCTCCAAGACACTGTCCCTGTCTGTGCAGGAGCAGCCAGCCAAGCCGCACTTCACAACAGGTATGGCCCCGTGCGGGGATGTCACAGTGGGAGCAGCAGCCGGACAAGAGCTGGAAGGGAGGTGGGGATGCCCAGTGGCAGATTAGCATCAGTCTCGGTCACCCCCAGACTCATAAACGCTCAGGAGTGCTCTGGCTGGCTGCAAAAAGAGCAGACCAAGCCATGATGGTCCCCTTCTCTGTATCTAAGGTGGCTTTTCCAAGCAGGACTTGCCCATCTGGCTCCTTGGCTACCATCCTGGTCCAGCAATGCTGGCAAGGTTCAGTTCTCATATATCCAGTGCAGGATTTGCTTCAAGCGTGTTGGGACAGAGATTTCCATGGTTTGAGGGTTTCAGTCAAATCACATAGTTACGGGTGTAACCCGTAAAGGAAAGGACCTGAATTAGGATCAGCACCATCGAGGCCTGGGTGTCCAACCCCGTCTCGGGCCAGCAGCTCTCCTTGTGTGTTGCAGGGCTGGTTTACGACTCGGTGATGCTCAAACACCAGTGCTCCTGCGGTGACAACAGCAACCACCCCGAGCACGCGGGCAGGATCCAGAGCATCTGGTCCCGTCTGCAGGAGAGGGGGCTGCGCAGCCAGTGTGAGGTGAGTGTGAGGGCGGCGGGGAGCAGATCCCTGGTTGGGAGGGGGATGCTCAGAGCAGATTCCATGGTGGTGTGGGGTATCCTGCTCCCACCTCCATCCCTTTAGCTCCCAGAACTTCTCAACCTCTTTATCACTATTATCCAGAGGGCTTGGATTGTCCACTGCTGGCAGAGCTGGTTATGGAACATACCAATCTGACCATCTCCAGCTTGGGTTGGCAGCAGAGTCTGCTCTGCTGGAGGATGGGCGTAGGGAGAGGCCCGATCCCTACTGACACAGGGTGTTTTCCCAACTCTGGGGACATCAGTGTCAGCTCCAGTCTGTTAGAAACCTCCTCCTGGTCCAGCTGGGCGACTGGTCCATACAAGGCTCTCTGGCCGTAGGAAGGTGGTGCTGGCATTTCCTGCCTGATCCCTGCCTGCAAGTGAGGGGGGTTGCCCCACTTCAAATCCAGTGCAGGAAGCACTGTGCTCAGCCTTGCAGCTGCCCCCGAGGCTGTGGTGACACGAGGTGTGACAGTGCTCAGACAGCAGAACGTGTCACCTCCACCCTTGGAGGCCGGCATGTGTGGGTGGGAGAGCTGGCATGTCCCACCTGGGGCAGCTTGATCACAACCCCTGTCTGTCACAGTGTCTGCGGGGACGCAAGGCCACGCTGGAGGAGCTGCAGTGTGTCCACACCGAGCGCCACGTCTTCCTCTACGGCACCAACCCCCTCAACCGCCTGAAACTGGACAACGGGAAGCTGGCAGGTGGGTCCATCCACATCCTCACCATCCTTCGGGCAGCCCTGCCCTCGCCTTCTGCCCGTCCCTCACGTCCACCTGGCACCCCGGGTCTCAGAGCACCCTTGGAGACCATGAAAAACAGCTCCTCTGGGGGCTGGTCCTAATTCTGGCCAAGCAGCCAGGCCGAACCTCCCTCCTTGGTATCCCCGCACCATGCACCCTGTCTCCCATCATTTCTCACCTCTGAAGTCCTTGCTGTCCCCTCTCTCTGCAGGGATCCTGTCGCAGCGGATGTTTGTCATGCTGCCCTGCGGAGGAGTGGGGGTAAGTGCTCCATCTCTGCTCTGGGTGGTTTTGGACGGGGTTGTTCCTCTCATCTGGCCCCAGCCAGGTCCTCCTGGTGGGCTTGAGCAGAGAGGGAGCTCCCAAAGCCTTTGGGCTGCCAAGGTGGGGATACCCTGGGATAGCCTCAGGTGGGAGCACTCCATCTGTGGGCAAGATGTTGTTGTATCAGAGTTTCCCCCTGTCCTGAGCATCCCAGCCTTGAGAGAGGATCCTTTGTGCCTTCTTACTCCGAGGGGCCCAGGAACTAAACCTCCTCATGGCCACGTCTAAGAGCCTGGGGTGTTAGAAGGGAGTGAGCTGGTGGGATGGCTGGGGGAAGCTGCAAAGCTGCAAACTGTGGTCTCCATTGGGTGGGGGGGTAGCTGTGCTGTGGGGACAGCAGCTTGCCCCTTCCCTCCAGACACTCCTCTGGCCTCTCCTTTCACAGCTTGCCGCCCTTGTTTCTCTCCATTCATTGCGTCTCCTCTCTTCCTCTCTCCCCCGTCTCTGTCCTTCTCTCTCTCTTTCAGGAGGGGTCTCACTCCATGCCTTCCTGCTGCCTCTTCTGGTTCTTCTCCTCTCCTTGCCCCTGCTGCTGGGCACCAGCTCTTCTCAGCCCTGTTTGCATCTACTTTCCCTGCTCTGCCCCTGCTCCCTGCCCTCCTCTCGCCCGTGGCGGGGGGGCTCCGTGGGCAGGGGGGAGCCTTTTTGTTGCACACATGGAATTGATCAGAAGAGACTTGAGTTTTCCGGCTCTGGCTCGGCCCTTGACGTGATCCTGATCAAACCAAGATGTTTGGTTAAACAATAAAATAAGATAAAGAAGGTAACGAGCCTTTTCTCAGTCACTCCTTCCAGCCCCCGGGTGCAGGGTGAGACGTGGAGCTTGGCTGGGGGCTGGGGCTGACAGCAGGCTGAGGAGCTGCCATACTGGGACCCGCTGGGAAGCTTGCCCTGTGGCGTTTGAGGTGGTCCGGCTCCACCGTGCCCAGCCCTTGGACTTCAGCCCCTGGCCCTGAGCAGGGCGCCTGGCAGACAGCGTGGGTCCCATGGCCGAGATCTGCTCCATGGGTGCTGTGTCCCCATCTGACCCATCCCTTTGATTTCCAGGTGGACAGCGATACCATCTGGAACGAGCTGCATTCCTCCAACGCCGCCCGCTGGGCCGCGGGCAGCGTCACCGAGCTGGCCTTCAAGGTGGCCACCAGGGAGCTGAAGGTAGAGTGGCTTCGTTTGGAGGAGCCAGAGCTGAGCATCACCCCATAGCCGGGCAAGAGGGGGGTGGGGGGACTTGCCAGCTGGCATTGGGTGCTCCTGGCCCTGTGCTGCTGCCAGCTCCATCCCCAGCTGTCCCCCTGTGGCAGGAACCGCCATCACAGGGGTGGAGGGGTGCGTGACGCTGGGGGCAGCAGCTCTGATCACTTGCCTTTCTTTTATCCCCCAGAACGGCTTTGCTGTGGTGCGGCCGCCCGGACACCATGCGGATCCTTCCACTGCCATGTAAGGGACCTTTCCCAGTCGGTGGGGCTTTGGGCTGGCACCTGGGGAGCCCCAAAACACACCTCCTTGGCCCAAAATCACTCCAGACGGACCTTCCCCAGGACCCATCTGTATCCTGGCTGGGGAGAAGGGAGGGTGAGCCCACCCTCCAGGGAGCACATGGGCGAGCAGGGAAGGGTGCTGAGGAAGGGCCCCAGAGCATTAACTGGCTCTGACTCCGTCTTTGCAGGGGATTCTGCTTCTTTAACTCGGTGGCCATTGCCGCCAGGCAGCTGCAGCAGAAAGGGAAACTCGGCAAGATCCTCATTGTGGACTGGGTAAGTCCGCTGGGTCCCCCAGCATGTCCCCGCTCCTCCCAAGGACATCCCCGGGAGCCTCCTCCCAGCTCTGGTTTGGAGACCTGAGAGCAGTGGAACCTCCTCCTTTGGGGACCAGCTGCGTGTCAGGGTCGGGGAGCAGGAGCAGATCCTGGGAATGGGGACCCAGCCCTGGAGCGGGGTGTAGATCCAGTTGCTTTTAGCCCCATTACGCTTTTGGGCCACTTTCAAGGCTGAAAAAAAGAGCGTTTTCCTTCTCTCTCCCTCTAGGATGTTCACCACGGCAATGGGACTCAGCAGATCTTCTACAGAGACCCCGACGTTCTCTACATCTCTTTGCATCGTCACGATGATGGCAACTTCTTCCCCGGCAGCGGGGCCGCCGATGAGGTGAGAAGCACCGAGGGGCTGTGAGGTCCCAGGGATGGCAGCGCTGGTGACAAAGGTGGCAGCCGGGAGAGTACTGGAGTGCTGGGTCCAGTTCTGGGCTCCCCAGTTCAAGAAGGACAGGGAACTGCTGGAGAGGGTACAGCAAAAGGCTACGAAGATGATGAGGGAACTAGAATACCTCCCTGAGGTCCCCTGAGGGACTTGGGTCTTTTAGCCTGGAGAAGAGAAGGCTGAGGGGGGATCTGATCAATGCTTATTGTGTCAGGAGGATGGGGCCAGACTTTTCCAGTGGTGTCCAGTGAGAGGACAAGGGGCAACAGGCACAAACTGGGACACGGGAAGTTCCATCTGAACATGAGGAGGAACTTCTTTGCTGTGAGGGTGGCAGAGCCCTGGAAGAGGCTGCCCAGAGAGGGTGTGGGGTCTCCTGCTCTGGAGAGATTCCAAACCCCCTGGACATGACCCTATGGGACCTGCTGTGGGTGAGCCTGCTGTGGCAAGGGGTTGGGGGAGATGATCTCCAGAGGTCCCTTCCCACCCCAGCCAGTCTGTGACCCTGTGAGAGTGGGGCACGGCCGGGTTTGAGCGAGGACAGTTTTGTGTCAGTGCCTTGCGGGCTCCTCTCCCCTTGATGCCTGGTTCACCCAGGTGGCTGCAGAGCCGAGGCTTTGTTCCAGCCGGTGGCACGGGGACGGTGCCTGATGGCTGCGAGGCTCAGGAAAATGCTGCAGCTTCTTCAGGCTTTGCAAACCCAGCCAGCTCCTGTGGCACAGGGCAGGGGTCTGGGACCCCCAGCCCTGCCTCCCTGGAGCCTGGCAGCGATGGAGCCCGCTCAGGGCACTGCCCCAGCATCGCTGCAGGCCACTTCCAGGCCTTCACCGGTGTCCTTGCTCTCTCACAGGTTGGTGCCGGCCCCGGTGAGGGATTTAATGTCAACGTAGCCTGGACTGGAGGGCTCGACCCCCCCATGGGTGACCCTGAGTATCTGGCTGCTTTCAGGTACTGGGCCTTGTGTTTCTGCTCCTCTCCTCTGTCCCTCGGAGTCAGGCTGAGCCAGCGCTTAACACCTTTTATTTGTTTTTTTACCTGCGCAGGACGGTGGTGATGCCAATTGCACACGAATTCGCCCCCGACGTGGTGCTGGTGTCGGCCGGCTTCGATGCAGCCGATGGCCACCCGCCACCCCTGGGTGGCTACAAAGTCTCTGCTAAATGTAAGGAGGGGGAAGCAGCGTTGCTGGCTCGGTGCAGGGGGCTTGTTCCCGCTGCCCACCCAGGCTGGGACCGTGGCAGAGGGGTGGCAGCTCTTCAGGGAGCCGGGGGAGATCTCTGGGGTTGTACCAGGCTGGCACTGAGGGCCAGGGCCCCGGTGCTCTGGGCAGGGAGGCTGACGACCCCCCCCTTGGGCTTCTCCTCCAGGCTTTGGCTACATGACCAAGCAACTGATGAGCCTGGCTGGCGGAGCCATTGTCCTCGCGCTGGAAGGTGGCCATGACCTTACGGCCATCTGCGACGCGTCGGAGGCCTGCGTGTCAGCCTTGCTGGGCAACGAGGTGAGGGCTGGGGGGCAGTGGCTTGTGTGGGTCGTGGCTGGGGGGCAGTACGGACGCTGTGAGCCGAGCCCTGGGCACAGCTCCCTCCTGGTGACCCCCTGTGTCTTCCTTTGGCAGCTGGACCCTCTCCCAGAAGAAAGCATGAGGCAGAAACCAAACCCCAACGCTGTGCGCTCTTTGGAAACAGTCGTCCAGGTCCAGAGTGAGTGTTCCAGGGGTTCAGTTAATAAGGAGGGGCCAAATGTTGGTATTTCCTCCCCTCTCCACTAAACCCCATGGCCTCCATGGCATAAAAAAGCCCTCCATCATCATCCTCCTCGTGGGAGGGTAATGCCCCACTCACTGCACGGCAAGCCCGGAGGCCTGGGGCACCCCTTTTCCTGGCACCTCCTGATTTTTGCTCCTCCTGCAGGTAAATACTGGGTGGCCGTGCAGCGCTTTGCCTCCAAACTGGGCTGCTCCTTCCTGGAGGCCCAGCACCACGAGGCAGAAGAGGTGGAGACGGTCACAGCCTTGGCCTCCCTCTCAGTGGCCGTGATGGTGGAGAAGAGGTGATGCTCTTAACTGATCCCAGGAGACATGGGTGCCCCTCACTCTCTGGGTGCCCGGCACCGAGCGTTGCTGTGATGGGGGTGGCAGCAGAGAAGGGCCAGGTCCCAGTGTCAGATGAGCTCTGGCAGGTCAGGACAGCGCTGGCTTTAGGCAGGTCTTGGGCTGTGGGAGGTGGAAATTACAACCGTCCTCCCCGCCAAGAGCTCTGATATTCAGCCCTTGTGTCCCGGCACGTTTGGCCTCGGCGTTGGGCATCGGTGGGTGGGGGCTTTGAGGTCCTGCATCGTGATCAGCACCTGAGTTGGCTTCTGGGAGATTTGGGTCTGGGCTCTTCCCAAACAAGATGAAAATGAGACCAAATCCTCTTCCCTTCCTGGGAGGCTGGAGGTGTGGGGGTTCATCACCTCCTTTCAGCAGAGTCCTCCCCACCCACCGCCTCTTCTCGTCCTCACCGGGATTCAGCCAGAGCCAACGTAGGTCTCGGTGGAGCGGGAAGCACTGGGAGGCTTGGGTTGTAGATGCTGGACTTGCCAGAAGGCCCCTTGATGCCGAGAGGGATGTGCTGTGTCACCCAGGTCTCCTCCTCTCATGTGTCGTATTTCTCCATTTCAGGCCACAAGACGAGCCGATGGAGGAGGAGGAGCCCGTGAACCAGTGATGAGCGGTGACGTTCTCTGCTCCCCTGCTTCCAGGATGTGGCTTGACTCTCCTGAGCCCAGCGCTCGCTCTTCACTCCTGGCTTCCCGTTTGCCACGTCATCCTCACTCCCTGAGTCATGGTCCTGACAGGGCACGGACCTTTGGCTGCCTCCTCTGCAGGTCTTCCATAAAGGATGCTCCTGCAGCCACCTGGGAGACATCCTCCTGCTCGGGGCCGATGGAAAACCATGAACTCCCTCTGCACGGTGTGGCCTTGCAAACCTGGACTGTGCCTGCCATCAGTCCCCAACCTTCAGGACCTGAAATCCCTCTGGGGACACATGTGAGAGGCCTCCCCATCTCTGGCTGTGGTGGCAGCCGGACGCAGTCCTGCCCTTCTCCTGGGATCTCCCTCACCCTTGGGAAGGGGGTGGGCGTTGGGATGGATGTTGTGGCCGCGCTGCGGGTGGTTGGAGCCGCCTTCGGGACCCAGAGCTCCTCCTGGCCCGGGCAGCGATGCCTCCGAGAAGCTGCCCCGTGTCTTCTCACCAAGGCTTCCTGGCTCCCCTTCCTCTGGTGGGGCACGAGGTGGGACAGTGACGTGGGGTCTGACCTCCTTCTGCAGGAGAGGGGTTTGGCTGCTGTGGGTGATGCCCCCATGGCCTAGCGGTGGGGAAGAGCGAGGGCTGGAGCGTTGCAGTGCCCGGGACGGCACCGTGGGACATCCTAAACCACTACCCAGAGCGCGATCCCTCTGGTGCCGGGGCTCTGATTTGCACTATGTACAATTGACGTGTGCTAATGTGAACCTACGGACTCTTCTTTCCATGGGAATTTTGGGAACAAACACCTCTTCGTGTGGACGTTGCCAAGGTGCCTTGAGCCCTTTCCAGCCCCCTGTTGACCTGATGAGGGTCTGTATCGTCTTCCAGTCCCCCCTCTGAGACCACCCAGTGCCTCGATGGGCTCCTCCTCTCCAGCTGAGATCACATCAACTCCTGTCACCCTCTGCTTGGGCTCGGCTCCCCCGGGGTCCCCAAAGCCCCAGCAGCGCCCTGCCTGTCCCTCTGCTGTCTCTGGGGGTGACAGAGGCAGGGTCAGGCCCCCCCCCAAATGAGGTGTCCATCTAGATTTGCTTTCTTCCCATCTCGTACTGCACCAGGGCATTGTGTGGCTTGTCACCCACAGAGCCTTCCACATGTCTTTCCTGTGTCCCGTGGGTTGTCCCACCAGGACGGGTCCCCGCTCGGGTGGCACGGTGCTGGGCTGCATCCGGGTTTGGGGATGGGGGATGGACGGGGCACCGAGACCTGGCTGAGCCCGGGAGGTGGCCGGGCTCCGTCTGCGGGCACAGGGAGGAGATTTTGTAAAAAAAAAAAAAAATAACAAGGATTAAAAAAAACCAAGGACCTTGGAAGAATAAACCATTTCTGCGTCTCAGACGGCCCAGAGCTGGGTCCTGCAGCGCCGGTCGATGGCAGGGACTGGGGAGGGGGTGAGTGTCCTTCACAGCTGAGTCACACGCAGAGAAGTCATCATGCCTACAGCGTGGCACTGCCCGTACCCCCACCCCGGGGGCTGCTGGAGCTCGGGTACCCCCCAACCCTGCGAGGTGGCCTGTGATGGGCACCCTCCTTGGCATCCTCTTGGTGGGCAGGAGGGAGGGTGTCACATTGCTTGGGTAGGAAGGGGTTAAAAAGCACCCCAAAACCTCTCCCTGTCTTCTCCAGAGCCTGGCCTTGTAGCTGCTGTCCCTCCGTCCTGTGGGTCTCCCCCCAGGTGGGCTCTAGGGTGGTGGGAAGGTGCTTCTTCACCTATGGGGCACTTGGGTGTTTCTGGTGTCCCCGAGCCGAGGCTGGTGCTGCCACCAGTTCCCCCAGTGCCCACCAGTGCAGCCCCTTCCCCCTGCTCCATCCCTGAGCCGGGCACCCGTGGCCCCCCCATCCCATGGCTCCTCCGGTGCCACCTCTCCCATGCCCTCAGCCCATGTCCCTCCCTGTCCCAGTCCCAACCTCGTCCCATCTCTCCCAGTGGGTCCCAGCTGGGCTCATGCCACACGGAGCAGTTCCTGACGGGACGTGGCCCAGGGACGCTCCTCGCTGCTGAGGAACCCCAAAGCTCAGCATCGGGGAAGAGTTTGTTCCCCAGTGTCCTCCAGGAGAACGCTGTGGGTGCAAGGGGGTGAGCTCTGCTGTGGAGGCCATCGCAGAGGGACATGCCCCAAGCAAATGGCCTCTTTCCCCACTTAATTTCTTCAGCATTTACCGTTTTTCAGGTTTTTCTCTGGGTCTATCAGGGCAAGACACCAAAGGGAAAAAAAAAAAGCTGTTAATAATTAAGCTTATTCATTCAAGGGCTGGCCCTTCCCAGCCTGGCAGGTCTGGGAGCACCTGGTGAGACCTTCCTGAGCGTCACCCAGCTGGGGTGGCCCAGGAATCCTTCATCCATCACACCCCTTGTGGTGGGTCACCCCAGAGGGGAGCTGAAGCCCTGGGGACCCCTCTGCATTCACTCCTTGGTTGTGTCCCCCCCGGCCCATGTGCCGAACGGCTCCCGGGGGGCACTGGCCCCGGCTGCCAACCGGGCACTTGTGGCTCAACCCCGAAGACGGGGCCAAGTGACGCAGGGGCAAGGTGGGGGTGTCCCTGGGAGCAGAGTTATGTGCTCGCTTGGAAGAGTCGCCCTTCCCTCCCCATGGTGCCCCCTAAACGCCCCTTGCTGCTGAGTGCAGAGGCTGGAGGAGGTGGTGAAGGTCCTGCCACGGTGGTGGTGAAGGTCCTGCCATGGTGATGCTGAAGCCCAGGACTGGTTGGGTGCTCCCATGGCTTCCTGAAGGAGGGATGGAGGGAAGGACCTCCCCGAGCTCCCCTCTGCCTGGTTTTAGCAGCTAACCATCAGGGGTGTCCCACGGTGAAGGCAATGGTGGCCATCTCCTCCAGCTCCAGGTAGGAGCAGCCAGCCCTGTCACCACATGTCCTGGACCAGCAAACTCCACGCTGTTGTAACTGGAGAATGGGACCTTCAACCCCCCCCCAGAAGTCACCTGGGGAAGGGTTGTCGGTGTGGTGAGAAGAACCACACAACACCACGGGATGCTGTGGGGCACCCAACATCCCGCTAGGGGGGTCCCTCAGGGACAGGGGGTTCCACCAGGACTCGTGATGATACAAGGGGCAGAACATTCCAGGTCCATCCCTCCCGGCCCCAAACACCTTTTCTCCCCACAACTTTCTGTGTCTTTGGTAATGGCAACCGTGTGACTCTGAGCATTGGAAAAAAACCCCAGGCCCTCTGTTCAAATTACCGATCTTCTCTTGGGGCTGATGTTTCACTCGTTTTAAAATAAGTCAATATAAGGATTTATTTTTTAAAACAAGACTCAACAAAACGTTACTTCAAAAATCATTTTTAAAAAGATATTTTACCCTTTTTTAAAAAATTAGGGTTGGAAGCCTGAGTCTCCACAAAGTGCTTTGTTTTTAAAGCACTTTTTTTTTTTTTTGAAATAAAAGTTGCATTTTTAATTATGGTTTCATTTTTGGTCTGTAAAATATTTCCTCTGATGCAGGCAGCGAAGCCATCCACAGCCCTCTTTTTAATGGGATTTTTATTTTTTTTAAGCACATTCGGATGTTTTTAAAGGCTGCAGTTGGCTCCCGGCAGCCAGGAGTCCACTCACGGCGTACAGAGAAATTGAGGAATATACAAAAAAAAAGGTAGCCTGAGCCTTGCTGTCGCTTCTCCTTGGATTCTCTGGTGTCGAATAAAGTGTGATCACTAATTGAAACTGCTCGTGAGTCATTTGTAGCACGTCTCTCCCACGCGGATTATTTCGGGTTGCACGCCTGTCGCAGCCTCGCTCACGGGGACTTTTTTCCCCCCCTGTTTTTCTGTTCTAACGAGCAAAAATATCTGATTCTCTTTTGCCCAATTTAAATAAAAGCGGCCAAGCACCGGCGCTGAGGGAGTGTGCGGGGGCGAGCGGGCGGCCGCGCCACCTCCTGCTTACGACAGCGCCATTTCCTTAGGAAACGCAAGGATTGAACCCTGGAAAATTCCCCCCGGACTTAATTGGGATCGTCTGGAAACCCCAACACCATCCGTCATCCCCCCGAAAGAGCCTGAATTTCCCCCCGGAGCAGCATCGCTCTCCAGATGACCCCACACGCTCCCAAAATGTCCCCAGACGCTCCCGAGATGTCCCCAAACGCTCCCACTCTGGGAGGAAGGGCTGTGTGTAACATCCACAGCCGCCTTCTCCAATAATTTCAAAGAAACGGGGTTGTTCTGACGGAGCGGCTGATTTTCAGAGATGTCTACGGGATGCGAGGGAGCAGGGGGTGTCACGAGCCTGGGGGTTGCTGGAGGGGTTCAGCAGCCCCCCAAATCCTCCCTGCAGGCCAGGCAGCGGCTCGCGCCGTGGCACCGTCGCAGTGCAGAGCTCCAGAGCAGGGTAAAACCCGAGCCGTGCGGGGCTCCGTGCTCCCTCCTTGGCCAAAGCCTTGGATGCTGAGTTCTCACATCCCCGGGACCAGCCCAGCGAGGGTCCCGGCATCCCGAGAGGAATTGTCCTGGAAAGCGGGGGACACCAAGCCCGCTGTGCCGGGGACATTGCCTTCCCTGCAGCTCGGGAAAGTGGTTCTCTCCCGGAGGAGAGAACTTGACTGGTCCTTACCTGCGAGTCAACAATAAATTACACCCTAAAGAGTTTCGTGCACAGCATCGTTCCGAGCCAAACAGCTGGGTCCTGGGTCGGGGTCCCTCTGCCGAGGGGTCAGAGCAGCCCTGGGTGGGGGGCTGCGGAGTCTGGGGGGGTCCCTCTCTCCTGTTTCTGCAGAGTTTTTCGGGTGCCGGGAGAGAGCGGGGTGGCCGGGGCTGGGTGCCGGGGCTGGCGAGCTGCGGCTCTTTCCATCGAGGCGGAGGCGGGAGACCTGGGGGGAGACGGGCAGGGTCAGCCCCGGCTGCCAAGACGCCGAGGTTTTGGCACGGCCAGACCCGGCTTCCCAAAACCGTGCAAAATCCAGCTCCGGGCTGGGAAGAGCCGCGTTGGGTCGCTGGCTCCCCAGCCTTCGTGCTTCGCATTCGCAGACTTCCCCGCAGCCGCAGGGGTTTGCATGGGACGCGCTGGGAAACGTCCCCACACCTGAGCCTGGGACCCCTCAGCGTTCCAAAAAATCAAGGCTTTTTACCCAAAATATGCTTCTCTGCGAGGATGGAGAAGGAAAGCAGCCAAACTGCTCGTCTCTCCTTCCCCTCCACGGGGGAGACCGGCATTCCCCTGTGATGAACCGTTCCCTCTCCAGCCTGGAGGATGACGGGCTGTCCCCAGGGCGGGTGACGCCAAAGGGGACCCTGTGGAGCTGCCGGGCGCCAGTCGGGAGCCGGGGGCCGTGGGGGGGTGAACAGGGCCAGCCAAGCCAGTGGCTTGAGCTGGACCTTGGGCTGGGGGAAACGGCTCCTGCAAGGGCTGGAGGAGATGAGAAACGGCTCCAGTGGGTCCTGAGGGACCTGGCGTGGGGAGAGTCCCCCCCTGTGGGGCAATGGCTCCGTTCTGCTGGCCCTGGCACTCCCCGGGCTTCCTCCCCACCACCCCCAGGTCTCTGGTTTTATTTCATCCCTCCCCTCCTCCCCGTCGTTGCCTCCTGCTTTTTCTCTGCGCAAGAGCTGAGACCTTTAACTCTCTGGAGAGGAGCCTGGAGAGGAATAAATCAAACCCTCCAGTAATTCAGCCCTGGGCACGGCTGAGGTAATGCAGCCGGGGGCTGGCGGGCTTCTGGGGGCAGCCCCTGCCCACCCTCTGCGCAGACAGGGGCTCGCAGACAGGACAGAGCGTGCCCGAGCCGGGTGGCAGAGAGAGAAAAAAATCCCCAAATCCCAATGTGTCCCGATGCTGAGCCTTTGGGACCCTGGTCTGAAAGGTCTGTGGCGGGCACTGTGCACATCCACGGGGCTCAGGGGCAACCGTGCCCGGCGTGACAGGCAAACAGAAAGGCTGGGATCCAACCGGTATGGCACGGGGATGTCCTGGGATGCAGGAAGAACGGGTATGAGCATCTCAGCCCAGCCCATATAGAAATTAATAACCTCCCCCTGCCTCACAGCACGGCCATGTCTCAATCCAGGAAGGTCTAACACCAAATAACATGCTCATGGCGTGATTTGAAGGTCAGGGAAGAGCCTCCAGAGAGCCCAGGCCCGCTCCGAGCCTGGGATTGGGGACGGACGTTCACGGGGCTGGCATGGATCAGACACGGAGCAGGGACACGCATCCACCCCGCTGTGAGCCCGTCCCCAGTGTCCTCCTCTCCCTCCACCGCATTAACACCCTCGTCTCTGCCCAGGTACAGCCCTATAAAAGCAAATTAAATGCAAAGCCCGTCTCGTTAACGCATCTCCTCCGCTCCCCCTCAGATCCCAGGTGCATTCCCGTGACATTTGGCAATGAAATACGGGCTCATTTCAAAGGCATTCCTCTGGGCTAAGCGAACGCAGCTGAGATCTAGCGAGCCGGTCTCCTCGTGGGGATCGTAAACGGGCCGGCATTTCAATGCTCACGAGGGCTGGCTCCGTAATTTTATCTGTTTTAATTTTAACTAATCCTGAGTAGCGCTGAGACCCTGCCTTCCTGCGATGGAGAGGGCCCTGGTCCCCCCGGGCAGGTTCGCTGTTGAGTTCTTCCGTCTTTAATAGAAAGGTGGAAGTTTTTGCTGGGAAAAGGGTTTTCTGATGATGAAATTAAGTGCAGCCCTTTGCCACGTCCTTGTGCCGGGTCCTGTGCCAAGGGCCCTGGAGAGGGATCTGTGGCTCTCCCTGCTCCAGGCTGAGCTCCGGGAGCTGCGGCAGAGCAGATGTGGGACACCAAGGCCAACCCTTGCTCCTGCAGAGCAGCCGGGGTGTCCCCGGTGTCCCCTGACAGCCCCGGCATGGCATGGGCTGGTGGTGGTCACACTGAGCAGCCCCAGCCCCAGCTGGTCCTGCATTCTTACCCAGATCCCCTGCATGAGATCAGATCTGGGATTTTGGGGGCTGTCCCACGTCCCCCATCCAGGGCAGCTCCTCCTGCCCCAGGGCACCAACGCTGGAGCCTTCAAGACACCAAACACCTCCTCTTCTACCTGTCCATCCTGCAGACGCTGTGGGTTCCCCGGCTCCGTGCTCCTGGGGGAAGGCAGCGGCCTTTGGAGGAACCTTTTGGCCTCTAAACCTGCTCCAGGAGCAAATCTCGGAAGCTTCCTGCGTGGACGGGAGCACGGCTGGGACTTAACACGGAGAAAAGAAAAATCACCTAGGCAGAGATTTCCCAGGGTTTGGGTAATTCCTCGTCTCTTCTGGGAGCTCAAACCAAAAGTGAAAGCAAGATGTTTCCCCAACCGCTGGACCTGGCTACGGAGGATCCCAGTCCTGGGCTTGCTCTAACCCAGCCTGGGGGTCCGGGGCCACCAGTTTAACCAGCAGTGAGCGAATGGACCCACTTCTTGTTATTTTTAAAGGACTAAGCCAGGGTGGCAAGGCAGGCGGGACCATAATTTCGTGCCAGGCTGCAGAGGGGTCTCGGCTTTTTGAAGCAGATGCTGCTTTAAATGCATTTTCTGAGCAGAACTGAAAGGGGAAGGGAGCTCTCCCCGAGCTCCTTTAATACCCTGGTGCTTTAATACTGTGCAATGAGACGTATTTATAAATAAAAGAAAATGAAACATCCACCCGACAAAGCAGACTCCAAGCAAGAGCAACAGTCCCCAAAGGGAAGATTTATCCAAGGTCTTTCAGGAGAGACAATTAAGTGAGGGCAACGCGAGAAAGACAATAAATCCAGGGAGACAAATGAAGGGCAAGGAATATCACCCCTTACAACTCCGCCAGTCTTTCCCCCCCAGCAGTTTCAGTTTCCAGCCTCATTTTCTCCTCCAGCAGGAAAAAGAAACCATTTTAATGTGCTCAAGACTGCGCTGAAAAACCGTGAGCTTGGGGGACTTCAAACATTATTTTTCTTGCCTGAGGGCTCAATCCCTCTTTCCCCGGATGATGTCTCCTGGTTAACAAGGGCATATCCACATCCAGCTTTCCCAGCGCCCTTTGATATTTAATAGGCTGGGTTCTAGCGGGGACCAGTTTGCCGGCGCTCGCAGCAGCCTTTAGCTGCTTTACATTATAAAATTACAGTCCCATTGCAAGCGCTGGGTTAATTCACTTACGGGAGGGAGCTGCAGCCTTTCCAACCCCGGCATCGCTTCCCCGCTGGCTCTTCCCTCTCCTTGCTCTTTGCTTAGCAAATCCTCCTCCCGTCGCTCCCAACCGGGAGCTGCTAATTGGTACCCGAATACCGCTGCAGGTTGGCACAAAGCAGGTTATTATCTATTCAGCTGAAGGATGCTTTGCCTCGAGGCAAGAACGGGAGTCGCTGGGGATGAATATTAACCAGCGATGAGAAGCACACTGAGGGTACCGCGCTCTCAGGGCACCAGGGATTTTCACACGGAGGCTTTTTCATTTAGCAGAGAGGTCTTTAAGATCGCTAAGGGTCTTTAATTCCTCTGTTTATCATGGGAACACAATTCCTGCCAAGCACTTGGCTTAAATAAACAGGTCTGGAAGTCAATAGCCGGGCGCAGGGCTGCACGTCAGCCCACACACGCAACCGGGAGCAGACACACACGTGTGTGCGCCGACAGCCCCAAGGCAGGGGGCGATGGGCAGGGGATTCCAAACACCCCCACAAGGTGAAAATCCCTTTACCTGGGCTTTAACGATGTGCACAGCTCGTTAGCACAGACCTGGAGCTTTTAAAAACCATCCAGCAAAGGAACTCACGCTCCTGCCGGGCTGATTCCACCTCTCTTGAAACCTGGGAGTGGGGCAGAGCCAAGCACGGAGCATCCTGAATCCCCCAAAAGAGGAAAACCCCCAGAAACTGCCAAACTCACCAGGCTGGAAAAATGTGGTGCCAAGAAGAGGGTGAGGGAGAGGCTTTGGGGGGGGGGGGTGGGGGGGGATATGGGCTCAGTCTGACTGTCCTTGGCATCTTTTTTTGGCTTCTCAAAGTGAGAACAAGTAGCCACAGGCTTTGGTTCTGGCTGTGCCCAAGGGGAAGGTGCCCCGGAGGGACCCGGCCCCGGCAAAGGGGCAGCAGTCCTGTTTCCCGCAAGGACGGTCTTTCCCATCAGTTTTTAAACAGCCAGGTCTGCCCGGAATAATTTAAATCTATATAGGCATTTAGAAAACTGGCAGCTTTTCTGCTGGGTAGAAGAGATCTTAGCAAGGTTTGCAGGGAAACAAGAGTTTAAATGTGGCACATCCTTAAATGAAGTCCCCCCTGGGAGCCGGTCAACATCTTTAGCCAGCGGCTGCACCTCTGTCTGCGGATCCGGCCTGAAATTTAGGGCTTGTTAATTGGCAAACCCCAAAGAAAGGAGGGTCAGCGGTGCTCAGGGGGGACACCGGCCAACGGCAGAGGGTCCCTCATCGCTCGGGCAACACTTGGGCAGCTTTGCAGGAATTTGCTGTGATTTATTTTGTCTCAGAAAGGTTGCTTTCCTCCCTTTTCTGCTCCCTCTAGCCTTTAAAAATGTGAGACCAGGGGTGAAGAGTAGATTTGGGTTGGTTTTTTTTTTTTTTGCACTATGGCTTCCCCCGCACATACCCTAAAGGCGAAGGTGCTGGGACCCCATCACCCCGGGGACTGGTCTCACCCTGGGCTGCAGCATCACACCAGCTCCCTGCTCCCGCCGGGGCTCAGCGTGGCCTTAATTTGGGTCTTGCACCCGCTCAGCGCTTCCCATCGCAGGCTCTGGACCAGCTGGTGCTATAAATACCCTGCGGGAACCCCACGGCCGGGCACGGGCACCCGCGGCCCCGCACTGCCCGGCCAGGAGCAGACATGGCATTTAGGGAGGCTGCGCGAGGCTGACCCCAGCTGCTGGCAGAAAATAAGGATAAAAGGGTTTTCCACATTGAAATAAGAATAAAAAGGCTTTCCACCTTGAAATAAGAATAAAAGGGTTTTCCACAATGTAGCCCTTAGTGGTGGGTGCAAGAAAAATCAGAGTCCTTTTGCCGTTGGCTTCCCCAGAGGACCCGGTGAGCCCTAAACCCCAGCGCTGGGGCCAACACAAGGCAGGGGCTACGAGCTGGTGCCCAAGGAAAGCCAGAAGCCCTGGCCCTGTTTAGGGGACAACAGGGACTCTCAGGAGCTGGGCTGGTCTCCCATGAATTATCCCTAAAGTCCACAGCTTGGGAATGTCCTCCAGATCTTTCCGCTCCTGCTCATGGGCTGCAGGAAATGTTAGCACGGAGCTGACCCTCGTCTCCCCGTTCCCTCTTACTCCTGGCCCAAATAAAACCTAAAACACTGAAAATAGGATTATTCCCCTCTCAACAGCTTTCCAGGGATTGAAGGGATGCTCAGGTGGTGGCTGGATGGTGCTGAGTACCACAGACAAGGGGTGCAAGTGGGCAAACCTCGCTGCCCCGGCAGCCTCGTTTGATATTCCATGCCCTGCAGTGTAGGGTGGCTACAAATCCGAGGGGACAACAGGTCCCATCGTATCTGCAGAGCTTTAGGAGAGGGACGGGAAGAAGCCTGGTGGCCCCAGGGCCACCCAATGGCTTTGGGAAATGGATGCGGAGTTTGGCCGAGGCGGCGAGGACAAGGTGGGCACAGTGGAAGCAGCCACCGCTGTCGGCCGATGGCTGCGGGGCCACCGCTGGTCTTGCTTGTGCCATTTTGACACCTCGGTAGCCCAAGCACATTTGGGAGGGTGTCTGCTGATTTACACACCCTCCCGGCTCACCGTGGGAGGATAAATCAGATTTTTAAAGCCCTCATTTTAAACCTTTCACTAGCTTGCCCCGGACCAGACCCCGCTAAATGAAACCAGTGGCTTTAGGGCACCGCTCGTCCCCCTGCAACGTCCCACCGGCCCCGGCGAGGCTGGGAATCGCCACCTCCTCCGACCGCTGGCCTTGGTGGCGTCTGGGGTTCGTTAAAGAAAATCGCTTGCACGTGGAGGCCGAGGAGGGGGTGGCCGCTGTGCGCTCCCCCCGCAGGAGCGGGCTGGGGAGATGCGCAGAGGATGCAGGAGGAGCGGCGGTGGCGGTACGTACCCCGGCTCAGTGGGACGCGGACATGGACCAAGCCCCTTCCATCCTCCAGACGGAGAAGGCGTAGCTGAGCCTCTCGTGGGCCAGGTAGTTGCAGCTGGTGATCTTGTGGTCCAGCTCATCGCTCTGCAGGACCTGGTACAAGAAGTCTATGTAGCGGGCGGCCAGCTTGAGGGTCTGGATCTTGCTCAGCTTGTCGGAGGGCAGCGTGGGGATGATCTTCCGCAGCTCGGCGAAGGCGTCGTTGAGCGACTGGGTCCGCTGCCGCTCCCGCACGTTGGCGATCACGCGCTGCGTGTGCACGTCCTCGAAGGACTGCGGGACGGGGCTGCGCTTGCTGCGCTTGCCCTGCGGCGAGGGGGCCCTGCACTCCTCGGCCGGCTTGCCCCCCTGGCCCCGCTTGCGGAGGCATTTCTTGTGCAGCCGCTCGCCTTCCTCCTCGCTGGTGACCAGGCTGCCTTCAGGGGAGTCCGGGCACATGCTTTCTTCCTTCATCTTCTCGGCACCTCGCAGGCGAAGGGCTTGGGGGTCTCAGGAGGTGCGGTGGCCGCAGCACATGGGCGAGGTGGCCTGGAGAGGAGCCAGCGCCCGCTCGAGCGGTGCAGCCCGGAGCATCCACCCTTCAGCCTCCCCAAACCTCCCAAGCCTTGCGGAGCCCTCCAAGGAGCTCGGTTGGTTTTTCCTTTGGGCTACGGAGAGGAGGGCGTTCGGATAACTTTTGGGAATGGCTCTTGCTGATAGGGCGAGGAGGACCGTGGGCGGACCAGGCACAGACCAATGCAGCCGAGCAAGGTAACGCAAACATCAGTGGAGCTTATGGGTTCCAGATTTCCTCCCTCCCTCCTCCACCGACACCCCCAAGGCCTCTGGCACAGATGCTCCTGCCGCTGCCCGGATGTCAGGGGACATTGCCTATGCTAATGTGAGCACTCGCCATGGAGTTCAGGGCAATCTTTTTGATTTTTAGACTTCTTATTTTTTTTAAAACTTTTTTAAGCCTGGTTGACCCTGCAAAACCCAGCCAGAAATATTCACTTGTCCAGTTTGGAATAGGAGACTTTCATCTAGGAGAGATTCAAGTGGAAATGTGGGGCAATGGATGTTTCAGTGAGCAATACATGGTATTCTCTGAGTCCAAAGGAAGAAGCAACAGTGACAGGCATCCATACTGCTCTTGGGAAATGGCATAATTCAAAATGAACTCGAGTTTGTATCCATCCATCCATCCATCCATCCATCCATCCATCCATCCACCCACCCGTCCCTCTTCCTCTGTCTACATTTCTGGCAGTCTACAATAGCCCTTATTTTACAGGTGGAGGGAAGCCAACACTCATCCACTATCATTCCTCTCAAATAAATATGGCAGCTATTGCAGATAGGGAGAGTGTGACAGGTCCAGACCCTGTTCCGGCTGCATCCACAGCCAGTTCTTCTCCTGATTTCCCCAGGAAATCAAGCACTATAAGCTGTATCCCTTACACCCCTCCTGAGCTTGTCTATGAATAAACCCACTTTCTCCTCCCTGCAGAAATGCTGGGAGAGCGGCACCTCTTTTAGCCAGGGTTGGAGGTCCAGATTCAGACTACCAAGCCATAAAATATTCTGCACAGGTTCCACCTTATATTAGATTTCTTTCAGCCCTGTGTTATCACACCAGTAGAATCAGCACATGAAACTGGAGTCCATTGGTGGCGGCCCACCTTCCTCCCACATCCAGCCACCAGCTCCCAAAGTCCTCCTACACCTTTGGGAACTCCAGTAACCTTCCCATCTCCTGCCTGTGCCCTCTGCCTCTCCAAGAGGTTTCTTCTCCAGCATGTCTTGACCTCATCCAAGCTGTCTCTGCTCATAGAATCATAGAATGGTTTGTGTTGGAAGAGACCTCAAAGATCATCAAGTTCCAACACCCCTGCCCTGGGAAGGGACACACCCCACCAGACCTAGTTGCCCATCACACTCTCCTGGCATTGCTCCCTGCTTTGGTCATTGGGAACTGTCACCTTGAGTCTCTTTGGAGGGTCACTGAAGTCCTGGCATGATGCTCCTTGGGGACATTGGGATCCATCCCCAGCAGAGCTCCAAAGCCCTTCCTACAATCTTGTTTTGTTATTCTGTCAAATGAGAGCACAAAGGGGTATTATGGGAACAATATAGCTTAAAACAGTATCAGTAATTCATCGAAAATAATTAAAATCATATCAATAAAACAGAAATTGATGAGTTCACATATGCCTGTCTCGTTATAGATGGTTTTAAATTAGCTCCTTTTCATAACACCTAACAAGTTTCCATATATAAGATATTTTACAAACAGAAGTAAATGATGTTCTACTGAGTTCTCCTGCACCCATGAGCCAGCACCGAGCTGCGGGGGGATGCCCACCTACCCCCGACTGGCAGCGATGGGGATGTGGCAGCTCAGGCTGGGCAGGACCAGGAGGATATGGGAGAAACTCCTTTAAATGCAATGACTTTTCCTCTTTTTTTTTTCTGTCTTGCTGCATATAACAAATTAATATTCTCATCTTGTCAGTATTATCTTCATCCTGAATAACCTGGGCTGTTGCACTGCAGTCTTCTCTTGAACCTCTGTTCAAGACCCTCTGACCTGCTTCCTACAACCTGAAGAGGAGGAAGATGTCTGCTCTGCTCTTTGAGGTGGGGGCTGAATAAGAGCAAGCGATTTGGCCAGTGTTGCTCAAGCAAGAGACACCCATTTCTGGTAGAAAAACCTCAATTCAAGCTCAGCTACAAGGTATTTCTTAAAAATGTGCTACAGGAAGCACCTGTAGCCTTCCTGACCAGACACATGTCCTAGTGTCCACCAGTGCTCACGACAAAACCCTTTCCAACCCTTTCATCTTCCCAGTTACGCCTGCCCAGATGCTGTGTTTTCACTCAGGATGCAGGTCCCCTACAGGGGCTTTTCTCTATTTTAAGGAAATAGGTGTTTTCACATCCTTCCATGGGTTTCTCTTGAACATTCTTCATGCTGGGTGAGGGCCCAAGTGAAACGTCAACCTCAAAGAGCCACCTTGGCCCCTGTCCCAGGGAGACTTGACCAATGCTGGAGGATGGGGGTTGGTCTCTTCTCCCAAGGAACAGGCAATGGGATAAAAGGAAATGGCCTTAAGTTGTGCCAGGGGAGGTGTAGGATGGATATTAGGAAAAAATTCTTCACTGAAAAGGTTGTCAACCATTGGAACAGGCTGCCCAGGGCAGTGGTGGAGTCACCATTCCTGGAGGTGTTTAGAGGTGGTGCTGAGGGACATGGGTTAGTGGTGGGATGGGCAGTGTTGGGCTCATGGTTGGACTCGATGATCTTCAAGGTCTCTTCCAACCAAAACAATTCTATGATTCTGTGATGTTGAATCTGAGAGGGCTTTGGCTCAGCCCCATCCTCCCTGTGCTCATGTCAGGGGTGGCAGTAGCCACAGATGGGAGCTGGCAGAGAGCCAACGGGTGAAAAATGTCCAGTGTTGCTTAAAGAAGTAAAAGACACTCAGAAACAGGTTGATACTCGGACCTGCCGGGATGGAGCCCGGTAACTTTGCTCCTTCCTCCTCGCTGACGCCCGCAGGGCATCGGCTCAACGTGTTACTCACACGTGAGCGTCGTCAAGACAGCGACGAATATCAGATGTTCATAATGCAGAAAGACAATAGATCACAGGGGCCTGGGAAAGCGAGAGAAAACAAAGGGCGAGGAAAAAATACCCCAGGGAGGGCAGGATTGAGGCAGGATCCAGGATCCTCTGATCCCGCGCTTGGAGGAGCTGGCTCAGCTCTGCCGAGGGCTGGGGAGCTGCCAATGAAGACCAGCTGAGGCACGGGCTTGGGCCTGGGGTTTATTTTTTTATTATTTTTTTATTATTATTGTTTTCCTTCTAAAAAATAAAAAAAAAGAAAAAAGTTTAATTTAATTTCGCTGGCGAATGGTTTTGGATGAAGGAAGTGAAGTATTTGGTATTGTTGCTGATATCCTTGAGCAAAAGGAGAAATACAATGAGCTTTGATCTGCAGGAAGGATCAGCAGAGCTCCCCGAACTGCCCGCGCAGGCTTTTTAACCCAGAATTGGATGCTTTGTGGCAAGGGTATTTTTTTTTTCCCTTAAACATTTCAATTTGTTCTTTCAGAGCGTGTTTTTTTGGAAGAATATTAATATAAACTTTTCATGGAAAGGTCACGAGTCACCAAACTGGTTTCAATAACTTTGCTTTTCCAGTTAGCTGGAGGTTTTATAACGCTCGTTTTGACAGATCAGTGAAAATTTCAGACCTTAAATATGTGGAGGAAAAAAAAAAAAAAAAGCCTAGCTCGCTTGATTCAGTGAGAAGCCACCAGATGGAAGATTTGAATTCCCACCATGTCCCAGCCCCTCTGCCCACCTCCCCTCCCGGTTCTCCTCCTCCGCCCTCTCCCTACTCACATCCATCTTTCCTGAGCAGCATTTTTTCTGGGTTTAGGTAGGAAATGTCCCCAGCGCTGGGGTGTCCTCAGCATTTCTGAGCCTGGAAGATGCTGAAAAGGCTTCTGTGGGTCCAGTTAGCCCTTTGGAAAGAAAGGAAAGGTGAAAAGCAGTAAGCAAGACGCTGCCAAAGCACACATGGGCGGGGAGCAGGGGTCCATCGCCTGGAAACCAGGGCTGACACACACCAGTAACTACAGAGGGGCTGGAGGACCTCAGATGGGAGCTTCTTCATGGGGTTGCGGTGGGAACTGAGGTTTGTTTAGAAAGGGGCTGAGACGTCCCCTCAAAACCACATCCTTTGGTGGGCTGAAAGGCCATCATGGTCAGCCTGAGCCCATTTCTGTCTCAGCCTCACACCACCTGTAGATGTTTTTCACCAGCCTTCACTCCTGGATCTCTCTGATCCCCCTCTGCCACCTGCTTGGCTGCAAAACAAGCCAAGCCCTCTCAGTCTCTTCCCCGTAAGCAGGTCTTCAAAACCCGTGGTGATCCCAGCTCGACTCCATGCTGTCCCCAGGCTTCCCTCTCAGTCCCAGGAGAGTTGACCATTGGCACAAACCCTTCCTCACCTCCTTTCAGTACAAGTCACCATCTCAAACATCAGACTGTTGTCCTGGGATGTCCTGGCCTCTCTCCATCTGCCATAAGTCTTCAAGAATGGGCCACCAGCGCAAGAGGTGGTCGCTCTTTGCATGGTCTGAGGGAAAGTATGGCACTGCCATGACTCCAGGTCCAACACTGTCCCACTCAGGACATCCCATGGGAGAGCAGAGGAACCACTTACTATCACAAAGAGCAACCAAATGTATTTGCTTCTTATTCACTGGTGACACAGGACACATCTTCTGACTTTCCTGAGTTGGATCTAGAGTATGGGGACCTGTCCTGAGCTTGTTGGACACACTGAGCTGGGTAGACTGCGATGGGAGGAGGTCTCAAGGGGTAGATGGGTTCTTTGGGTTAATGTGCACTGGAGAAGAGCTGGTTCTCCACCAGCACGGCAGTAAGGAAAGTGGACAGGAGGTTTCTCCATCCTTGGCTTTTGGGAAAGGGTTGAACCCGGGATTTTTCTTATGCTGTGTGGCATAAACCAGGGCTGCATCTGCTACAACAGCGTAAAGAGGGAGATGGGGAGAGCTGGGTTCAACCCAACCAACCTCCACAGGTGCAGTGACTTGCCCTCGGTGGGCAGTGGGGCTGGGACAGGACCTACCTCCCGCCCTGCGCAAAAGCTGATTTGGGCCAGAGAAGCTGAGAAAGTGCCACCCCCAGCTCCACCCTCGCTTTTCTTGCTGGTAAAAGGGGGCTGCAAACCTGCCGGCCGCCGCAGAGAGCTGGGATAACGCGGTCCATGTGTGAGCCCGGTGCTGCCGATACCATCGCTTTGATGGCCGAGGACCTGATTCCGCTTGCAAATAATTCCGGGCACAGAATCAGAGGCTGAGCCTTGATGCAAAAACTTTTTTTTGGGGTGGGTTTGGTGTTTTGGGTTTTTTTGTTGGTTTTTTTTTTTTTTGCAAGCTCCTTTTCTTTGTTAGAGAGGATAAAAATAATCTCTATTTTATCCTGCGTGAAAAAAAGGAGGATAACGCTAATAAATTGAGAACATTAAAGGGAGCCAGGAATAGCCGCTGCCCCTGGAGGCTGGGGAAGCAGCTTTGGTTTCGCAGGTTTTTCTAGTTATTGCAGTGTTAGAGTGGAAACATGTGTGGTGCGAATAAAAATGCGAGGCATCCGCTGTAGCGTGCTGTTGCTGCAGCAACCGCAGGGAATATGGGCGCGGGGGATCGTGCAGGGCTCTGGCTGTAAAAGGGAACCCGAGCGCCGCGGGGCCCTTTGATCTGGGCGCCTGCAGCTCTGATTGATGGCCTCGCAATTCATTTCCTTGTCAAAGTGACATAATGTTCCTGGAACTCGCTGAACTCTTTAAGAACTAAAAGATGTTCCCCACCAACCCCCCCACC
>JAOXJK010009765.1:0-45177 GCA_025774025.1 Xenus cinereus | reverse complement strand
AGAGGCTGAGGGAGCTGGGGGTGTTCAGCCTGGAGAAAAGGAGGCTGAGGGGAGACCTTCTCCCTCTCTACAACTCCCTGAAAGGAGGTTGTAGAGAGGTGGGGGTTGGTCTCTTCCCCCAAGTCACAGGTGATAGGACAAGAGGAAACGGCCTCAAGTTGCACCAGGAGAGGTTCAGATTGGATATTAGGAAACTTTTTTACACTGAAAGGGTTATTAAGCATTGGAGGGCTGCCCAGGGAAGTGGTTGAGGCACTACCCCTGGAGGTATTTAAGAGATGGGTTGACATAGTGCTTAGAGACATGGTTTAGTGATGGTTTTTTATCAGAGTTAGGTTGATGGTTGGCCTAGATGATCTTAAAGGTGCCTTCCAACCTAGACAATTCTATGATGTGGGGAGGAACAGTATGAGATTTTGCCAGCCAGGTACCGCTTTATTAACAAAATAATGGCAAAAAGGGGAAATTTCCTTGCGGTTGCAGTTCTTCTGATGCGACTGCCAAGTGGGTTCAATGAGTCTGAGGTAAAAGTCCCCTCCAAGGCCCTCTGCCCATCTTCCCAAGGCCTCTATATTTCCCAAGGGATCTTTGTCTGAAAAACAACTGCATTTCGGCTAGAGCCTCCTCTGGGTCTATGGCATTGGAGCTTCATTTTTGCAAGCAGCTCTCCTGCCTGCCCGGTGATAGTCAGGGAAGGTGACAGAGACAGAGTTTACTCGCTCTCCCTTTCCCATGGTCTGGATAGCCACTTTGCCCTGCAAACCAATCCTGACAGTTCAGACAGAAGGAAGCAAAGGAGGGTTTCAGAACTGCATAGGGCATCACAGGATGTCCCAGTCTGTCCTAAAACCAGCTCTCTCTCAAACACTTGATGTTCCAGGTGTAAGTAAGGTGTACTCTCCAAGTAAGGAGAGAGCAATCTTCCTTTTCCAGCTTGCTCATGTTCTGTACTTGAGATCTTCTGTAGCTGGTCCTTCAGACGCAGGGAGCTCTACAGATGAAAGAGTCTGTCTGGGAAAGAATGACATGAGCACAAGGAGGCCTAGACAGAAACTTCAGGAGAGTCAAACTAGAGACATTCTGGCGAACCTGGGTGGCATGGTGCTATGAACTGCTGCTGCCTGGTCCCTTGTGCTTGTCCTAGGCAGCTCTTGCAGGGTCTTGGCACCCTTCCCACATTCCCACATAACTTCTGACTTGCAGAAGGCTAGGGAATGGTTGTTGGCTGGAGATACCAACATAGTAATTATCTCTCTCTTGAGGAAGGAGTTCTTTAATGAATGCAGACCTGGAACTGCTGATTAGCAAAGAGACAGTGACCTTACAAAGCTGGAGTACTACAAGCAGAGGGTGCAGTGTCAACACAGGTTGCTTGCCCTGAGAAGCATTAAGTGATGTTTTAACCCTAATTAATCAAAAGTGATGTTTGCCCCCAGGAGCATTTTGAATTTTGGTATCATTTTCCTTTGAGATCTGTGCTGTGCTGTATTTGTTGCATACACCTGGTATCAGTCTTCAAGGATTGGGGATGATCCTGCTGCCTGACAGAGTGGAAGAAACATTTCAGAACTGAAAGTTGTTTCAGAGTTCATGGATCAACTGTAAACCAGACTAGATTTGTTCAGCCCCCATGCTGATAACAGCTTGTTACAAAAAAAAAAATTCATAGTAAACCAACCACTAATTTAGGGTTGTTGCTCACTGGAAAATTACTGTTACAGTAAGCACTGATATTACTGATTATTAGAATGAAATAAAAGAGAAATATGAGCATGTTGCATCTTGCCTAGAACAACTGAATTTTTTGAGGGCCCAGGAGGTTTTATAAAATGCCAATATTGATCAAAATGCAAGCTATTAATTCGGATTGACACTTTACACATCTCCCAAGTATTTTGTGATGAAAGTGTCAACTACTTTTACACTTTTTTTTTCCACAGAATTTGTAAAAAATAAGTTATTACAGAATGAATTGTCTTATTTGTACAGCACGTTGATCCCAGAAGTGCCAGGGGTAAGCTTTAAAGCTTCCCTTAGGAGGACAGGGTTCAGTCTCACCTGTCCCACCTCCCCAGCTAATGCAGTTGACACCATACCATCAGGTCACTTCTACTGATTGTACTTGCTGTCACCCCAGCTGCTAGAAAGAGCGTTTCTCTCTCAGCTGGCGGGCAGGGTTATCCCAGGTTGGACCCTCAACAGGCAGAGGGATTCTTCTTTTTCCTCTTGGCATCCTTCTGTACTTCCCATCGAGCACACACTGCTCCATCTACTGCCCCGATGTCAAAAGAACAGAGCCCAGCTGAATTTTATCAGGGGCTTGATCTTCTCTGTGTATATGATGAGTATTTTGCAAATGTGATAAATATGACTGATTTATCATGGTAGCTTGTGCCAAGTCAGTATCTCTTTTTGACAAGGTAAATGACTTCCTGGAAAAGGGAGATACAATATCTCTAATGTCTCCGGAATTCAGTAAAAGATTTGGTGCAGGGCAACAGATAAAAATATTTCTTTCAGTTAAAGTGCACATTTTTACGAACGCTGTAAGTGATGGATATGGAGAGGAGGTAAGGAACTGAATAAATCAAAGTAAAAAATATGAATGTCCAAAGGGGTTCTATATAGATAACAAGATGTGATTAGTGAACTCTCCTGCAGATCAAGTGTAGGACTGATTTTGACTAACATTTTCATTTTTAGTTTCAAAACTAAAAAAGGACCTCACCCAGAACCGTGTGTAGTATTTTCATCAGGCAAGAGGACTCAAAGGGGAAGAGGTGTTAACACAAGAGAAAACGGGTATGAAAGCCATTTATAATTCTGGCTACACAGTGAGATTATTGCTTTTTGAAAAGCAATGGTACTTGGAGGGCTTGGGTTGAATACAGTTTTTTTTCACAGACAAACCAGGGTGACCTTAGAGTGGGCCGGACCCCAGTCACAGCCAGAGGCTACTGCCCTGCTGCCAGGTGACCCAGGCTGACACCCTTTCTGTGTATTTCCGTCACAGCTGTTTGTTCTAAAATAACAATCTGTCCCGCTCGAGCTGGCCCGGAGCTTATCCATCGATCGGGAAAATCCTGTGGGTTCAATAGATGCCAGCGTGGGAAACATGGAGCGCGGCCGCGGCAGAAATCCCGGGCCGGCTGAGAGGTCGGGGCCTGGTCGGACGAGCGGGGCCGCGCTCAGGGCTCCACCCGCGGCCCTGCAGGCGCAGCACCTGGCAGCGAGAGGTCTCCTGCCTTTCCGCGGCCTCCTCCGCCTCCCGCGGGCACTCCTCAGGCCTCCGCGCCTCCAGCCCAGCGCGCGGCAGGGGGCGGGGAGGGTCCGTGCGCCCTGTTCCGCTCCGGGCCCGCCCGGGTGTCCACGGCAACGCGGGGCCTCGCAGCCCCGCCTGCTAGAGTCGGGAGCGCTGCCGGCGGAGCTGCCATGGCGGTCGGCGCCGGCAGAGTTTCCAGCCAGCCGGTGGCTGAGGGCAGAGAGGCGGCGAGGGCCCGCAGGCTGGGGGCCGGCGAGGTACGGCGGTGGCGGAGAGCTGGGCTGCGGGCCTGAGCGCGGGGGAAGGGGGGCCGGCGGAGGCGCCTCCTCTCTCCCGCCCCAATGCGATCGTCCCGTGGGACCGGCAGGGCCTCCGGCCGCGGCGGACGCAGGGAGCCGGCGGCGGGGCCTGTGCCTCCCGCGGCTGATGCCCGCGCCGCGCTGGGGAGCTCCGCCCGCCGGGGGAGGGCGGGGGTTCCCGGGGCGCAGCGCAGTCACGGAACGGGTTCCGTGTGCGGGCGGGGGCCCTGAATGCGCGATCCCCGCGGCTGCCTCCCCCGCTCCGTGCCCAGCCCCTTGGGCTCAGCTTGTGTCTGGGACGGGCAAGTGCCTTTCCCGCCGCCGGGAAGCGGGGAAACGGCTCCCGGGGAGTCTCCGCCACTCCGTGCCCGGGTGGGTGACACCCGCCACTCGAACGCAAGCCGAGACGCCAGTTTTCAGATAATACCCGCCGCTCTCCTTCTTGGGTAACTTCAGTCTGTCCTCAGTAAACGATTGCTGTGAATGCTGTTGCTATTACCACCGTAACGCTTTTGGGTTTTTGGTTTTTTTAATGTTCCTTAACGCCAGAAAATACCAGGACTGTGGCAAGGCTACAAATTTTATTATTATTTTCAATGCACCAGAAGGAGCAAGGACTGAGATTTTCATTTAATTGGGGTAATACAGAGCCCTGGTATTTTCTGGCACAAAAGGAGTTATCAAATTTTGATTAATTAATATAAAATATCTTCCAAATGTCTGATTTTGCTTCAAAATAGTGAACACCTTAAAGTGTTTGTGACTGAAATCAATGCCAGCTGACCAAATTTCAGCTTGCTCATCTGACTGTTCTTGACTGAAATTTGATTTGATAAGGTTTTCTTCACTGAAGAGAGAGGGGGTTATGGACAACCTTTTGACTTAGTGTCTGCCACTTCCATGCAATCTAACGCTATGCTTACCTATGATGCAAAATTTTGATGGTGCTTTCTACTGAAGGGTAAGGTGTCAGTTTTAGAGGACCAGTCGTATTTCTCTTCTAAGCAAGTGGAATAATCCACTCACTTCACCTGCATCTGACAATCGAGGAGTTTGTGGCTCTGCGGATTTCCCTTGTTTTGAATGCAGAATGCTAAGTGTGTATTGGCATACAGGCCTTCATGAAAGCTGTTGAACGATTGAAGAGGTGTTGGTATAGCCTGCATCATTTGGCAATGGATCCAGGGATATGAACGCTGAGATAATCTGCTGAAGTAGTGTGAACTACTGATTGCTAAATGGTGGAAGAGCTTCTACAGAAATTGGTAAAATCCCGTCTGGGTTTTGAAGCCCATGACTAAAACTAAGTTGAGACTCTGCCCAGTCTTTAAGTGTGTAACAGATTAATCCTCTTCATGTGTCAGTTTCCTGCACCTTGGTAGTCCTGTTCTGTTGTAGGAAGGAGGCGATTTCGCTTTTTTCTGTCCTGCCAGTCATATCATTCTTGTTTTGTCCTCTTTTGTGGATTACAGAAATATGTTGGAGAGTTCTACATGGACCAACGCCACGGGAAGGGGATTTGCTACTGGCCTGATGGTTCCAAATTCACAGGAGCTCTTTATCTTGGCCATGTAGAAGGCTATGGGACCCTGGAATGGAAGGATGGCAGAAAATTTCAGGTAACTGGAAAAATGCTGTTCTAATACTGCGATTTCCTTGCCTTTCAAAGTCAGCATAAGAACATGAAAATTTGAGTGTGGGGTTTTTTCAAGCAGCTCCCTTAGTGTTCTGGTTCTTTAGAGGAAATTCATCATGCCTTGATCTCAGTGAGTTAGGGCACTCTTTTCAACAGCTTAGCTTCTGCTTTCCTCAACTTTTGCATGGAGAAATACTGAAGGAGGTGATCATATAATCATGAAGTCATTTAGGTTGGAAAAGACCCTTAAGATAACATTGAGTCCAACTGTAAATGTAACACTGCCAAATCCACCACTAAACCATGTCCCTCAGCACCGTGTCTACGTGTTTTTTAAATACCTTCAGGGATGCTGACTCAACCACTTCCCTGGGAGCCTGTTCCAGTGCTCAACAACCCTTTCGGTGAAGAAATTTTTCCTAGTGCCCAATCTAAACCTCCCCTCATGCAACTTGAGGCCATTTCCTCTCATCCTATCACTTGTTAGTTGGGAGAAGAGACTGACCCCCACCTCACTACAGCTTCCTTTCAGGTCATTGTAGCGAGCAATAAGCCTCCTCCCCTCAACCTCCTTTTCTCCAAAATAAACAATCTTCAGTTCCCTCAGATGTTCCTCATAAGACTTGTGCTCCAGAATCCTCACCAGTTTCGTTGCTCTTCTTTGGATATGCTTCAGCAACTCAGTGTTTTGCTTGTGTGGGGCCCAAAACTGCACACAGTATTCAACGTGAGTCCTCACCAGTGTGGGCTGGTTACTGCCCTAGTCCTGCTGGCCACACTATTCCTGATACAGGCCAGGATGCTGTTGGCCTTCTTGGCCATCTGGGCACACTGCTGGCTTATGTTCAGCCGATAGTCGACCAACAGCCGGGCAGCTCCAGCCACTCTTCCCCAAGCCTGTAGCACTGCAGGGGGTTGTTATGACCCAAGTGCAGGACTTGGCACTTAGCCTTGTTCAACCTCATCCCACTGGCCTCAGTCCATCGATCCAGTCTGTACAGCCTTTTTTCCCTCAAGCAGATAGATACTCCCACCTAACTTGGTGTCATCTACAAACTTACTGAGGGTGCACTCATTCCCCTCACGATCGTTGATAAAGATATTAAAGTGAACCAGCCCCAATACTGAGCCCTGGGGGATACCACTTGTGACTGGCTGCCAACTGGATTTAATTCCATTCACCACCACTCTTTGGACCCGGCCTCCAGCCAGTTTTTTACCCTGCGAAGTGTATGCCCATCCAAGCCATGAATAACTAGTTTTTCCAGGAGAACGCTGTGGGAAATGGTGTCAAAGGTTTTACTAAAGTTGAAGTAGACAACCTTTCCTTCATCCATTAAGCAGGTCACCTTGTCATAGAAGGAGATCAGGTTTGTCAAGTAGGATCTGCCTTTCATAAACCCATGGTGATGTGGCCTGATCACCCGGTTGTCCTGTATGTGCTATGTGATGGCACTCAAGGTGATTTGCTCCATAATCTTCCCTGGCACCAAAGTCAGGCTGATGGGCCTGTAGTTACCCAGATCCTTCTTCCAGCCCTGTGATGTGATACCATCTGTCCAGAACTAAAAAACTGATACCTGGAAAATTTTCCTATTATGGTATCTAACATATAAGATTTCAGTATTTATTCTCCTTCTTTGATGAAAAGCTTGTTAGTTAGTACTCTCAAAAGGCATATTAGGATGCCAGCAATATGAAACTGGAAAAATACCGCATTTTAAGAAACTAAGATAGACATCAATATCAAGTGTCCAGGTAGCTAGTCATCTGTTTTGCATCATTTTCAGACCTGAGGTTGCTAGTAGAAGCTGGAAATCTCGTTTTCTGAGAGCTGCTTTGTTTTCTTAGAAGGTATATCTGAAAAGTCCCAAGCATAGGCGAACACCACCTACGCAATCCTACTGATCCCTAGAGAGCTCTGCAACTCGCCAAATAGCCTAGAACAACATAACAGTCTTTGCATTGAGGAGGTGATCAACAAGAACATAGCATTGTTGCTGCATGTTGATCATGTGGCACTAATTACAGATTTAGGAGAACTTGATGAGTATATGGAGTATATGATGCATAATCTAAAGCTCAGGGGGAAATAGAGAAGCTTCAGATCATAACCATACTCAGAATTTTATTCTTGCCAGTGGTAGCTCTTTCCTCCTGCTCCTTTATCTTTGTAGCTAAACATCTCAATGTGAAGTTGCTAATTTTTGCTACAAATAGCTGTTTTGAGGTTGTGATAACTTAGTGTGAACCTCTCTTGAACCATATGGGTGATCCAGATATGCTTGAGTCTGTGCAAGTTTGGTAATGCTCATGCCTTACCTACCATAGTGTCACGGCCAAACTGCAATACCCTTCTAGGAAGACTAAAACTCCCATAGTGCTTTATTTGCTACTGAGACTCGTCTGTTGGCACATCTTGGGGTGCTTGCAAGGCTGTAGATATCCTAAATTTAGTTTCCATTGTAAGAAAGGAAATAACTGTAATTTCCAGATTGTGTGTCTGTGCAGATGTGTGTCAGATGTGTCTGTTTTGATTAGGTAGGAAAAGCTAACCAAAAATCTGTCCTGGCCTGAAAGGCAGCAGCCTGGCTAATAAATCTAAAATTGGTCACAGAATAAAATTAAAAAGAAAATCTTGCTCAGGCTTTAAGACCATCAGGAATTTTCATCCAAACATTACATCCCACAGTAGTTAAATTTAGGGCCTTCCACCATTCCTATGCTGGAAGACTTGTGTTTGCTATTAAATGGACCAAAGTGATTGGTCCATTTAATAGCAAACACAAAGTGAAGGCTTTGCTGTTCAGTTTGGCTTCAGCAGTTATTGCTCTGTTGATAAGAAGTGGACCAGTAAGGCCAGAACCAGCCTGGTTAGTTTAAATAGAAACCTGACTGTAATTGTACAACTTGCTTGGTCTCTGACTGATACTAATGAGTTTACTTGTTTCTTAAGGGGCTGTACAAATCTGATGAGCGATTTGGACCAGGGATTGAGAGCTATCCAGATGGCTGTCAGGACGTTGGTTTGTGGCTCAGGAATCATCTAATTAAACTATGTACTGAAATACCTGGTTATTTTTCTCTCTTGGATTATCCAGCACACTACAGATACATTGATGACAACTCTCAAAAGAAGTGTATTTCAGTTGAGGAAGACCCCTTTCTCCGTAGCTATAAACATCTCCTTTTTGATGATAAGGATATTTTTCCTGAAGGAGTCTTTGCATATTCTCATAACACAGATCATCTTACTTTGACACGCTCCTTCCTGGAAGAGTGTGATGCTTGGTATTTTCAGAACACTCCAAAGCTGCCTGAGGAAGACCCTTGGCCTGTTGCAAATGTAACCCCTCTACTTGTTAGAATGCAGACGCATGTTTATAAGCACAGGTAACTGCTGATAACTTGTTTATTAAGTATGGATTTTTGGAAATTATTATCCATGAGTGTTCATTATTTTCAAAGTTACGTTTTAGGATAAAAGCTGCACTCCAGATTGTTTTTTACGGCCTTGAGATTACAAGTTGCCAATGAGGATGGGCAGAAAAAGAAAAAAACAACATATCTTTCAATTCACAAATTTTATTCCTTTTAGTTAAACACCAGTTTTATCCTGGTTAGACCTATAAAAATAGTCTAATTACTCATTAGCATGTGAGAGTTTCTGGAAGTCCAGTTTTGAAAGAAATTAGGAAGCAAGGGCTGTAGAGACCTATTCCAGCCTTCCCTGTTGCAAGAGTGTGTGGAGAAGCATAGTGACAGATTTTTGGAAGCACTGAAACTCTGGCCAATGATACCTTTTTGTGTTTGTTGTGACTCTTGTTCTCCTTCAAGGTTATACAAAACATGCTGCAGCCATGCAGCTCTACATGCAGCCATGCAGCCACTAGTTCTACAGCTAGTAGAACTGCCAACTGCATGTCAGTTTTTATGTAGCTCACTATTTGTACATGGAGATGCTCTTTGGGCCAGCAAAGAATTTCCTTGTTTGTTTTTTTGATAGGAAAACAAGCTACCCAAACATATTTTATAGTCATAGTTGAAGCAGATGATGGAAATTAAATCCTAAATAGATGTCATGAGTGTGCATGATAAATTCATTCACAGAAGAACGTGGTAGTTAGATTTTGTTTTCTTTTTTTAGTAGACGTTTCATGGCTGGATATTTTTTAATGCCTCTGTAGCAAAAGTCTATATACTTCTGCCAACAACCTGTACACTGATTTGCCTTTCTGCCATTAATGTAAGCAAGCTTACATGATCTGAAATAGTTCTTAAAATGACAGCTGGTCTTATTTTCTTCTTGGTGTGTTTTTTCTTTAATTGCCACAGTGGTCTAAGAGTACATAGCTGTTTAAATGTACTGTACTTTTTTTTCTCATTTTCTAGGTGCTGTCAAGGGGACTTCACTTCAGATGTCAACCTCATTCTCAGTGGATCCCGCAGTACCTACGGGCCTCCGGGCCCCAGGGAACTTGCCTCAGAGCAGCTAATCCAGAAGGCAGCAAGAGGAGACTATGATGGGGTCTGTGCCATTCTGAGGAATGGGCTTGCTCATCCAGACATAGCTGACAAACATGGATACACAGCACTTGCTGCTGCTGCTGTAAGGCTCTAAGCGTAACTCTACCACATGATGAGAAAATTCCTGGTATAGTAGGCTGGATAAATTTTTTCTCTTGTGTCATTACACAGTATGAAATGAATGTTCAGTAAACAGGAAAACCAGAAAAGCGGTGTGGCATGAGTAGTGTCTGTAATGACTGGAATCATGCCAAACCCCACAGTAAATAAATAACCTAAAAGTAGCACTTCAGTAAATATTAGAGATGATTTCAAATGTCAGGTTTGATTTCAGGTTATGATTGTGTGGTGGACTAGATCTGTGTTCTTGGATGTGACTGTGCCCTTATTATTTTTTCCCCTAGTTGAAAACAGATTCAGACGCAATTGTTTTCTTTTTGCTGAAAAGCATTGGTGACTAGAAACCATGCACACACAACTTCAATTTCTATAGGAAGGGGGGTGAAACCCTGCCCCCTGCCTTTTTCTTCATGCACTTTTCAGCTACCTCAATAGTTGGCATTCATTGTAAATGGCTAGCAATATTTAGATAATAATTTAGAGCACTGTATTTCTCCTGTAGCCATCTCAGTAACTTTTAGGCTCTTTCTGTGCATGAATCCTCACTGAATTCCTGTGAAATCACGTAGTTAAAAAATAGATGAAGAACACATTCTGAACCTTGTAAGACATGGTTCAGTATTGTGTTTCTATTTTGTGGGAAAATAATAATTGAATTAGCTATGCTGTGTAGAGCATCACTGTTTTAAAACTGCATTGTCATTTCTTTCCATGTCAAAAGCTAGAAGTATGTACATATATGTGCAAGTATGGTTGTTTCCCTTCTACAGGTTCATTCCCACATTGATGTTGTTAATCTTCTTCTTGATAGTGGAGCTGATGTGAATAAGTGTAGTGATGAAGGATTATCTGCTCTCTCCATGTGCTTTATTCTCTTTTATCCAGAAGAATCTTTTAAGGGTAATATTGCTGAGAGGAGCTTGCACAGTTACAAGGTTTGTTTACTTCTGATCTAAAATGACAGAATCATAATGTATTATTTCCTCAAGCTGTAAGCTTGCTTTTTAAATTTACTGTGTGTAATCCTAGGGAAAAGTCAGAACTTTCATGCATTTTGCTCTCTGAGGATGTAGAATAATCTCTACGCTCACCGTTAACTGCTATCTGGAAGGACTAAACTCCAGTGCAGCTACAGGCTTAACTCTGCAATTGAAATAAGATGCTGTATCAATGGCAGAGATGTGAAGCCATGTTGGGTAGGTGCTGTATCAATAGCAGAGATGTGAAGCCGTTTTGGGTAGGTGTTTAACACAATGCAGATGCAGTGGGGCAGTTGATGGGGATTACAAGAGCATAAGTAGAACAGTAGAATGTAGGTGATTCACCTGGCACTATGTAATCCTGCTGGCATCGTGGAAATGGCTAGTAGAAAGCAATTGTAGAGTCAGAAGTGTGCTGATCCTTGAGGAGTGCTCACAAACGAAGAGTCCTATCCCTGGAAGAGAAATGCCTGTTCTGGACTTCCTATGTAGGAGCTTGCTATACATTTTGTAAGAGAGCAAACCTGGGAATAGGAAAGAAAATGAAAGCAAGGTGTCAGGAATCACCAGCCAGGACGAGAGAACAGATAAAAAAGGGGTTTGGGCAGGAACTGCGTGGTCTTTGAAATGTTTCAGTGGAGTCTAGAAATGGAAGGGTACTGCTGAGACTTTCACATGAGGCTAGACAGGTAGTGGCCTGTGCCTTGAGAAAACTTGTTGGAAATCAAGTATGCAGGTTGAAAAATCTGTAAGTGCCTTGTTTTATTTCAGCAATTTTTTTTCTTTTAAGCTAGGGGATATATACTGGAAAAAACTTTTAACTCTTCTAAATATATCTTAGACATTATGGAAATTGAACAAGAAGAATATTCCATTACTTCAAGAGATTTAAAAAAAAAAAACCACCTTAGTTACACAGTACTTCTAAATTATTTCCCTATAACAGTTGTTAACAAAATTCTGTTATTATATGCTGTATGGTGTTACTGTTCTGATCTGTTACTATGCTGAGTCATGCATTAAAAGAATATTTTGTTTTCATTTTTGTAACCTCTTTCATTTTTTAAATCTTTAAGTGGAATGAACAACCAGAATCCTCAGAAACAGTCAATGTGGCTGAAGACATTATCTCAGAGTAAGTGTCATGCACTATAAAGGGGAAACCAACTCTCATAAACCCTTTTGTATAAAGAAGGTAACAGTATTTCACATATTTCACAGAAGTATGCATCCATTGCAGGGAAAGATATTTTTTGTTTATTCAACTGGGTAAATTTTGTTTGCCAATAGAAGCCACTCGTTTATACACTCTAATGTAGCTTGTGTCAGCAGTGGGCAAAGATTGCCGTTGAAAAGTGGAGTTCCAGCAAAGGATGTTATACTTGAACAAGAGAAGATTTTGTGTTAGTGGAGTGTGAAAAGCTGCTGAATATGCAATGGACACTTGGAGTGTAGTGTAGATGTGAGGAAGGAGAATATATTGATTTCATTTCTTGAAATCGTGACTACATATGAACTTGCTAGTTGTTTTCTGCAAGTGTCTATTAAGCAGTGTCAGCCCTTTGTGGATGTTTGAAAGGGCCACATTTGCTTTTTGCTTTGCAGTCACCAAAGATGATAAAATTTTTTTTGCCCTTTTGTGGCACATCCTCTCACTTCCCATGATTCTTGTTGTCTGAAATATCGTGCATATTGCATGTTGTTCATTGGAATATAAAGATCCATTGTATGTAGGGCTTGTGGGTAAAGCTGATATAATACCATGCCTGAAAAGATGAGTCTCTCCTGAGAGCACTTTGTGATGGAGTTTTTGGGTGATTTCCAAGTGCTGTTTGCCTTTATTTTTTGCTTTGGTAGTGTCAAATTTTTTTGGGATGTGTGTGCATGGATAGTTTGGCTCCATGGAAATATAAATGGCACCTGAAATATATTGTCCTAGTCTAGTTCCAGCTTTTGTTTAAACAAAACACTGTACCTTCGCTTTCATGGACGAATGAGGTATGATTGAGGAAGGAACCTTCCAAGGAGTCTTCGATGTCAGGAAGGAGTAGTCTGTTTCTTTCATTAAGCAAGTCTAAGGCCGGTTGTTTAGAAGTTACACTGGAGTGACTGGTGGAGATGCAGAGAACCTTCCCTAGCTTTGCCTGTCTGTTCCCACAGAAGGGCTTTTCATGACCACAGGGACTGCTTTTGCATGCCACTCCTTTAGTTTAGAGGGCAGAGATACACTGGCAGCACTGTCCTCTCTTCAGGTCTTACTGTTGTTGCCTGGGTGGCGTAGGGCAGTTGTGATGCGGCCCCAAAGACTGCCATGTCTTCCCTCTGCTAAGTGACAGTTTTCATGTCTATTACCTGGGAGTCATTTTAGTCCACTAGCTTTTAGTGGTTTTGTGGAAGGTGCTAATATGTTATTCTGGTATTTCCTATGTCAATTCTAGACGACAGAAGAGATGGGAAACAATACAACTGCTGCTTCGTCGAGGTGCAGATCCCAATGCATCCTGGGTCGCCCCGCACCTTCTGTTTTTTGCTGTTAAAGCTGCAGATGCAGAAGCAGTGAAACTCCTCTTAGAAAGGGGAGCCAGGACTGATGTGCGACTTCCATCCAAGGTTTTACTGGTTTATAATTCATAATGTGTGATTATAGATGTGTACTGAAGCTTCAGTGCCCTACTGTAAAATATCCTGCATGTCATAATCACATTTAGAATGGCCAGAAAGCTGTTTAAAGTGATTATCCCATTCAAAGATTTTTTTTTTTTAATGGAAAGAACTCAAAGCTTCTTACTCTCCAACTATTTTTTGTTCTCCTTATATTTCCTGGTTGCCAAGTTTGTGAGTGGCTGGGGAATACTTGTGAAGCTGCTCCTCAAGTGGGGAATGGCTGTTTAGTAGGCTTAGTGTCTGTGACCTTTAGTGTTCTGCAGTCCTATAACTCTAGGCTCTAGCTTTATGGTGTCTGTTTGTGAGACACAGCATGTGGGAAGAGTGAGCTTGGCTTATTCTTTGAAAAAATATTAAGGGCTATTGAAATGCTGCTTGTGATAAACAGGAGTCTTACCACTATGTTTGTTGTTCCAGCTAGGGGGGTTAACTCCTCTCCACATAGCTGCCTCAATTCCTGGAGAGGAAGGGATACAGATAACACAATACCTCCTGCATTCTGCCCCAGATCTTAATGCAAGGGCAGAAGATGGAAATCAGATATACAGTCCAGACAAGGTATGTTGCTTTTTGACTCATCTTTCAGCTGTTGAAATTCAGATTGCACAGGACCTAAGCAGGGAGTTGAGATTCCTGCCTGCTTGATTTGAGTTTTCCTGAATTAACCTTAAAAAAAGAAAAAAGAAAAAGGAAGAGAAAAAGCCACTTGAGGTCTATAGTACTGGGTTGCAGTAAACGTATCCTTCTGGCTTTGGTGCCCCAGAAAATTTTGCTATCATGCCTTATATAAGGCAGAGTTTAGAAGTCTCTTTTGGGTAGTCCAGTACAAATGCCTGAAGATACATGACTACAGAAACAGATATGTCTGTGATGGGACTTGTTTTTTTCGTCTCCATGGAACTGGCCTAATATTCCTTTTCTTTTCTTATTTCTCTTTTTCTTGAACCCAGTCTGTCTCTGCTACATTCCTGCAGCGTTCTCTGTGTCTCCAGGTTGCAGAAGACCAGCTTAGCAGTAGACTTTTGTGGTAGTATGGCAGTTTTTAGTTAGAATTGCCATTTTTTATAATTCTCTACTAATTCTAGAGCTATACCAGCAATTCGTGCTTCTTCTGGCATTTGTTACCAGATCAATTACTTTTAAGTTGTAGTAACAAAATCATTTAGTCACAGAACAGCTGAAAGATTTGAAGTGACCTCTGAAGATTGTGTAGAACAAGACCCCTACTCAAAGCAGGATCAGTTATAGCAGGTTGCTCAGGACCTAAGTCCAGTTGCTTTTTGAGTGTCTCCAAGGATGTACACTCCACAATTTCTCTGGGTAACCTGTTCCAGTGGTGACAATTTTCCTAATGCAGCCCAGGATGCTGTTGACCTTCTTTGCTCCAGGTGTGCACTGCAGGCTCATGTGCAAGTTGTCTACCAAGACTTCCAGGTCCTGTTCTAAAAGGTTTTTTGCTATCTGGTCAGCCCCCAGTCTGTACTGGTGCCTGGAGTTATTCCTCCCCAGGTGAACGGGAAGAATACAACAATTTCCTTCTGTTGAATTTAGTAAGATTCCTCTCTGCCCAATTCTCCATCCTGTCCAGGTCCCTCTGAAAATCAGCACAACTGCGTGGTGCATTAAACTACTCTTCCCAGTTTTGTATCATCTGTGTACTTGCTGAGGGTGCACTCTGTCCCAGCATTGAGGTCATTAATGATGTTAAATAGTATTGGCCCTAGTATCTGCCCCTAGGCTATAGCACAGCCGGACTTAGTGCTGCTGATTGCAACCCAGGATCCATCTCACTGTCCAGTTGTCTAGTCTGTACTTCTTCAGTTTGTCCATGAGGATGTTATGGGAGACAGTGCTGAAAGCCTTGCTAAAGTTAAAGGAAACAACATTCACTGCTTTCCCCATCTTTCACCAAGCTGGTCATCTCATTGTAGAAGGCTATCATGTTCGTCAGGCATGATTTCTCCTCTGCAAGTACATGCTGACTGCTTCCAGTCACCTCTTTATCTGTAGTGTGTCTGGAGATGGCTTCTCGGAAGATTTTTCCATCATAGGCTGACAAGCTTGTAGTTCCCTGGTTCCTCCTTCGGTTTTGCCAGAAATACAAAGAAATTCCTCAGAAACCTCCCGTGCTCGCCCTGACCATTCAGAGGTAACCAAAGTGGCCTTGTAATGACATTGGGCAGCTCCCTGGCATACTGTCAGGTGCCAATCACTTAAAAAAGGAGTTGGCTTATGTAACTAGACTGATAAAATTTATCTTGTAATGACAAGGACTAAGGTGAATGCAGGACAGGGAGATTTAGGTAGCTTTGTCAGTTTGTATTTTAGTATTTTGTCCTTAGTAGTAAACAGGAGAACATAATACTTACTTATCAACAATACTTGGTTGCAGAATGCCCAGACACAGTGTAGGCAAGATTTACTTTCTCAAATATCACCTTTGTTTTTCATATTGATCTGGTAGCCCTGTATTCATAGACCTTAAATGAGTGACACGTGAATGAGCTTGGTGCAAGGGAGGCCCTTTGTGCCTGAAAGCTTGCTTCTTCCCTCCCGCTCCCTGCACTGTATTGTTTGGCCCACTAAAAGTTATTAACGTATCTCTCTCAAATTTGACTTCCCTAGACTTCTCTAGTAGTTTTATTAAACTTCTTAGCATGCAGTACAAAAGCAATCTAGCAGATGGGACCTGAATGTAGAGAAGAAAGTAGAAAAAGGGTGATTGTTGTTTTTGTGGGGGTGAACAAGTCTTGTCCATTGCAGGTGGGTGCTGAGCCATCCCCAGGGCAGCCGGGCTCCATCAGCATAACAGTGACTTGGGGAGACAAACACCATCGCTCTGAATGGCCTCCCTTCCTTCTCCTTCCCCCAGCTCTATGTGCCGAGCATGATGCTGTATGGTGTGAATGTCCCTTTGGTCAGTTGGGGTCAGCTGTCCTGGCTGTGTCCCCTCCCACCTTTCTGTGTCCCCCCAAGCCCTCTCTGGTGGGGTGGGTTGAGAGGCAGAAAAGGCCTTGACCGCCCAGAAACAACTGAAAATGCCAGTGTGCTATCAAAAGTATTTTCTCATCCTAAATCCAAAACATACCCCTGTACCAGCTGCTAATAAAAAAGTTAACTCTCTCCCAACTGAAACCATGGCAGCTGAGCAGCCAGGAGCCAGTTTGAGTCAAGTCCCAGTCCCTCCTCAGCCAGCCATTCCCTCCGGCATTGTCCTGTCCTTCTCCCCTTCCCTTCAGTGGGGTGTGGGGATGGGGATTGGCCTCTCCGGAGCAAGAGGCGACTAGAACAGCAGCTGCGCTAGGCTTGCCCTAGGGCTGGCTCTGGGCACACATCCTCAGTGGGCCACAGCATCTCTTACTCAGTGCTCTGAATGCAGCAGGAAAAACAAATAGTGACCCAAAGGTTGCACCCCGTACCCATCATTCTTAGGAGTGAAGATAACTCCTCTTGAGTCAGTGTTTGTGTTGTTTAAAATTCTGCAGCTTTAGATAGCTTAAGCTGTGCTGAACCATGGGGACTTCCAGCAAGGAGCCAGCAGTGTCCTCTTTTCTAGCCAAATAATGAGTTATCTCCTGTGCAACAGGCAGTAAGAGAGAGGAGGCTTTTCTAACCAGCATGTGACTAAAAGGGCAGCAATTTCAACAACCAGCATCACATGTTTCTCAGTCCTGCCAGCTTGGAGGAGTCTAGGAGAGGTTTGCAGGGAGAGAGCAAAGGTGCAGCTGTGAATTGCAGCAGCCCAGAGAGCTGCCCAGCCTGGTGCCTGCTTGCTGCTGCCTCACACACCGCCTGTGTCTGGGGCTTCCAGTGCAGCATCTTGCCGCCTTCACGTCACCTCTTGCTCTGCAGCTTGTTCAGCACCTGCACCCAGTCATATACGTTTCACCAAGCATGAATTCATGGATCAGTTCTGCCCAAAGATATGGGAACACCAGTGAATTTTGGTAGCATACCCAAGGTTGAAATTTCACTAACTAAGCGGCCCTTTTTGACCTTTGTGATCACTGGTTTAAAGCATTGTGTAATTTTTATTTGTGTTCTTTTTAAAGTGTTTTATCTGTGTGTCCTGGGCAGAACTGAATAATATTTGTGAGAAACAAAACATTAACATTGCAGTTCTGCTGCCTTACAAAATAGTTTCTTACTCAAAATTCCTGTGAGTAGTTCCTTTCCCCTCTACTGCTTCTTGTGCAATACCAGACTTTTTGGATTATCGGCGAGAACTTGAAGGAGACTCTTATTTCACAACCAGGCATCTGACTGTCTTGAGGTTAGCTGGCAGTTGCCCGGGATTTCAGTTTAAAAATAGATATCTTTCTAAGCAACCTGTCTGCTTTGGTTTTGGCTCCTGTGAATGGTTGTTTACTCCACGAGCCATGAAGCATGTCAGAAGAAAAGCCAGAGGAAAGATAGCCCTTCAGTTTCCTACCTGGTGCCCACAGCAAGTGCAACACAGAATCAGCCTCTTTAACAAAGAGCAGCAATTTCACTAAATGAAAGGTTTCAAACCCATTTCCAAGCCAAATCCTGCTTTAGCAAGTCCGTGTTGAGAATGCCAAGAATTAAATTCAGGCCTCTGTTAATGGAAACAGCCCCATGTGACATGCTGCAGCGGTGTCTGTAGGACAACTGCTGTTGGAGGGTCCCTTTGGGTGATGTGGCAACGCATTGAAATCAACACTCAACTGATGGTCTGAGGTCTGTTGCTGTTTATTATCCCTCTTAATTCCTGTGCAATTTAACCTAAAATCAAATGTTTGTTAAAGTCAACAGGGATTAAAGCAACTGTTTGTTAGACAATCAAGTACTGACATTGTGGGTCAGCTTGTTCCACCAGCCTCAATTTGCCTTCAGTTATAAACAGTTCAGAGGATGAAGCACATCATATATCATCATATATATATATATGATATATTGTATAAGAAAGAGAGAGATGTGCATGTGTTACATATATCACATACATCATCATATGAGCAGCAGCATCTCCTGGGCTGCATCCCCAGCAGCGTGGCCAGCAGGGTGAGGGGAGGATTCTGCCCCTCTGCTCCGCTCTGGGGAGACCCCCCCAGTGCTGCCTCCAGCTCTGGGGCCACCACCATCAGAAGGACATGGACCTGTTGGAGCGGGGCCAGAGGAGGCCCCAGAGATGCTGGGAGGGCTGGAGCCCCTCTGCTGTGAGGACAAGCTGAGAGAGTTGGGGAGGTTCAGCCTGGAGAAGAGAAGGCTCTGGGGAGATCTTTTATTGCAGCCTTTCAGTACTTAAAGAGGCTTATAAGAAAGATGGAAGAGAGACTTTTTACCAGGGCCTGCAGTGACAGGACAAGGGGCAACAGTTTTAAACTGAAAGAGGGTTGATTTGGATTGGACATAAGGAGGAAATTTTTTATTATGAAGATGACTGGACACTGGCTCAGCTTGCCCAAAGAAGCTGTGGCTGCCCCATCCCTGGAGGGGTTCAAGGCCAGGTTGGACAATGCTTAGAGCAACTTGGTGTAGTGGGAGGTATCCATGCCTAGGGCAGGGAGTGGAACTGGATAAGCTTTAAATTCTCTTCCAACCTAAATCATTCTATGGTATATGATTTACAGCTTGGCTCTATGTTATACGTCGCAGCAGGAGCAGCAGAAAGATGCAGGCAATTCCTTAATATCTATTTTGTGGGAAAAGGCATCTGTGCAAGTGTTTTGGGATGAGTTGGGTATTTATAATATATAATATTTATGTAATATATACATCAGTTTGGGATGAGGGTATATAAATGGGAATCTGCTCTTTCCGTGGTTATGTTTTCCAAATGCTTTGCAGGACTGAGATTTTAGGGATTTTCAGGCAGAAGTTCCAGGTCATGTGCTCTTATTTACCCCTGCTCAAATGAGAGATTTCTGTAGCCTAATACCTTTATGCCCCAGTTCAGCCTGTTCACAGAGTTCTTCCTTGATAAGCTCCTGCCCAAACTTACAAAGAGTAGAATCATTTCATGCTCATGTGTTGGGTATTTTTTAATTTGCTTCTGTCAATTGTCTCAGCAAAGTTCTGGAAGAAAGGATCTGGGCCCATCTTTTTCTATACTGGCAATGAAGGTGACATCTGGACTTTTGCTCAGAACTCTGACTTCATATTTGAATTAGCAGAGGAACAGCAAGCACTTGTGATTTTTGCTGAGCATGTGAGTATTTTAGTCATTATGCATGCTATAGAGTCTTGTTCTGTTCAGTATTACTGAATTCAGCTTTCTGCAGGTCTGGAAAAATAATAACATCTCTTGCCATGAAGCTGAGGTATACCTGCTGTAAGCTTTCTCCTCGTGGTAGCAGCTCTTCTTTACTTAATGATGGCTTCTGAATCTTTTTTTTACTGTGCCTAACAGCAATCCAGGATACGGACTAATGTTTCAGTAAAACCTGTGCTGTGGTGTATTTGCCTTAGACCAGTGCTTTTGTAAGTAGCTTTCACAGGCCTTGAACTGCACTAGAGAGTTATTTTGTTTGGATAATATTTAATCTCTCTAGCCTATGAAGTCCCAAGCCAACCTTTCCCACACCATTCTATTAAATTTTCTATTCCACAACTTATGCATGAAGAGATTACCCTGTTCCCTTTTCTTGTTGGGGATTTCAGGAGAGAGACGTGTGCCGAGGGCCCACTTGGCACCCACTGAAGTAGCTTGTGATGGACTGTCCATCCTGCACGGAATAGATCCTGAAGGTCTCTGTTTATCAGATGCAGGAGACAAGGCACTTCCTCAGTTACGAACAAGTTAGAGGACACCGCAAGTGCTCTGTTACCACTTCTCATTTGTGCACACTTATCCCAGTTCTGTAGTGAGAACAGAGAAGACCCAGACCTTGACACCAGAATTTCTGCAACATACCTCTTTCCTTTCAGAGGTACTATGGGAAGTCCCTTCCATTTGGACTTGAGTCAACAAAGCTGAAGAAGACTGGTCTGCTTACCGTGGAACAAGCCCTTGCTGACTACGCAGTGCTAATTACTGGGCTTAAGCAGCAGTACGGTGCTGTGGACTGCCCCGTCATTGCTTTTGGAGGCAGGTAAAGTTTGTGTGGGCTTTCCCTTCTCTGCATCTTTTCCCAGACACGGTTGTGCTGTCCTCACAGATCTATCTAGCAAGTTCTAAAGGCAGAACTTTAAGCTATCCAATATAGAGCAGATGCGCCTGTGCCTGAGCTCCCAAGAGCTCATCACCACGTCCCAATCAGCCCTCCCATCAAGATTTAGTCTCAATTTGTGGTTGCTTTGGAAAAGCACCACTGACTGGATGTTTCTAGGCATCTTCAGTGTATGAGTGAGCCAGAACTGCAGAAAAAGGGAAATTGCTCCTGCAGGATAAGAACATTGGAAATACAGAAAACTGTAAAATATTCCTCCCAGGGTTCACCCAGCTTTTTATTAAACACAGCCTCTTTAACAACATCCAGCCATTTTCATTGTAGGCTCCTTTGTAAATCTGCTCTGCAGCCTGCTGTTTGGTTGCTCTTGGCTTCTTAGCAGGTCCTTCCCCAAAGCATTTGCTCAGAGCTGTGTTGATGTGATGTCTTTGTCTCTTGAATGGCTCCCCACGCTTACAGCAGAGGGATGCTTCCATTTAAAAGGCTTCCACCAAATACAGGACTTCAAATTCAGCTGCAGTGAGCTAACAAGCATTTGACCTCACAGTTATCATTAAGCTTCCAGCTCGCTGTGGTGGCGGTTGGACTGTTGATCTCAGGGGTGTTTGTACTGTGACTATCAGGCCAGTAACTAGTGTAAAAAAGGCCAGGAGCTGTCCTGGGGTGGGGAGAGGGATTCAGCAAACCCTGGTTGCTGGGCTTCATATTAGACTACAGCTCTCTGTGTGTAAATCAGAGTTCAATCTGCCGCAGCTCTGAGCAGCACTAAACCCATGTGAAGAATACTGAAATATGGCAGGGATGAAGCAGGACAGCATTTCCCATGGGAGGAAACAAAGTCTCTTCTCTTGCTTATAACATCAGGATGGCATCTACTAGATATCCATAAGCTTCTTATTGCCTCAGGTTAGGTAAGCTTGTGAATGCTGGTCCGAACTGCTGTGTTACTATGTTATAAGATGTCTGTTAAAGGAAATAACTCTTTTGTCTATCCTGTGGCAGCTATGGAGGAATGCTGAGTGCTTACATGAGGATGAAATATCCAAACATTGTGGCTGGAGCATTAGCTGCCAGTGCTCCTCTATTGTCTGTGGCTGGCCTTGGAGACTCCACCCAGTTCTTCAGGGATGTAACAGCAGTAAGTATGTGCTCTTTCTAGGACAAGCATTTTTTTCCTTTAAGAAGGCTGGATTTTTTTTTCCTTTTCTGTGTGTTTAGACAGACATCTGCCTTCACAGCATCAATGCTGGGCAGGGAATGTGATTAAATGGGAACCTGCAAGGAAAAGCAGCAGCTGCAGATGTGATGGCTGAGCACTGCCTTAGCTGTGGGAGCTTAGGGCCCAAAGTTGCCCTGATGAGCAACACGGTTCCAGCACCTTTAGTATCACTAAGGATTCACTTCCCCATTTCTAGTGACTTAACCATATTACAGCCTGAAAGCCCTCCCTTGTGTCTGGCCAAACCCCCTTTGGATAAATTATTCTTCAAATCCTCTCCCAAGATGCTGTGTTTTGCATTGATATCAGTGATTCACAGCAGCTCCTTTATCCCAAGATGGTTGCATTCCAATGAAGAGCTTCATTCCACTAACTAAAAATATGCAAGGTGTCCCAGGTTCACTTAAAACCAAAATTTAAATGTGGCTTCCACATTTTGAGGACATTGGACCTATAGGAAGGTAGTATTGCTTTGAACTGACTTACATTTAGTTTATAAGGAAAGAAATGTACTGCCTGGTATTACTGAAATCTTGCGATAGTGTCTGTTTTGCCTCTTTTTTTAACATGAATTTCTAGATCTGGGTCACACAGATAGCTTTGCAGGAACTACCTGTGTACCAAACCTGCGGTCTTTTTGCTCTTATTTACATACATGAAAGCTTTATTTCAATGCAGAGACTTACAGGACAGGTAGCATTACTGGTAAGTGTAAAGAAAAGACCATCATATAAACACAATAAATGCATTTGAATCTTTATGTGTATAAAAGAATAAAAGACATCTCATCTTAAAATTATACATTTTAAAACAAAAAGTGTAATACCACTTAGTCATCCAACAGGCCTTGCAGTGGGAATTTTTCCCTGGTAGAAGATAATTCTTTCTCAGAAGCCTGCTAAGCTGATAGCTCTGTCTTGCTTCAGCTGTGAATATGCTCTGAGTCACTACACACCCCTGCAGTTAGGCCTTTGACCTCTTCCTGTGAAAAGACTTTCCAATTAATTTTAAAATATATTCTCTCTGCAGTAGTAAGCCGTCCTCTGGGCTGAGATTCTAAGCAAGCACTTTGTGTTGTTTTCAAAGTAATTCTTTCCACCTTCAGTGTATTTGCATAAAAGCAATCTGTGCATCTGAAATCTGAATTCAGTTGCTCCTCTTGGTGAGAGAACACCCCTGAGAGCTATTAATACTAATGAAGACACAAACCTTTCATTAATCATTGCCATTGCAGGAGCTCTCTCCCCATGAGTCAGAGTGCATTGTCTCACAGCAGCTTTCTCTCTGACTTTTACTGAGCTTTTCCAGCTCCCAGAGGAAGTGAGCAAAGGGCAGAAAGTTTGTTTTGTATAAGGCATTTGCATAAGACAAGGTGATATATGCCAACTGCCCTGCCTGGAGCCGGGCAGAAAGCCCCTGTGTGAGTACTACGCACACAGCCACATCCATTCTTCCTGTAAGGCTACTGCTGCAGGGGCTGCCCAGGCCAGTAGTTTGGGTCAGCTTAGACATCTGAGTTAGCTGTGATTCAAAAGAGTGAAGTTGGCAGCCTGGAGGAGGAAGAGCTTTCCTTGGAATGGCTGTAATGCCTCCTGCCTCTGCGACAGCTCAGCTGAGCTGTTCCCAGGTCTGTAAGGGTCTGTGGTGAGAATTGGAATGGGTGGTGGTCCCAGCGTGCCGGGAGTGCTGCAGCACTCCAGCAGTGCCCAGAGGGGAGCACTACCATCACGGCAGACAGAGCAGACCTGCTTCTCTGTCCCAGGCTGATCCCTTCTCACGCTCCAATTAGAGCCGTTAGTAGATTAAGATCAATAAGCACACCCAGAAGGAGATTTGGAACCCCTAAAGGGGTGCCTAAGTAAACTGTGGAAAACTCCATAGTGATTGCTCTAAGCCTGCCTATCAGACAAAAAGGCAGAGTTAGGAATAAAAGAAAGGTCCCAAATCTATTTTTAGTTGAGGCTAAGTCTTTGTAAGAAAACTGCTTAGCTAGTGATTTGTGGTTATTTAATCATTGCTCTAGCCGGGTAAACAGACCTTAAAAGGGCCCTAATCTTATTTTTATAAAGCACTGGTTGCCAGCAGATGTCAAACTGTCTTACAAGCTGATAGAAGAGAGTTTCGGTTGCTAGAGCCTTCAGTCACAGAAACAACTTGTTCTACCAGCATAACCAGCCACAGCTCTTCAAACACCTTGAAGTGTTTTTTCAGGAATGGTGTTTTTCCCAAGAAAAAGGACATGGCCACCTTGGTCACCTGGTAGGTCACTGGCAGGCTAAAGACGAAAAGCAGGTCTTGGTTCCCAAACCAGTGCTCTGCCCCCCCATGCATAACTGCCTTCTCCATGGGTCCTTCTCATAGACAAAGTGCAGTTGGAAGAAATCTAATGCATGTTTGGGGAAAGAAAAACAAGCAACAAAACAATGACAAACTTGTAGACCTAGCAGCCTGGCACCCTCTTCACGTGTGCTGGCCAAGGCATGTGTCTCGCTGCTTCATGTACAGTCTAATGGCTCCACTAAGTGCAAAGCATTTTGTCTAACAGCTCTTCCCAGCAAGACCTGGTGAAACAGTTGCTGCTTGGTCTGAGATGTGCAGACTGTTGGCTTCTACTGGGACGTGCCAATTTTCTGCAGGACAAGGCAGAAACACCAGTATCACTGCTCCTGGAGATGCAGATGAGGTTCTGACCAGTGGGACAGTAACCCCTCTCATCTCCTGGTACTTCTGGCGGTTCTTCCCAGTGCAGCCTCCACACGTCTCCTCTGTGCAACCATAATCCCGTGTCTTTTCTGTCACTTCAGGATTTTCAGAAGTCCAGCCCAGGCTGTGTCACAGCTGTCCGCAAAGCCTTCCAGCAGATTAACGATATGTGCCTGAGCGGAGGTAAGGAGGGATAGCCCTGCAGAGGGTTCCCCTGGGCAGGCAGTCCTAGCCGCCTGGAAAAAGCCTGACTCGGTTTTACTTCAGCTGGGCCTTCAATTGTTCAGCTAAATCAATGCAGATGCCCACCTGGCTGCCTCTTCCTGCTGACACGATTTTTGATTTAAAGAACAGTTTCAATTAGCATTAAAATTAGTAACTGACACCAAAATGAAAGCATATCTGTGGGGGCTTGCACAGTGTTCATGAAACCGTCTTTTTTGCACCAAAGTGCCAAAACACCTGCAGGTGCAAAACACCTGCGTTTTATGCTGGTAAAGCCTTGTATTTTACCAGATGCTCGTCCTTAACACCCACACCATACGACAACTGTGTGGCTTAGCTCACTGGACATATCTGAGAAATATTTGGACACAATCTAGGTTTTGAAGCAGCCATCACAATCTCTTTCATCTCCAATCTTGGGCAGATAGGTGAAGCGGAGGACAGAGGCTGGTGAAGATGTCTGCAATGTCTCCCAAGTAGGCCAGAGCAGATACCAGGGGCCGATGCAGCATCTCCTGGGAGCCCTGTGTGGTGTTGAAAGGGTTGTGGTGGGCTCATGGTCTGTCTCAAGGCTTGGCTTGGCCTGTGGTGCTGCACCTCGGGGGCTGTGTGCCCCCTGCCCTGCTGTAGGAGCTGGTTCTGGAGCTGCCGGAGGAGCTGGGGGTCCAAAGCCCGGTTAGCTTTGGGTCACACCAGGAAAAAGATTCATTAAATAGCCAAGGTCCTCAAGGATTGCCTGGGGCCGCAGTTACTGCAGCAGGGTGGATAAGGTGGTCGTATTTAAGGCCTGGGCTCTCGAGTATCCAGAGGCAGGTCACAGACCTTGGGCTTCCACATAAAGACAGCCGGGCTGCGGTGGGTGGCTTGTAGAGTATGATGCGGACAGACAGGAACCGTGACTCTAAAATGTGGAGGATGAAAAAGAAGGGAGCCACTTTCCCCAGTAGAAATCCAAAGACATATGAGTGCATCTTGAAGGGATCTCTTCAAATTTGGGCTTCCTGACTTCAGCTGACCTCTCTGCATCACACTGAAGTTTGAAGGCGCATCTCAGGAGTCCTTTGTGACTTTGTGAGGACTACCCACTGGCAATTCTTACTGTAAATGTACCCAGCTCCCAAGGAGCTCTTTTTTGTTGTTTTTCTTTTTTAATCCCTGCTAGTTCTTCCATCTGATGAATCCCACTGGGACCTGCACACTGCACCTTGCTCTCCTGCATGAGAGCTTGCCCGGGGGGCTGCCCTGCAGGGCACAGCAGACCCTGGGGAGGGAGCCAGGCAGGGCACCAGCGAGGACAGGCTTGTACCAAGCAGTTCCTCTCACCATGCCCACCAGGACTGCTTCTGTCGCAGTGGGAGCCAACTCCTCTGGGCTCCCCAGGGTGGTGGTGGTGGCTCTGCAAGGGGCAAGGTGGGGGCTGGGGGCCACGCAGCAGCCTGAAGCTGCACAGGGAGGCTGTGCCTAAATATCCACATGTGTGTAAATTTAGATGTAATCTGTCCTTCCCGCTAGAAACCTCATCTGTGTGTTATGGCATCTTCTTACTCCTGAGTGAAACAAGATACTAAAGGCTGGTATTATTTTCCTCTGTTGAAGTTTGTGTTTTTCATTTTCCTTCCTTCTGCAGCCTACAATGAAATCAGCAGGAAAATGGCCACATGCAATAAAATATCTAACAAGGAGGATGTTTACCAGCTTTTTGGGTTTGCTAGAAATGCCTTCACTATGATGGCCATGATGGACTACCCTTACAAAACGGATTTCATGGGTCACCTCCCTGCCAATCCCGTGAAGGTGAGTACCAGGATGTGGGTGAGAGTCGTGGTTTCTGCTGTGCACCTCAGTGCACTGTCAGGCACATACCACTGGTGATAGTGAAAGAGGCAGGTAGTGGTAGATGTTGCAGCCCTTGCACTCTGACAATAAATCTATACATTTTAAACTTCTCTGTGATGGTGACTGCTGTTTTTGAAATGCCCTAAGTTTCATCAGAGAGGGTTTGCTGGAGCCACTCCTGCCCTGCTCTGCCTTTACCTTAGACACAAAGACCTGTGCAAGCTTGTTGACTTCAGCTTTTAAACACTAAAAACCTGTAGCTTTTAAAAAAATGTAGTTTTGTTGTAGCCCACTTCAACACAGTTTCATAGTTGGTTTTTTTTCTTGGTGGGTATGGATAGAGACCTAAAAATTGGGCTCCGTTGTAAGTATTGCCCAGGAAGATGACATAACTCAGAGGATAATGCAGAGAAATGTCTGCTGCTGTGGGGGCTGGGAAACCTGTAAACTTTCAAGAGAGATGGAGATGGCAAAGCATAGGAAAGGGGCCTGGTTCTCAGGAGATTTCAAAGGCTTCTGAGACACCAACTGCTTTGGAAAGGTCCCAGCTTTGATCCCAGATCCCCAGTTGCTGTTGCAATCCTTGGTTTCTTCTGGTGTGCTGTAAGCTGCCTGCTGCTGCTCTCTGCTGCACTCCAGCAAGCACACCACGCTGACGCCACGCCATTTGCCTCTGGCTTTGTGGCATTTATGGTTTGAGTCCTACCTGGAGCGATATATGCAAGAGGTCTTTCAGGGTATGATGTACTGGGACTCAGAAGGTGCTGTGTCTAGCCCTCCTGAGAATCCAGTTCCCTTCTAGGGTCTGTTTAACAACCTGTAAAATGGAAATAATCCATCCCCCCCCTTCCACGCCCACCCCCTTTGAGAAGGGAATTCAAATATTCTGATTGTGGGAGCAAGGAAATGTTCTCTATCACTGTGGCCTCTGCACAGCTGCTTAACTTGGTAAAGCCCTGTCTCCTTGTTTCTATGTATTTTGTTGCTAGAAGGGAGGAAAAATACCCCAAAAACTTGTTGCAATTAGGCCCTTGGTAAGCTGCTGAGCCATAAAATGTCTAAGTGGCAATTTTAATGAATCTTCCAGCTTAGCCCTTCAGTGGAGCAGAGACTGTTAACTATCCTGTCTGCAATTTGCCTGTAATGTGTCTCATCCAGGTTGGCTGTGAACAAATCCTTGCCCACGCAGACCCAATTCAAGGCCTGGCTGCTCTTGTTGGTGAGTTAATCTTGTCTTTTGTTTAGCGCCCTGTTTTCTAGAAGCACCTGTAAGTAGAGCTGTTGCGTGGCTGTGTATCATGGGAGCTGGTTTGACTCCAGTCTCCCATTTTGCCCCATACTGGCTCTGTCCATTGGGATGTCTATGGTGGCCATGGGTTCATTCTCGCACCTTTCCAAATTTATCTTCATCAGGTTTTTCCCCCATTCTAGCCCCTTAGCTGTTGACTGTCTATGAGATGTGGACTCCTAAGACACTTGGTTCTTTTCTAAAGGTTTACCTATACTCTGGCTCAAGCAGACACAGGTTCAATGCATCTTCACTGAAGGAAGTTTTCTGGTCTTCTTGTTGAGAACCAAGTTGTCATTGCAGTGCCCTATGGTCTTAATCCAGTGGCAAGACAGTTTTAAATACATCATGTATATGTATCTCTGCCTGTACTTAATTTGTCAGCCAGCAGTGATTGTAAGGAAATTGTTAGAGGTGGAATTCAAAGCTCTTTTGAAGACTTCCTCATAAAATCTCTGAAGTTGCTCATGGAAAGTAAGTTCTCAATTGTACAGAAAAGCAGGTTCTGAATGACAAAAAACTGATTTAAGGAATTCTTATGGGTTTAATGTAGCTTAGTAGGATTTGAACTAGTTATTTTTTCGTAAATTATGCATGTCACCATGATAGCACCAAGTCAAAAACTTAGCAATTCCAAATCACTGCTAAAGATGTTTGGCTGGCAGCTAGAAGACTTGTTAAAATACTACCGCCTTGACAAACGCTGACAGATCTGCTTGACTTATTTACATCCTACTTCTTTTCTGAGGCAGAGTGAGACTCTTGTTTCTTTGTGATGAACAAGCTGAGAGTAGATTTCTTCCTTCTGCCCGCAGGGGAGCCATTTATGCTTCTCCCCATCTCACCAGCTACATCCACTTGGGACAGTTTAATCATGCAAGAGGCATGATCCACCAGAGCTGTAGGCAGGGGACTGGCTTTCTTCCACGCCTGCCCCTCTGTGTCGTACAGGAAAACGCTGTCTTCTTTCTGCATGTGCTGCAGTGACCCACCTCCTGCGAGGTAGAGCGTAGTGTTGTGGACTGTGATGCTGAACTGGCAGGAGCTGAATGGGGATAGTGTTAGCGTTGTCCACTGATTGCTTACAGGACAATAATACTCCATCTCGTTGACGTGAGTCCATTCCTCCGCCTGCAAAGAACCAGACCAACACTGACCCATCATATCACGCCTCAAGTGGGTGTCACTGTCATATCAGGTTTGCTTGGTTGATGATAAAGGAAACCAGTGTTTCAACATCTGTTTGAATACCATGGGGCTCAGGGTGCCAGATTTTTGATCCACATTTAGCAGTTTAGAAGAGCCTCAAAAGAAACTGAATAAAACACCAGAATGGTAGAGCTTTAAAGGAGCTTTCTGCTTCTTGGAAAATCTGAGGAGTGAGCTGAGCAAGTTGCCACAGGGACCTGCTGGAACTGGCATAGCCCACGTTCTGCCTGCTCTCTGGACATTTAATGCATTATGAAGGAAACCATCTTAAGAGGGCTATATTGGATTGAATTGTAGACAATTGTCGTCTGGACAAACTTGGTGTCAGCCTGGATGTGCAGTTTGTCTTTATAAATTTCTATCCCTTCCTCAGTGAGCAGTTAAGTACTCTAAGACATCTGTGTGTTCCTTCAAAAGAAACTGTACCCATCTTGGTAAAATGGGGCTAGGCCCTGAGTCTTTACACTTTAAAATGGAATTGCTCAATGATCTTAGTTTGAGATCATTTTAAAAAACTCATCACTGCTGAAAAACTGAGTTCTCTTGGCTTCAGGGAATGGGATTCTGCTGGAGTGAGTCTTTCAGTCCCAGTCATGTCTCTTCCCAGCTTGCCCTCCCCGGAAGGGTGGGCAGTGAGACTCTTGTTTCTTTGTGAGGAACACAACTCCTCTTTCAGAGGTGGGAAATACAAGTTTGAAGAGAATTCATTTGCATTCCAGGACTTGAGCCCATCTTTCCTAAAATCTAGGCCAATTCCTCGTTCCATCTGCCAGCGTTTTTCCCCCTCTTGGCTCAAACAATGAAAATCAGGTGGTCAATGCATTTGGAGAAGGTACATGACCAGTTTTACACTTAGGTTTTCCTGTGTGAGCAGGCTGCACCTCCACCATGTTTTCTTTATTTAATAAAAAGATGCCTTAAACAGCCTTTGTACTCTAGCAAATAGAGTGTGACAGCAGGGCGGCTTCTAATGCACATGATTGTAATGGCAGGCCCATTTTCATATGCTTATTGGCCTGACTTGCAATTGTGCCGATCTGCTAAGAGGTCAAAAATAATAAAGTTACTGCCTGTTGGAATAAAACATTGAGGGCCTAGCAATACAGAGACATCATTTTGCAGCACATTTGGCATTATAAGAACAAATTAACTCACTCCTTTTAGTGTCCTTCCTCCAATGCAAAAGATCCTGTCCCTGACTGTAGCCATCCCGTGATCACAGCGGGTAAAAGCCATGGCACTGTTTCCAATCCAGCGTCGGAGGCGAGGGAGGTAGCTGTAAGTGTCTCGTATGGTTTTACCCCCTGAGAAGCCCCCTAGAAGGAAAGCAGAAGTCTTGAAAATCTGTCCATCATCCTCTCTGACATCCAGAAAACCTTCTGCACACGTTAGCAGAGCTGATTTTTTTCTCTTTTAAAATACCTGAGAAGCTCACATTTAAAATTTCACACCGTTCTGCAGAGCTGATGCAGTGTGAAATTTAAAACCTGAGCTTCTTCGGTATTTTAAAGGAAAAGAAAAAAAAAACAAACAAAAGCCCCAAACCAGTTCCAGCTCTTTCTATAAATAGTTTTCCACAAAAGACTTTGGAGTGAAGCTCTGGAGGTATTTCAGGTGTAACCAGGAACAGCTTTAATTAGGGAATCTGCTTCTAGCACACGCAGTCACAAAATAGTGGCTTGAAAGAAAAGTTTTCAAAACTCTTTGAACTTTAGGTCTTTGACAGAAGGTCAGAGCCAATCTGCCAGTGCTGTTGTCAACCTTTTCTCTTCACTAGGCACTCACTGGTGTATTGCAGGGGTGCATTATAAAAATCTCTTGCAGAAGGGGGGTGCTGCTGTGGGAAGGGTAAATGCATCCAGCTGTCTGCCTGTTGAATTCCAGCTTGCAGAGAGTCTTTGCCAACAAGGGAGATGGTATCTCAGGTTGGCCATAAACCCCAGCTCACCTGGGAACACAAAGTGTGGAGACTTTGTCTGCATGGAGCTTGTGTTTAAATCTGGTATTGAAGTAATGCTGTTAATTTTCCAGTTTGCTTGGGCTTTGCTGTGGGCTGGCCAAATCAAATTGGTAGTTACCCCACTAGTTTAGTCGGAAATGAATGCTGTAGGTAGGTAAGATCTTACACCCAGCGGGTACGGTGTTATCCAGCCTAGATCACTATGGTATGTGTGAAGCTGAGGCAATTATGTCCTTGTTCTCCGATAGGAATTGAGACCAGCAGAGGTTGAATGAGCTGCCTGTGGCACTGTGGGCCATCTGAGTCAAAGCAGGGACTTGACCCTGAGCCTCAGCCATTGCCCCAGCTGACCCAGTGGGGGACGGCCCTGCTCTTGGTGGGCATGCTTCATGGTGGGACAGCCCCTGTGCTGCCTGCCCCTGCGGCCTCGCCTGTACAGTCCAGCACAGAGAAATGCCCGTCATTGCAGCTCTGCAGTTGAAGTTCACCAGGACTAGATCAGAAGAGTGATCCCAGCTGGCTGTAGCTGGTTTTCGAAGCAGGGAACGTCCAGCGATGGCAGCCTGGTCCATGGCTTTTAACTGCAGAGGCAATAACACAAACAGCACGGTTCTTTTCCTAGGACAAACCAGAGATTATCTTTCAAGTCCAAATTAGTAGCTGCAAAAGCTAAAGATCATACAACCATTTCATGAAGTGTTTAAACTCATGCTGCTTTGTTGTTAAACCTCCTGCACCATCTAGCAACGGTCCTCATAAAGACTGAGGATCCCATGTAGGGCAGGAGCTGTGTGGGCTCAGGGGGTAAGAGCCTGCATTCTATTCCTTTTTTGTACAGACTAACACAGCCATGCAGTAGGGTTTAGTCCCACGTCTTCCATTCAAATTAATACCAGGGTTTAATCCCATCCCCAAGACTATGGCCGCTCCTGGTTTACCTTTTCAGAGAGCAAAGCTTTGGGATTTAGCCAGGATTGCAAGGTCAAAGGTGAGCAGGGGAGTGGATTGCAAGCAGATGATGTCACCTTTAATGTCTTGGGAAGAAAATAACTTGCCATTCAGGAGGGCAGTGAGGCTGTGCTACACAGCAGGAAAGGGACACTGGAGCTGTGGGCGTTACTGGTGTGGGTGCAGGCTTAGACTGTGACATTAAGATGCCAGCAAAAATCAATGAAACTATATGAAAATATGCTGCTTTCTACTAGCTTTATCACCTGAAATATAGAGGATGCCCTTATGGGTTGTGCCTGCGTGATCAGCAATTGGCTTGGGGAAAGGAGCTGTGAACTCCCACTTGTTGTCAGCGGGCTGGTACAATTCCACAGTGCGGGTGAGGGTCCCCAGCAGTGTCCCACCACCCACAGCGAAGATGCGATCAGACAGCACATCTGCGTGGAAGCGTGTCCGCCTCTCCAGCATGCTGGCGACCTGGAGCCAGGAAGTGTTGCGGGGATCAAATCGGAAAACCTAGGATCACAGTAGATGGGTGATGGTTAGCAGAAGGCAGGTGGCTAGCTTGCATCGCCCGTGGCTTCAAGAACTGATAAACGTTTTCCCTGGTCTGAGGAAGGTTTTATATTCAGACCAGGACAGGCTTGACTTCTAGTGCCAGCCAGCTGATAGAGCAGTACCCCCCTGGTGGGGCTGGAGGCTGGGTTAGGCCTGCTGCACGTCTGGGGCTCTGGGAAGAGGTGGTGCTCTCAGCTTGCAGCAAGCAGGAAGGAAAATGTGTTGGCTTAATGAAATACCTTTGTTGTAAAAACCAGCTAGCACATGTCATCTGAAAACTGTTTCAGTGAGATTTAAACAAGCGCATTTTGCATCTCTGCTACTGTTTGAGTGTGTTGTAAAGGGAGCCTCTGAGCTCTGCCCACTGCTCTCACCCAGGAGATGGCAGGAGTGGCTTCCCCTCCCCTCATCCCTGGTGCCATCACCACAAGGGCACAGCAACTCTGCTAAGGCTGGGCTTTCACTCCCGTCTTGTTCAGCAGTAAATATCTCCCCAGGCTTGTTTTGTCAGTCCTGGTTAGGAAGCCCAGGACAGCATCTGCAGAACCACACGTGGTGAGTGGTGGGCTCGGGCTGTAGCCTAGCTGCTAGTGCCATGTTCCTGCTGCTTCAGCATCCTCCACTGCGCTGCAGCTGAGCTGCCTCCTGCCTTCAAGGCAGTGGAAGAAAGTTGCTGTTTGCAGGGGCACTTGTTGAACAAAGTACCACACTGAAATAAGCCCCCTGGGAGCATGGGAAAGAAAAACATGCTGGTTCTTCTAGCAAGCTCACTGAAGCCATCTAGGAAAACTTAAAATCCTGCACAAAGTCTTTTTACTCTCCAGGCAGAAAGGGAAGGTCCTGGGAGCTGAAGCAGATTTGCCTTTCAAGGGCAAAACCAAGGAAGGAGCAGTTCTCGAGTGAAGTGGTGGGCTTTAGCCATGCCTCCCTAGCGCGAGTCCCATCCCATGGCACCAGCAGTGGGGACAGGAGTAGCACTCATGGTGTTGCTTGATTGACTGATGTGGACATGTCTGAACCTGTGCTGTGGAAGTTGTGTACAGATTAGGATGACAATTTATAGTGGCAGCAAGGTGAGACCAGGACGGGACCTGATTGCTTCCCACAGAGTTTGGAAGCTGTATTCCCAAGGGCTTTCAATGCTGCACAGAGCTTTAAGAAATATGTTGAGGTGGGAGTTCTGTGGTGGGCAAGAGGAACGACTCCCTCCTTCCCTCCCTCCTGCACCCAGCAGTTTTCCAAGGCCAAAGGTTTCTTCTGTCTTACCTCATTTGATGGCTGCTTTCCTGTGGGGTCAAATTTGCACTGTCCCCCGATGACAAAAAGGAAGTCATTGATGATGGCAACACAGTGGTTGTACACGGGCACACAGAGGTCCCCAACCTTGTGCCAGGTGCTACAGCTCTGGTCTGCAGCCCACATCTCTCTGCATACGCGGTTGTCGGTGCTTCTGCCACCAGCAACGAGCAGCACAGTGGAACTGGAGCGGAGGCTCGTGCTCTGGGTCTGCAGGACTGGCTGAGCATACAGCTGGGAGTGGTAATTCAGAGCCTCCTGCAGGTACTTGTGGCAGCCTGAATCCAGCCTCAGAAGAGGCGTTTCTTGGACATATCTGTGCAGATCTTGTAAAGGAATGAGAGGGAATCTTATGCGCCTTAAAATATCTGCTGCGTCTTTCAGCCGCGTGTGGTCATGCTGCAGCCAGCTCACGGTGGCTCTGAGCAGCTCCAGCTCGCTGCATCCCTCGGTGTTGGTCCTGTCTAAAATTTCACAAAGGGTTCCTCGATCCAGGTCTTTCAAGCACTGAGGATCAGCCAGGATCTCTTTGCAGTGCTGCCCTATGTAGCACATGGCTTTCTGTTTCAGCTCTGCTGGGCCAAGTTTTTTAGCAATGTTAAGAATATCCATGCAGTTCTCACAGTTCAAGCAACCTTCCAGAAAGCAAAAGCACAGCTTGATCACCTCCCGAACCAGGAGGGTTTCTGCAGCTTTGAAGGTCTCCTCAATATTCTGCAATGAGAGGTCTAGTTTGTTGGAGTAAATGAAGTCGAGAACATTCCTCAGCCCGGCAGCACTGACGGCTTTCAGCCGGACGTTACCATCTGGGCTTCTCACGCTTGTCAGATTTCCAACAAACAGGACCTTGCAGTAATTACTTGCTGAGGCTAAAATGATCTTGTGGGCTGGAAAGCAGACTCCTTCTGCCTCCAGTGTCACGTCGCACAGTGCGCTCTGCAAGCGAAGGCTGCTGAGCCCTTCCAGGAGTTTTGCCAGGTAGGTGTCCGACATGAGCCTGGCTGTGCTGGCCTGCGAGCCCAGCAGCATCGCTCTGAACACTGCGTAGCCCTGCAGCAGCCCCGGGACTCTTCACCACAGACACTCAGTGCATCTCCTGGGCAGGCTTCGGCAGCTGAACCAAAAGCTTCATGCTTGGAGGGAGCTGAGGCTGTGCCGCCCACATCCAAAGGCAGTGGCTGCAGCAGCCTCCCTCCTCCACAGCCTCTGCCCGGTGCTTTGCTGGCACCAAGCGCTGTGTCCTTCACAGAGCCGCTGGGGCCGTTTGCAAGTGAAGCTGTTGGAGCTGGTTATTACACAAAACCCACAGTGTTTGTGGATTTTGCTTGTGGGCTGTGACACTGGCAGCAGTGGCTGGCCACTGGCGTAGCTGCATTCCTCCTCCTCGCTATCTGGTAACTACCCATCTGCACAAAAAGCAGCTCATTCTTGGGCAGCTCCCCAGCTACGCTTCGCTGGGTCAACTGGTCAGGTCCTGTTTCATCTGGGCAAGCCTGCACACGCCATCTGTCCCTTCTCCAACAACAGTCAAACAAAATCCTGTTTGTGACCTGCTAGCCTTGGACCTCTGACTAAGTCTGAAGGATTCAGACAACAGCTACTTTCAGGGAGGGTGTGGGAACGTCTCAGCAGTTGTGTCCTGTTCAGTTTGAAGCATTCAACTAAGGTCTTGTACACAGCCTGCGCCTCGGGGCATTGGGAATCAGAGGCTGTGGCTCTCCCAAGGACTAGCAAGCCAGTCGCTTGGCCTTTGGTATGAGCAGAGAGCACCTGGGAGCCTCTTCCTCCCTGTGGATACAGTAGAAGCAAAGGATATCCTGCAGCCAGGCTTGAGACCACATGAAAGCTTTGGCATAAAGTTGGGACCATTATCTAACACTGGTGCAGACCCTGCTAGCTTTGCCCCAGCCCACTTGCCCAGCTGGGATAGCTGCCTCTCTGCTTGGTCTTGGCCATGAGGCTCGTGCAGGCGGTGGTGGGGGAAGGCAGCAGAGAGGTACTGACAGGTTAGCTTTGTGCTGTGTTTCCACCTGGCAGGGGTGTTCTACAACTCCTCCGGCTCGGCACAGTGTTATGACATATACCAGCTGTACCAGTCCTGTGCTGACCCCACAGGCTGCGGCACCGGCTCGGACGCTGAGGCCTGGGACTACCAGGTAAGGTGTTGGTGACACCAGCAGGTTTCATCTGCTGCCCTGGTTATCCCCTTGCCCCATGACAGCTCTTGTACCTCTCTCAGGTTTGCACCGAGATCAACTTAACTTTCAATAGCAACAACGTGACCGACATGTTCCCTGAGATGCCCTTCACGGAAGCCATGCGCGAGCGGTACTGTTGGAGCAAATGGCGCGTGAAGCCACGAGCACGCTGGCTGCAGACAAACTTCTGGGGAGGAGGTGGGTTGTGCTGGCTGCTCCTCCCTTTGCATTTCCCTGTAATTGACTGTCTGTCCCCCCCTCTGCCCAGCTGGGCTCTGTGGGTACAGGCACAGTGCTCTAACAAGCACTGGCAGAAAGTCACAGCCTTCTGCTCCCTTGATCCAAACAGGCCTTTCTGTGCCTCCTTGACACAGAAGTAGAAATCCTAAAAACTGACAAGAATTTGTTTTATTCTGTGTTTTCTGTACTTGCCATGTTTGCTGCAGTAGCCAAACACGTTTGGGCAAATGGGCAGGAAAGAGCTGTCTCCAATGTCATCTTTCTGAATTTCAGACCTGAAAAGTGCAAGCAACATCATTTTTTCAAATGGAGACTTGGACCCATGGGCTGGAGGTGGGGTAAGTGTGTGCACTCCTGCTCCCCAGGCACAGAGAGCAGCCTTTCCAGGTGATACACCTTCCCCTCTCCCTCGCAGAGCAGGGCTGGAGATTGATTCATCGTGAGCCCATTGGAGTTTCTGCAGGCAGCCTGTTTGTGCTGAACCCTTCAGGAGCCTCAGGACATTAACAATGGACACCTTGAAGGGAGTCCATCATCCAGGAATGCAGATGCAGCAGTGCAGACAGAGCAGGAGCCTCCTGGGGAGCACCCAACACCCAGGATCTGAACCACAACCTGGCACGTCTCTGTGTCAAGACTTGGTCCCAGTGTTCACAGCTGAGCGCTCCTTGCTGGCTCCAGTCTCAGCACACTGTGTGGACTAAGCGGTCGCTGTAAGCAGCAATTCAGGGTGCGTTTTGGCTTGGGTTCAACAAAACATCAGAATGGTGGCAGAGCTCTAGTTAAAAATTTAAAAACAAAAGTGACCGAGAACTGGATTTTGAGGTAGTTCAGCTCCTGACTGTAACGCAGGAGTTCCCTGGCAATCCCAGCTGCAAGTGGAACAGGCTGCTTAGGGTGTGTGGGCTCAAAGGAGCCTGTTACTTCAAACTGCCTGTACTGGAACAGGCTGACGGTTTTCATCTTTCATCTTCGTCTTCAGTTCATTTGAGGCAGATGATTTGGCTCATTAGGACTGTTAGCCATGCACATGGTATCTGCCATACCAAGGATCTCTTCCTGTGCTTTTCCTCACCCCTGCCCAGCTTGTCTTCCAGTTCTTAGAACTCATGTCCAGTTCTGCCAGGTAACTTGGTGAGAGTTTCTCTCTGCTTCTTCTCCTTCCAGATAAACAGCAGTCTCAGTCCTTCACTAATTGCATTGACCATTAAAGGAGGTGCTCATCACCTAGATCTCCGGTAAGTACTGAAATCTCCTTTGGCTGACAAAATCCTGCTCCCCTGGGTGTTTGATCTTGGCTGGCCACAGTCCAAAGAACCAGGAGATGCTTTACTTAAAGCAGGCTGGATACCAGCCTGTCATGGTGTAACTGTGGAAGAGCAACCTTCTTCCCCTGAACAGGGCTCTCGCAGCCTTCAGGGAAGCCAGGCTGTGCAGAACTCAGCACCAAGCTCTCAGACTTCCATTGGAACTTGTTCTTGCACAGGGATCGGCACAAGCCTCTAGCAATCAGTCATGTGAAGTAGTCCAGTGTCTCTTGGCATTAACCATCAGCCTTCAGGCCTGGAGCAGAGAGGGCAGCAGCCACCAGTGCTTCTCAACCTCCTGGTGGGTGTGACACTGTGAATTGTTTTCCAGTATTAAGTACAAAACAGATAATTTCTGTCCTTCTGTTCCCTGGCTTGGCTTTCCCTGTGCAAGAGGCACAAGGGCTGCTGACCGGTCCCCGCTGCTCTGCTTTCTCTAGAGGACACAACCCTGCTGACCCCCCATCCGTCACAGAGGTGCGCAGGCTGGAGGCGAGCATCATCAACGACTGGGTGAAATCTGCGGGGGTGGAAGGAGCACGGGAGAAGCGCCCGGGAGCTCCAGTGGGTACGTGGCTGTGAACACATCCGTCCCCGCAGCCTATGGCGGGCTGCGAGGCACCACCAGGACACAGAGAGGCAGGAGCCTGCTGAGCTCTGCGCACAGCTGGAGAAAGCGTCCTCTCCTCTGCCACATTGGTGGAAATTCACCTTCCTGAAGTGTCCTGCCTGCCCCCGATCAAACATCAAAAGAAAAGCAAACGGCCAAATCACTGACTGAAGCCACATTTTACGGGTTTCCTGCTCACCTGCTTGGAATGAGAAAGCATTATACATGGTAGAAATAATAAAAGCTTGCCTGAGGGTCCAAGAATCATCACTGTCCTGAGCAGTATGATTGCAGGTGGCACCTGAAAGTTGAAGCTAAATTGTTTTTAGACAAAAATACTAGATGACTAGTGGAAAAGTAGAGGTATAGTCATTACTTACATAGGGTCACAGAGGACTCCACTGGTGACTAGTTCTATGTCAGCTTCATCCAGGGCAGGGGCATTGAGTTTTTTGTTTGTTTTTAACTTGCTCAAGAGATCTCCATTTGTTGAGCTGGAGATCTACACAAAGTAATCCTGGTGTGTACTTGCTGTCACTCAAGAGCTGCATATTAGTGACCAGTAAAGTGCACTTCTACTTGAAACTTCATTACATCTTTTTAAAATAAATTACAAGTTTATTAAAGCACGTGATATAATTTCATGGCTTGGTAGTATAACCAAAGACGGTAGAAAAGGATACTTCTCACCTTCCCAGGTGGACGAAACTCATCTTTGCACATAAACAGGTGGATTCTTACCTCTGCAATTACTATGCACCAACAAATACTAGCATAAGTGCAAAAATATTAAATCCTGGAAATCAGTTGGATGCCTCAGTTGATCCATTTACAGTGATTTTCTGAGTTAGCAGAGAAGCCTCCAGGATGACTGAAATCTTACGTTGCTTCCCCAGGCAAAGTCTCAGCGTTGCTGCCAGGACTGGGACACTGCTCAAACACAAGGCTTTGTGTGCAATATTTGCAGTGTTGAGCCCTCCCTGCCACCACTGCAGGACTGGTTCCCACAGCTACAGTGTCAGTCACTGATGTTATTTCACAATATTCAGGTGCTGACAAAAATGGGGTTTTGCATACACCCTGCTTTCCTCTTCCCTGTTCTTCCTGTTCTTGAGCACAAAAGGTTTAGCTTCTGCGCTACCACTCCCCCCACCTCACCCCCCGCAGGGGTGCAGGGAAGAGCAGGAACAGAGGAAGTCCATTTCTCAGCTCTCTGATACGTACAGATGAAGGACAACATGTGGGAGACCCAATTAGTCAAACTCCAGCCCCCAAAGAAATACACTTTTAGCCTGTTAGTGGAACCATATCTTCAGGAAGACCCGTTTCTTCTCCACAGATGAAAACCTCTACCGCTCTGCTAAGAGCTGGCGATGCCCCTTCGCTTGTGCTCAAGTCAGGCCTCAGGTCTGTTGCTGAAACTATGGTTTATACAATGCTGCCACTTCCCACCTTACTGAGGTGCCAGAATCTGGAATCCACCCTCCCTGCTCACAGACCCCCTCATCTTTGCTGATTTAGATGTGCCATACTCCAGCAATTACGCAGCATGAGCACCACATTACACAAAGCCAGGAGCAGCGGCTGTGTTGCTGACGGAGAGGATTACATCTGCCTTGTGTTGCCTTTCTAACAGCATCCTTAGCTCCCACTAAACCAGCCCAGCAGTGCATTAAAGCAGCTCAGCACAAATGTTCTGGAACGTAATCTCCAAGTTGCCACCTTTGGCAAGTGGCTTGTTTTGTGCCTTTGAGTGAACAGAGGCCTAAGTGTCTTTTGACCTTCCAGAACAGCAGGAGGTCTTTAATCCTCTTATAATGGACAACACTGATCGCTTATTTTCCTCTTTCAGATAGTACTTGCCCCAAACGAATCCACATAGTGTGAGGGACACAAATGGTTTGATTTAATGGAAGGATGAACTAAAGGCTTTAAGATGCTACGGCAAAGGGATAAACAGGATATACGTGGACTTCTGTGCAGACAATAGATGAGCGACCCTAAAAATCATTACCAAAACAGGTTTCAGAAACTGTGGCAGAAGCCTGAAGCCAGTGCCACCAACACCTGGAACGTTTTGAAGCCTTAGGCAAGGAAGAAGAATGGGGTCTAAGTGGAAAACCCTGGTTGTGTGGTGCTCTCTGAGCTGAAGGGAAGAGCCCGAGAGCAGCAACCACCGCTCAGGGCAGTGCTCAGGGAACACCAAAGGAGAATGGGGTGCAAGCAGAGAGTAAGAGACCCAGAGCAGTGTCCGTGGCGGAGCCCCTGTGCTGGCTTGAGTCCTGTCCCAGCAGGGTTGTTGAGAAACGGCATATCTGTGCCACCATCCTGTACCATCATGAAGAGTGTGACCAAGACGGGACCATGGCATGAAACAGTAAGAAATGGCTTTCTGGTTTCATCCATTTCTGAAGAACTCAGGGTTAGTTTTTAGTGGAAGCTGAGCCCTCCAGCCTTAGACAGCAAGTTCTAACAATACTTGAAGACAGAAAAAAACCGCAAGGCATTCCTCCCAAATCCAAAGCCTGGAAACAAGCGTGCCCAGCAGCCTCACGGAGCTACCTTGAGAGGGCAGTTTCACCAGTCTGCATGGCACAGGAAAACAGGGGCTGAGTTGCCAGGGGCGTTATTTCTAGGCGTGCACAGCTGGAGTAAAGTCATCTTAAAGGGCAGGAGAAATGCACAAAACTGTGTAAATGCATTAGCTGCAAAAACCTGTCCTGTCTGCATCCCTCATCACTGCAATGTCACACTGGTAGAGAACCGGACACAAAGCAGTTTCTTTGCCTGGTAACTGCAGCTGTATCCAAGCCTGGCCTGCAATGCTGAAAACCCTGGGAATGGCAAGCCTTGTGACACAGAGAGGGGCCCCGGCAGCCATGACGATGGACCTTGCAAAATGGCCAGTTTCTAACACCTGTAGTAGGACTTCAGTTCTCCAGAAGTTCAGCGCTAACTCTGGACCCATCCATCTATTGAATTTTCTTTGAGCAAACAGGTGTGTGTTATTTTTCTGAGCTGTGGCTTAAAGCCGAGTGCAAGGCTTACAAATCCTCCAGCTGTGCAGCCCTCCCTGGCTGTGCCCCCCGCCCCATTCCTGTTTCGGGGTGAAAGCCTAGAGGAACAGGGCAGCTGTGGGGGGGAGGCTGTTGTAGTTTAATTAGGCGAGGACTCAAGCTCTTGAAAAAACCAAGGCAGCTCTTTGTGCAAAAGGACAGAATCACTGGCTGAAGAGATGGCCTTTCCGCAACATTCGACTTCAGCATCAGAAGCGTTACCAGTCCCGTACCAGTCACTGAAACAGCAAAATGGATCACAGACCCTGCAGTTACAGCTTTCGATCAAAGAACCAGAAAGTGCTTGAAAGAAAATTCAAATGTGTCCAAAGTTTCTGTTGTGTTGGGGGAACACGTAGTGGACTTGAGATGAGCTGTGAAGCTCAGGGGCTAATTGACACACCGTACTACAGTAAGGAAGTAAAAATAGATAAGCAATTAAAGTGACCTTTGCAAAAGAACAGGAAGAAGCAGATGAGCTTTTATCAAATTATTTAGGTTTGTGCCATTTAACATGTTATACAGGAGTATGAATGAAGCATTTGTTCTCAAACGTACAGCAAACTGAACCATCTTAATTTCTGACTTAAAGGATGAGGACAGCAAAGCTGATGGAACTTGGCACAGAGATTCAGTTTCCCAGGAAGAATCAGGCAGAAAATAAACCAGTTGGACCAAGAGGCTCAGCTAAAAGACAAGAAGCATGTTTGGAAAAGTGATGATTTATTTTTCTCTCCTTCCTTGAACTCCTGATGAAATGGATTATTACTCTTAAGCCAACCATAAGGCAAAAAAACCCAACAAACCCAAACCAACAAGACCCCCCCCCCAGTCCCATCTGTAGAGTTGATTACATTAAGACTTCAAAACCAGAAGCTTGATGTTGAGCATTTATATGTATCCCACTTTCTAATAAATCTCTTTGTTTCCTCAGTAGCGCTGCCATATGGGTGCAACACCAAACTCTGCAAGTTTTACAATCCACAGCAGAGTAATTAATTAAGGGTTCAATAATGGCTTCAATCAAAGGCACAAGGCCAAGGTGATGTAAGTCAGTAAGGGCCGGGTAACCTCCCTGAATTTATCTTTTCTTTTTCTTTTTTTACTCTCCAGTTTTAAGCCTCCAGCTTTTAGCCCAGAGCTCAGCTCCTCGATAACACAAACCTGCTCCACAAACAAAACCACTGAAGGTGTTTCTTCCCACATTGCAACAGCATTTTCCTTCTTCGCTGGTGTATCAAAGAAAACAAAAGTCTTAGGAGCAAATCAGTTGTGCAAACAAAGGCTACAGCTACCAGATTCCATTGCACACAAGTGAGACACTGATTTCCAGAGTTACTGGTGGCGAGTGAACGGGAGGATCAACTAACATTCTGCACAAACTTGTCATGTCCTGCAAATCCCAGGGTCCCTTTGATGACAGAAAAAGGTGCACTTAAATAATTTGTAGAATTTCTCCATTTCCATAAGCCATCATTAGTACATGGAATGATAAATATTCTTTAAGAGACTTATATAGTGGTCCCAAGGGTAACTTCTGACTCCAGCGAACAGAACTGATCAGCATACAACAAATAAAGATTGCTCTTAATTTACAAATCATACAAAATACACATACCCCTCTCAACCACTGGAAAATTAATCATTACAGTCAGATTTATTTAGTTTCATTTAGCAGCCCTACATGTAGAAGGGACTGTACCTCAGTCGCTGCCACACACCCGTGTACTTCCCACCGCTCCCACGAATGCGAGGGGAAATGACATTTTGGTGAGAACAACCTCTTAAGAAATGTGAACAAGGACATTTCTGAGAACTTATCTGCAAATACAGGACTGTCCAAGTAGCTACAAAACCAAAAGGAAAAGCACTACAGAAAGCTGTTTTCCAAATTCATGGTTTAAAATCTATTTCCACATATAAAAATGAAAGATCCCAGGGTTCCAGCAAGATTCTCAAAAAAAACCAACCTGGGTTTGCTTTGTCTTCAAGCAACTGAACAGATTTCACTATTTCCATTGGGACCAGGAATTTCTGTAATATATTTAGACCATCTGCTTCTAATACTACTAATGTAAATACTTCTATCCAAGGTACTTCTAAAGAAAAAGAAAAAATTGACAATTTCTCCACAGTCCAAACTACGATGAATAACATAAACTTTGCTGTACAGCTGTAAGCTTGTTTTGAATCAACAAACACCGTACACTACGGTGTTTGGACAGGAAGGGATGGAAGGAGGCCAACTTAGAATTATACCTAATGTCCTCACAAGCTTTCCCAGTGCCCAACCTCAGAAAGCAGCTTTCAGTCAGAATACCTGAGCCTAACTGATGCAAGTAATATATAAAATGCACGTGTAGTTTCACTTGCGTTTCACATTATCTCCTGCATTCCTGCAGATAAGTTAAAAAACTGCAATACCTCTACAAAATTATATAACACTTTGAGCCAAACCAGCAGCAAATTCTTTTCCATCATTCATTTCAGCCACAGCTTGAACAGATTGTTCAAAGTGCTCTTTAAAACTAAGACACGGTACAACACAGGCTTTGCTGCCACTTCCTCCTCCTAAGGTGATGCAGCAGAGCTCGGCTATTTGGAATGAGATCAGTGTCAGTAGCAATACTGACAGCTTCACTTCTACCTGGGACAACATTACAGTTCTTTGTTTATTCCACTTACCACCTGAAACACTCTATGTTCTTACGAAGGAATGGTGCTGTAACCAGGTGTTTCAGTGAATCCAGACTAAACCAGAAACCTGGTTCCTTCTCTCCAGGGACAATCCTGTGCTGTAAGACAACTTGCTGCATTCCTGATATTTAATGAGTATTTAGTAAGACTGACATAAGTGAGTTCTGGTTTACCAGAGCCCAGTGAATGGCATGGTCCATGCTACAATTATCCTCTGAACCTCATCATCAATACCAGGAAAACCAGCTTAGTATGGCACAGCTTGTCCATCCCAAAAACAGGGATGAGATTTAAGACCGACTTGACTTCTCCAAACCAGAGATGCTGTCCCAAATGTTTTGTTTGTTTTGAAGTCAAAAAGGTGCAATACAGCATCTCTCCTCAAACCCTGAAAAGTGACTTGAAGATAAAAACACCACCATTGGAAGGTCTATGGGCACCCAGTCTATGCTGGTGCCCAGATAGGGAGTGGATGAGCTTCTGTGTTAAATACGTATTTGTCAAGGTTGATTAAGTCTATGTCATCTGAAAACAGCAAAAACATGTATTTGAGTGTTTCCCCAAGGAAGAAGCTCTCCATCTTATCTCGTGGCTCTGGATTACTGGGATTCTGGACGTTGTTAATGGAAGTATAACCACCTGTAGGAACCTGTGCCAAAAAAAAAAAAAAAAGCAGAAATTTGGTATATTTCAATAATCTAAAATAAATTATTTTCACTTCTTAACATCCAGATGTACTTGGAGAAACTAAGTGCTAAGAAACAGACCAGCATGTTTTTTCATTTCATACTTGTTTTCCATTTACATAAAAAACTTCAGTTTTGAAAAAGATCTCATTGCATTTTAAAAGAAACCATGAGGATAAAAGGAAGCAGAATGTCCATTTATGCTTACTTTAAAGAGGTATCATAAAGAACATCCTCTTGAAGTTTCTGGACAAAGGTACAGAAAGTAACTAGGGCGAATTCTACATAAAGCATCATGCCTATTCTCTTACGAACAGACCATGGGTATTTAATGACCACTGGCACCTAGGTCACGCTTTTACAGCACGTCAGAGTGATACCTCCGTGAGCACTAGTGTCAGAATGAATATAGAATCATAGAATGGTTAGAGTTGGAAGGGACTTTAAAGATCATTGAGTTCCAACCCCCCTGCCATGGGCAGGGACACCTTCCACTAGAGCAGGTTGCTCAAAGCCCCAT
>JAOXJK010009701.1:0-10034 GCA_025774025.1 Xenus cinereus | reverse complement strand
CTTCTGCAGCTGCACTGGGGCTTCTGCTGCTGCTGGGTGGACAGTGCGTTGCCCCGGCTGGTCCAGGCGCTGTGGGAACAGGTTAGGGGAGCATTGAGACAGAGGTGCTTGTGCTTTTTCTGTTCTGCAGCCCAAAGAGCCCAAGTGAAGATGGTAATCCCCATCTCTACAGCCTCTGGGGTCTCCTCCCAGCGTGTTCCCCCTGTCTCGCTCCCCTCCTATCACCTACTTTTCCCCCCGCAGGCTGTGGGGCAGTGGGGATGTGGGGAATGGGTGTGCAGCAGAGGATGGGGGAATGGGCAGAGCTGACGGTTCCCTTCCTTCCTCTGCTCTCCTGCAGCTGCGCAGCCGTTTTTCTGCAAGCCCTTTGGGGGGCTCTACTCCCTGCCTTACCTGGGGGAGCAGCCGACCAAGGCTGCAGGGGCCCTGAGCCGCGCCGAGTGGTGGGAGCTGCTCTTCTTTGTGAAGAAGCTGGAAGCGCAGGAGCAGAAAGAGATCACCTACCTCATCCAGCAGGACCAGGGAGGGCAGGTATGGGCCGGAGCCTGCAGTGGGGCAACGGGAGGGAGGGAGAGCGTTAGGGGAGACACCGGGCCCAGAGGAGCAGATGACAAGGTTTGAGCTGTGCAGGGAGAGCCTGAACAGGGCAGGAATGGGTCTGAAGTGGGAAGGAGAGTCGGGGGTGATGAAAGCGTGGGGAGCTGGGCAGAGCAAAGGGGTGAGGGGAGACGAGGAAACGCAGTCTCCCGTGACCCTGGAGGAGCGATTGTGTCCAGCGAGGTCTGGGAGGCGAGGCAAGCCCGTGGGGTGATTCTGGCGGTGGTGGGTGGGTGGTGAGTGCAGGTGGGCACCAGAGGCTGGTGGTAGTTGGGTTGGGGGCAGCCAGGGGAGGGTGGCGCTGGGGAATGGCCCTGGGGGGCTCCGGCAGTGCAGCCTTTCTGTCCGTTGTGGCACTGGCTGTCACAAGGGGTGTGGGGTCTGTGGGGAGTCCGTGAGGGTTGACTTGAGCCCCCCTTTCCAGCTGTCGGAGATGGATGAAGAAGCCCTGATCCAGCTGTCGGTCCCTGTGGAGCTGGCCCAGAAGGTGCTGCACGTCTTGGAGAAGCGCTGCCAGGGCAGCGTTCGACGTGACCTGCGCGGCTCCCACGTCTACGCCAAATACTTCCTCGGCGGGGGGGCTGAGCAGGATGGTGGGGGGAGCCCCGCAGTGTCCTCGGCGGGTGCCGGCTGCAGGAGCGCTGGCCCTGAAGCCACAACGGCCAAGGCAGCGAAGGAAGACCTTCCTGCAGCCCCAGTGCCTCCCCAAAGCCCCGCCGCGGCGTCCAAGTCGGATTCCCAGCTGTTCAGCGAGCTCCTGGAGAGGGAAGGGCTGTTCTTGCCGGGGCTGAGGGAGGAGCAGATCAGAGGTAAAGGCGGCTGCGCTGGGGCCCAGGGACGGTGCTGGAGGCGGCTCCGTTGCCTCGAGGGAGGAAGGCTCTGGGCAGGGCATGGGAGGGCAGGTGCCCGGAGGTTGCCTGGGGAGGGGGGCTGCGGGTGCTGGGTTTGCGGGTGCGTGGCACCCCGGGAGCTGCTGGGGATGTTCCCGCTGCCCTGACGCCTGTGTCCCTGCCTTCCTCCCGCCAGCGCTGGGCAGCTGCGAGGGGGTGAGCGAGAGGGGCTCGCTGGCCACGATGGCAGCCGTGGTGGACGTGATCCGGAGCAGCAGCTCTGAGGCTGGGCTGCGTTTAGCCGGGCTGAAGCACATCGTGACGGTCCTGGAGGAGGATCCTGAGCCCGAGCATCTCGTTGGCAAAGCCCAGGGCGGGCTGGGGAGCAGGAGCGTTGGGTGAGCCATGGGGTGCTGCGCAGCCCTCCTGCTGGCTGGGGAGGGCCGTGTGGGCAGGGTGGGGGACAGCGCTGGAGGTGGGGGAGTGCAGGAGGTGGCAGTGGAAGCGGGAAGGCCGGCGTGTCCCTGTGTGCTCGGCAAGAAGAGATCTTGTGTCCCTTTGTCCCAGGCAGGCTCATTGCTGGGGCTGAGCCAGCTGCGGTAGAGCCGTGTGGGCAGGGAGAAGGTGGCCGGCAGGGCCCGGGGTGCCGGCGACGATGGCAGGAGGCTCCTCCTGAGGCGTCCTTTCCCACGCAGGGAGAAGCTGGTGAACGTGGCCGTGGAGCTGCTGAGCACTGAGGTGGCAGAGAAGGCCCTGGTGGTGGTGGCGCTGCGGCTGCTGGCCGTGTTCATGGCGAAGTACGACTGGCGCCTGCCGTTTGCCACGGAGGGCGGTGTGCGGGCTGTGCTGGCCTGCATGCAGCAGCACGCCTCCTCCGCCCTGGTGCAGCAGGCTGGCCTGGCAGTGAGTGTGGCAGAGGGGATGCTGTAGGTGGGCGGGCAGGGTGCAGGCTCGCCCGGGGTGTCGGAGATGCCCGCTGCGCTCCTGACTGCTGTTGACCTTGCAGGCCCTGAAGGTGCTGGTGGGCGCCGTGTCCGGCGAGGCAGGAGGTGCCGGTGGGAAGCCCTTGCCCCTGAACCATGCGGACGCGCAGATGATGCGGGAGATCTTTGCCAGCATCGGCTCCGCCTCCAGCGAGGGCTCAGCAAGCCTGCTGAGTGCCATCCCTGCTGCCATGAGCACCATGCAGAGGGTCCCAGGGTAGGGGCAGGGTGAGGACTTGGGGGTGGAGGGACCCTCTGGGTGGTGGGGCTGGGCAAGGCAGGCAGGTGGCTTGTGGTGCGGGGGGGGGCTCCGTGCTTCGGGGAGGAAGGGGCCCACATCGCTCTGTCCCTGCAGGGGCTCCTCAGGCGTGGAGAACGGCTTGCTGGTGGTGAACATGCTGATGGACAGCCACCGGGGCCTGGCAGAGCAGCTGGCGAGCTGTGATCTCCCCCCGGTGCTACAGAGCTGCTTGTGGGACGGGCAGAGCCCTCACGCCATGCTGGCCCTCAGCGCGATCAACCGCCTCGCAGAGCACCGGCTGCCCGCGGGCCCGGAGACGGCAGGTACGTGCCACCCGCACCCCCTGCCGTGCCACGGCCCCAGGGGTGCAGCGGGCAGGGCCGCCTCGCCTGCCAGGGCAGAGCACCCCACCGGCAGCTCTGGGGTGGCTGGGCCGGGCCCACGTGTCCTTGTCACAGCAGGCAGAGAGGCCCCACTGGACCTGAGGGACGTGCGGAAGCTTCTGGACGGCCTGGGGGACGGGACCTTGTCAAAGGACATGGTGGTGGCCCTGGAGCGGCAGCTCTGCAGCGGAGGCCCCGTCCCCTCTGGCGAGGTGGCCCAGCTGCTGCAGGAGCAGCGGTGCTTCAGGCTGCTGCTGCGCAGCTTTGAGCTGCTGGGGGCGGAGAAGGACGTGAGCCTGAGCATCCTCAGGTGGGTCCAGGGGGATGTGGTGGGGGTCTGGGGCCTCCGCAGGGGTGTGAGTGCCGGTGCTGTTGGGGGGAGACCGTGGCGCATGTTTGTGGGTCCTGATGGGGCTGTTCTTCACCAGAGGCGGGGGCAAGTGCACTCCAGCACCTATCAGGGGGCGCTGATCGGGGTGTCGTGGGGCACGGGGCCATCTGGTGACAGAGCAGCGTACGTTTGGGTGCTGGTGGGGACAGGCAGGAGCAGCGCAGCACACGCCTGGGTGCTGATGGGGTGTCCGAGGTGCCCGTGGAGCCTTGGCTCCCAGTCCCTGTGGGGTGCCGGCCTCCCCAGTGGGGCAGGGCAGCAGTGGGGCACGGGAGCGGGGCTGCCTCTGGCTCCGCTGTCTGCGTGCCCCGGTCTGAGTGGGCTCCCTCTGTCGCTCAGGATCCTGCACAAGTTCCTGGAGGGTTACCAGGAGGATGCGCTGCCCTGGCACGAGTGTGTGGAGCCCTGTTTGTCCTCCCTGAGTGCCCACAGCAGCGACCGGGAGGTGAGGGGGTGCCAAGGTGCCGGGAGAGGTGGGGAGCGGCTGTCCCGGCCGTGGCCACGGCCACATCCCGGTGGCTGGTGTGCCCGGCCAGGCTCTGCGGGCGCTGCTGCGGTGTCGGGGTGGAGGGGATGGAGCGCGGCAGCGTCCCGCTGCTGGGGCCGGGGGGGTGTTCCTGGAGCCGGCCCGGCCGCTCACAGCTCCCTGCTCAGCAGGTGGTGCAGGAGATCGTTGGCTTCCTGCACCGCCTGGCCACGGCCAGCAAGGACTGCGCGGTGGTGATGTGCCGCCTGGGCACCCGCGAGGCCCTGTCCAAAGCCCTGGACAAGCACGGCACGGCCCCGTCGCTGGTGCCAGCCCTGCTCGACCTGGTGGCTGACTGCGAGAAGTACGCCAACCTCTACAAGAAGCTGACGACCAGCATCTTGGCTGGCTGCATCCAGGTGGGCCTGGGTCTTGGGGGCGTCCGTCTGTCCCCGGCAGCGAGGGGCAGCTCTCTGTCCTCTGCCTGCCGCAGCCCTGGGGTGGGCGAGGGGAGGAGGACGCAGGGCCCCCCGGTAAGAGTCTCGCCCCATCCCGTAGCTGGTCCTGGGGCAGATTGAGGAGCACCGCCGGAGCCACCAGCCCATCAGCATCCCCTTCTTTGACGTCTTTCTGCGCAACCTGTGCCGAGGTGAGCGTGGGGAGAGGGAGCTTGGGCCCCTGTGCTTGGCAGGCGCTGTCCCGGCAGCTGGTGGCTCCACGTGCTCTCCCCACAGGCTCCAGCGTGGAGGTGAAGGAGGACAAGTGCTGGGAGAAGGTGCAGGTCTCCTCCAACCCCCACCGTGCCAGCAAGCTGACGGACAGGAACCCCAAGACCTACTGGGAGTCGAACGGCAGCACCGGCTCCCACTTCATCACCGTCCACATGCAGTGTGGGGTGGTGATCAGGTGGGGCTGGGGGCCCTTGGGGCCAGGGGGCCAGTGGCCGCGCGGGGAGGAGAGGCCTTTGGGGCTCTGCGCGAGCTCTGTCCCCGTGGCCGCAGACCTGGGGGTTGCTGGACGTGGGCAGCAGCGCGTGGGGGGGCAGGGGCCAGGGCAGGGCGGTGGGGACTGCTGGGCAGCAGGCTGTTTGCTGCGCTGCAGGGAGATGAGCATGCTGGTGGCCAGCGAGGACTCCAGCTACATGCCGGCCCGTGTCGTGGTGCTGGGGGGAGAGAGCCCTGCCACCATCAGGACCGAGCTCAACGCGGTGAGTCTCGCGGGGGCCGCTCAGGCCACGGGGCCCCACGGGAGCGTCGGGCTGCTCCTTGCTGTGCCCGGAGACGGTCTGGCCTCGGTGGGGGGCCCCGGGAGGTGCCCCCCCGGGGAGGTGGGGATGGCGGGAGCTGCGCTGCGGGGGCCTCCTCCTGGCTGTAGGCAGCGGGTGCTGGAGACCTGGGCAGGGGCAGCCCTGCAGCCCGGTCTGCCGCAGGCTGGCGTGGGAGTCTGGGGCTGTGAGCCGGGAGTTGGGGCCCTGGCGGGGGGGCCTGTGGCTGCGAAGGGGCTGCCGGGGGGGGACAGAGGCCACGGCTTTAATGGGGGGCGGCCAGGGGAGCCTGCAGGGCGGCTGGTGCTCGCTGCCTGGCGTGCTGAAGGCTGTCTGTCTGCCTGCAGGTGACCGTCCTGCCCTCAGACAGCAGAGTGATCCTGCTGGAGAACATGACCCGCTTCTGGCCCGTCATCCAGATCCGGGTGAAGCGGTGCCAGCAGGTAGGGGAGCGGGGGCCGGGCAGGGGGCCGGCGGTGTGGGGCGCCAGGGCCGTGCCCGAGGAGCTGAGGGTGGCGCTCTCCCGTAGGGCGGCATTGACACACGTGTGCGTGGCATCGAGGTGCTGGGTCCCAAGCCCACTTTCTGGCCCATCTTCAAGGAGCACCTGTGCCGGCGGACGTTCCTCTCCTGCACTGCTCGGGCTCATGCCTGGTGCCAGGAGATCTGCCGGGACCGGGGGCGACTGCTGCAGCTCTTTGGCAGGTGAGTTGTCTCCCGGCTGCGCCATCGCGTCCCCGGTGTCCCGGGGCCTGTGGGGACGGTGCTGGGGGGTCTGCGGGGCCAGGAGAGGAGCAGTTGGGTGTCCCACCTGGACAGGTGGGGCCCTCCCTGGCCACCAGTGGTTCCGGAGGGCCAGGGCCACCTTGGGGTCCCCCAGCTAACCCACCAGAGAGGCGCCTTGCAGGGCCCGGTGTGTCCTGACCTGGCAGAGGGTGGTCAGACTCGGGCAGGATCTCATGGCTGCAGCTGGTGCAGAGCCCCCCGGTTGGGGGGACAGCGAGGGGCCCCGGCTGCTGGGGGCAATGGGGGCTGCTGAGCCGTGGTGCCCGGCCAGGGCCAGGGCAGGGAGCGACCGCCGCGCTCTGCTTTCCTGGGGGAGCCCCCCGGCCGTCGGCAGGTGCCCGTCGGCGCTGGGTGCTGCCCGCTGGCTGTTGCAGGCTGAACCGGGCGCTGCGGCACGAGCAGGGCTTCGCCGACCGCTTCCTCCCTGACGACGAGGCGGCCCGGGCCTTGGGCAGGACGTGCTGGGAGGCCCTGGTGAACCCCTTGGTGCAGAGCATCACCAGCCCAGGTACCCTGCGCTCTCCCGGGCCCCTGCGCGCCGTGCCCCGGGCTGAGGCACCCCGCTCTGAGTCTGTCTGGCCCCGCAGACCCCCATGGCGTCAGCCCCCTGTCCTGGCTGCTGAGCGAGTACCTGGAGAGCCAGGAGCCGCCGAGCCGCCCCGTGAGCCGCGGCGCTGCCTTCGGTTCCCGTGTGCGGCGCCTGACCCAGCTCCTGGTGCACGTGGACCCCGGTGTCCCAGAGCCAGAGGAGGCAAGAGCAGCTGGTGAGCGAGGGGCTGCCCTCCCGTGGGGCTGGGGGCGGTGGTCCAGAGTGCCGGGGCTGCAGCCGTGGGGGAGGCCCGTGCGCAGAAGGCTCCGGGGTTGGGGAACGTTCATGGCTGTCCCCCCCCAGAGCCGCGGTTCCTCCCCGGCATCTCCTCTGCCCTGCGCCCCCCAGGGCGAGGGGGAGGCTGCTGGTGGTCGGTGTGCGGACCCTGCCCACGGAGCCGCGCTGAGCCCAGGGTTGTCCCTTGGCAGGCGGGAAGGAAGGGAAGAACAAGGAGGTGCCGTCCCGAGCTGCGAAGGCGGTGGTGGAGAAGTCGAGCGGCCTGTGGGGCATCTCGCAGTGCTGGCGCGGCGTGGTGCAGCAGCAGGTAGAGCCTGGAGGGCCGGCTGTGGGGGCCGGAGAGGGCGTGTGGGACCCTGCACCGGGCGGGTGTAGGGGGGTGCACTGGGAGCTTGGGGAGGGCACGGGGCCGTGCGTGGGGTCAGCAGAGTGAGGCTGGGGCTGTGGACGTTCCTGGGAGACACACGCAGGGGTGTCCCGCTGCGGGGCTCACCCTCGGGTGCTGCCTCCCGCTGCGGGGCTCTCACCCCTCGGGTGCTGCCTCCCGCAGGTGCAGCGGTTCCTGGAGGCGGCAGGGCAGGCGCCGGACCTCGTGGAGCGATACTGCGGGCTGTACCAGCGCCTGCGCGGCGCCACGGAGGAGCTCTTTGGGCAGCAGGCCGCCTTCGTGCTGGCCCTGGGCCAGGGCTTCGCGGGGGCTTTGCTGCAGCTCTCCTTCCTCGCCACCCTGCACGTGAGTCGAGGGAGCGTGGCACCAGCACCGGGGTTGTGCCCCCACCGGGCTGGGGAGGTTTCCCTGGCCCCCAGCCGCGGGGCAAGCTCTGGGTGGGTGGTCGTTCCCCCCCCCGGGCCACTGAGCCCTGCCCTGCGGTGGCCCTGCACGGTGCCCGACTGCAGCTGTGCAGCGCTTGTCATGGCGTGACCCCAGCCCTGGCACGCTCTTGCCTTGGGCTGGTGTCTGGGCACCCCCGGCCCCTGCCCGAGAGCCCCAGGGTTTCCCCCCCAGGGACGTTGTGGCCACCCCGTGACCCCCCTCCGCAGCCAGCTCTGTCCCTCTGCAGGTGAGCGAGCAGTTTGCCCGCTACCTTGACGGGCAGATCCAGGAGCTCCACGGGGCCGGGGGCAGTGCGGGGCCGCTGCAGCGGCTGCAGCAGATCCTGGAGCCCTTCGTGGTCTTCAGTGGCCTGGAGCTGGCCCACACCTTCGAGCACTTCTACCGGTGAGGGGTGCTGCGTCTCCACGGGGCGCTGCCAGGCCAAGCGCCTTGGGGTGTCTCTGTCTCCTGGCGGGTGGCTGGTGGCCACAGGGCTTGGGCCAGCCCCTGACCCAATGCTGGTGGCCGTGACAGGCACTACCTGGGCGACCGTCTCCTGGCACAAGGGCCGTCCTGGCTGGAGGGAGCCATCGTGGAGCAGATCGGGCTGTGCTTCCCCAGCCGCTTCCCCCAGGAGATGCTGAGCAACTTGGCCGAGTCGGAGGAGCTCCAGCAGCAGTTTTACCTCTTCCAGCTGCAGGAGCAGGACAGGCGGCTTCTGGAGCTGGACACGGGCCTGGAGGAGGTGAGCGTGCCGGTGGGGTGGGGCGGCTGGGGGCCGCCCGTGTTCCTTGCGGGGGTCCTGGGCCCTGTCCTGAGCCACCCTCGTGTCCCCGTGCCCAGGCGCCGGGGACGGCCTCGGTGGCGGATGTGCCGGAGGTGAAGGTGCTGGCCCTGTCCCCGCGCTGCTGGCCCGTTTCCCCCTTCTGCTACATGGAGGACCCCGGGAGGTTTTTCCCCGCGGCCCTGAGCTCCCCCCTGGAGGAGTTTGCCGAGTTCTGCAGGCGGAGTGAGTGTCGGGGCAGGGGGTGCGTGGGGGGGGGTCTCGCCGGGGCCAGCCCCTGGGCCAGAAGTGGTGGGAGCGCTGGGGGGTGCTGGGGGTGCCCGTCGGGGCTGGCCCCCGGCCCTTGGGGTGACGCTGCCTCTGTCAGGCCAGAGCCAGCTGGGCTGGGAGTGCAGGAAGCCCCGGCGGTTGCAGTGGACGTGGCTGGGCCGTGCCGAGCTGCAGTTTGGAGACTGCGTCCTCCAGGTGTCCACGCTGCAGATGTACATCCTGCTGTGCTTCAACAGCGCCGAGGTAGGAGCTGGGGCCGCGGTGGGGCGAGGGAGGCGGGGGACGCTGGAGCTGTTGGAGGGGTTGAAGCCGTGGCAGGGCCACGTCCTCCCTTCGGTGAGGTCTCCCGTGGTGTTTGGGACGCAGCCCCCCGCCCCCGTGTTTGGCTGGGCCCGTGGCTGGTGGGTCTTGGCTGCCATTCCCCTCCCCTGGCCTCCTGCAGGAGGTGGCTGTGGAGGCCCTGCTGCAGGCTACGGGGCTCCCTGCTGACCTGGTGCACCACGCGCTGACACCGCTGACCCACGGCGAGGGCATCCTGGTGTGGAGATGCCCGCCGGGAGGTGAGTGTGGGGCCGGGGAGGCGCTGGTCTGAGCCCCCGGTGGGTGCTGGGGTTGGGCTGCGTGAGCCTGGGGGGAGTCTGTCTGTTGGTACTCGGGGCGCGGGTCTGGGTGTCAGTGTGGGGCCCGAGGCCGTGTGTGGGGCTGGGGGTGGCGTCAGGGGTCAGCGTGGGTGACTGGGTCTCGGGTCTGTGCGTGGGGACGGCGACTGGGGCCAGGGGTCGTGCGTGCGGCTGTCGCTTGGGGCCGTGTGTGGGACACGGGGCTGTCGCCTGTGAGGGCAGCAGCGGGAGGCCCAGGGTTGGTCCAGCAGCCACACGTGTGTCCTGGGGCTCCCTCAGGGCCCAGCTCGGGGCTCGGCTGACCCTGGGCCGGGTGCTAGCTCCAGGTGTGCTGCGGCTGAACCAGGCAGCCCTGGCCCACGCCTCCGGCCGCCCCCTGAGGCTGCTGCCCCGGCAGAGGTACCTGCGGGCAGAGAGGGCTGAAGTCAGCGCCCTGGAAAGGAAGAGGAACGTCCTCTGCTGCCTCATCACCCGCATCCTCAAGGCGGAGAAGCAGCTTCACATCGACAACCTGGTGTTTAGGGTATGGAGGGCTTGCGGGGCAGAGAGGGGCCGCCTGGGTGCTGCGCCGCACTGCGACGTGGGGCTCCTTTGCTGCTGTAGGTGATCGATGCCTGTCAGAAGGGCCAGCTGGGACCAGGGCTGCAGTTCCTGAGCTTCTGCTGCCACAGCGTGGACGTGCTGTCTTGTGTCCTGCACCTGCTGAACCAGGGCTATCTCCGGCGCCAGGAGGAGAGGCCTCATGTCTTGGAATACATCTCTGCTGAACCCACCACACC
>JAOXJK010009700.1:0-10036 GCA_025774025.1 Xenus cinereus | reverse complement strand
CCTCTAGCCTGGTCCCCATGTCCCCCCCAGTGACTTACCCCTCACCAGCCCCGGGTGCCGCTGCTGCTGAGCCGCATGAAGGAGGTGGGGAAGGTCTTTCTGGCCACCAATAGCGACTACAACTACACCGATGTGAGTAGGGGGTGTCTCTGTCTGTCCCCACGCCCCACCCCTGGTTCAGCCTGCCCCGGGGGGGAGCCTGGGCAGGGGGCAGAGCACAAGCAGGGGATCTGTCCTGGGGATGGTGGTGGAGATGCCAGGTGTCCTTGCAGGCCATCATGTCCTACCTTTTTGACTTCAGCGATGGGGACAAGGTGAGTCTGTTCCCTGGGTTGGGGGGGTACACGGTGCCATCAGCAGCCCCTTCCTGACACCACCACCCCCATCCCCCTCCCCCAGCAGGCCGAGACCCCACACCGTCCCTGGCGATCCTATTTTGACCTCATCGTGGTGGACACCCGCAAACCGCTCTTCTTTGCGGAGGGCACTGTCCTGCGCCAAGTGAACACGGTGGGGACCCCTCCATCGCTGTGGGGGGTGTTGGGCACCATCTGGGCATGATGGGCCCTCCCATGGGGACAGCTAGGGGGGAGGGATTTGCTGTTGGGTGAGCACTGGGCAGGCACAGGTAATGGTATCCTCCCATCATCCCGGGATCTTCTCGTGCCGCAGGACACAGGGAAGCTGCGCATTGGGACATACACAGGCCCCCTCCAGCACTGTGCAGTCTACTCTGGTGGTGAGCGTCCAGCTGGGCTTGGTGGGCAGCGCGAGGGGATGTGCCTGCGCGTGTCACCCTGACGTGCCACTGCCCACAGGCTCCTCGGACATGGTGTGTGACCTTCTGGGTGTGAAGGGCAAAGACATCCTCTACATGGGGGACCACATCTTCGGGGACATCCTCAAGTCCAAGAAGCGGCAGGGCTGGCGCACCTTCCTGGTGGTGCCTGAGCTGGCCCGGGAGCTGCAGGTCTGGACAGAGAAGAGCGGTGAGCAGCACCCGGCCAGTGTGCTCCATGCTGGTGGAAGCGGCCAGAGCCTCCTGCCCCACCTCAATGGCAAAACTGGCCCCGGTGGGACACGTCTCAACCCCCCAGTGCCAGTCGTGGCAGGCAGCGGGGGATGTTGCCCACGCTGATCCATCCCCATTGCCCTTGCAGAGCTGTTTGAGGAGCTGCGGAGCCTGGACCTCTTCCTGGCAGAGCTGTACCAGTGAGTGGGCACAGAGCAGGTGTGGGGGGTGCAGGCACCCTTGGTGGGGCCCCCCAGGTGAGCCCCCAGTCTCTGTCCCACTCCAGGCACTTGGACAGTGGCAGCAGTGAGCGCCCGGACATCAGCTCCATCAAGCGTCGGATCCAGGTGATGCCCAGGGCACCATCCCCGGCACCCACACTCCCAATCCCTCCCCAGGGGGGGAGCTGGGTGCCCTGAGCGTCCTACTGCACCCACAGAAAGTCACACACGAGATGGACATGTGCTACGGGAAGATGGGGAGTCTTTTCCGCTGCGGCTCACGCCAGACGCTCTTCGCCAACCAGCTGATGCGCTACGCCGACCTCTACGCTGCCTCCTTCATCAACTTCCTCTACTACCCCTTCAGCTACCTCTTCCGGGCACCCCCTGTCCTGGTATGCAGCCCCCTGCCCTGCTCACCCACCGTGCCTCAGTTTCCCTCCCTGCCTGAGGAGGGGTTACAGGGCTGATGGGGGCATTCACTGGGCACCCAGCCCCTTGGCTGGCTGGTCCTGGCCCCTCTCTGCACGCCTTCTCCTGTTGCAGATGGCACACGAGTCAACAGTGGAGCACGGCCGCCTGGATGCAGGGGAGGTGGGCACAGCCCTGGCACCCTGGCTGGCCCAGCACGGCCCCCCCGGCCATCAGGTGGGTGTCAGAGGACAGGGGGGCAGGATGTGGGAGTCCCAGCACTGGCCCTCTGATGCCAGTGGGGTCCTGTGCCCACTGAGTCGCCCACCTCTGTCTCAGGTCACTGGGGTCCCCCCGGACTCTAGTGGGGAGGAGGACGATGGAGAAGCCTGACCGCACCCTGGCACCAACAGCCGCTGAGCTGGCAGGTGCCAAAAGGCATGGGGGCATTCAGTGGTCCCGGACCACTGCCAGCTGGCAGACCAAAGCCACCCATGGTCAGCCACCGCCTCCATTTGCCACAGGACGGCTGGTGGCCCTGGCTCATGCCCCATGTGACACCTCTCCCCGAGCAGCAGTGCCCCTTCTCCCGCCTGCACCAGAAGCCAGATCCCTGAGCCCACAGGCTGCCCCGTGCCTCCCACTTTCCCTCATGCTCCCACTGGCATCAGCTGTGTGTCCCAGCCAATTGATGCCAGTCTGGGGTCACCAATGCTGGGGTGAGCCGGAAGCAGCTGAGGACATGGCTGGACCACCTTTGCACCAGCTGGTGGTCCTAGCAGCTCCGGCTCTGGCAGCTTTGGTGCCTGGCCCCAGGGGCCACTGTGGCACTGGGCTTCAGGGCAAGGCGGGTGGATGTGGCTCAGGCAAGGAGGGCTCTGGAGGAAACTACTGCTCCCTGGGAACTTCTTTTCCCTGCTATCGCCTTCTTCTGTTTTCTACCCTTTTCTATTTATAAAAGATACTCAAACTCCTGGCACTTGAAAGACATAAAATTGGCTATTTTAAAGGAAAACTACTTTGCTCTTGAGCCTGGGGACGAAGGGCAATTCCCAAATCCTTGGGCAGCAGCTGGGACAACTGCAAGCCCCTGGGCAGAGGGTGGCCACCCCAAGACACGCCCCCCGTCTGCCAGCACTGTCCTGCACCCCGGAGGAAGGGGTCAGGCCTGCTGGGACTTCCAGATCCTGCTCTGACTTCTTCCAGCACCAGAATTCTCAATAAAGATGCTGAGCCAATGCTGGTGGTGGCTGTATCAGGAGGCAAAAGGGTGGGATAAGGACAGGACTGTCACTTGCTGAGGACAGGAGGGTGACAAGGAAGCTCCCCTCCACCTTTCATGGCAGCCACAGCACTTCACTCATCAGAGCAGGGAAACTGTGCAGGCTCCCAGCACCTGTCCCGTCACCAGTAGCCAGTGCTGCTGCTTCTCTGGGGTGTGAACCGCCCTTGAGGGAGGGGGGGCTGCTATAGGGCCCAGAGCACACTCCCAGGGCTCAGCTGTCCCATCCCAGACCCCCATCCCTGCCCAGGGTCTGGGAGCCTAGACGGCTCCATCCCAAGGACCTCTGCACCCCCTGCCTGTGCTGCTTTCAGCCTCCCTGGGGCCCGTGCAGCAGCCACTGGGTCCCACAGGTACCCCAGTGCCTTCAGCTCTCATGAGTGGGGCACAGCTGGTGCTGACCCCTGACTCAAGACATCAGGTCTGCACATGGCTCTCAGCCGGAACCCTCCAGATGCCACCCAAGCAAGGCACAATGCAGCTCTGGAGGAAATCCTACAAGACATCACTTCCAAAACACTGGAAGTTGCCCAGAGCGCTGCAGAGTCTGACTGACATCATCCTACAGCAGGAAAAATCTGGATGTGAGTCACAGCAGAGGAGCCAAGGGCAGTCCCAGAGGACATAGCCCTCTTCTCCAACCCTGGACCTTGCACACTACTCACCAAGCCACACTGCATCTCTACTGCAAGTTTTTATGTATTTATAAACAGTGCTTATATATTTAAAACAGGCTTATTATGTGCCACCCCTACATATTTACATCTGAAAGGCAACAAGAGTCAGTGGTGCGTGCAACGCAGCCTGTGGGAGCAAGCAGCCTGCACCCTGCCGGGAATCCCTCAGCAGGACTCTGAGGGATACAAACTCAAACCCTCCAGCTCCGTCACCTCTGGCAAAGCCTTGTTTTTCCGGAAGAAGAACTGAGTCTCCTCAGCATCCAGGATTTCGCTAAGGGATGACACCACGGGGTCATGGTCCTTCAGCATCTCTGGGTAGCGGCTTCCAACCTGCTCTATCCGCAGCGAGCGCCGCACCGGCGTCAGGAATTTCAGATCCTGGCCTTCCAGCAACTCCTTTCCTCTGTGGAGAGGACAAGAGTCTTTAGGTGAACCCTGCAGAGGAGCAGTGACAGAGAAGGTGCTTGCTGCCAGGAGCAGGCAGCTCAGCCTTACCTGGATGCAGATGTAACTTGTAACTTGATGGAGACAGGCAGGCTGGCCAGGGACCTCCCCATCAGGCAGGGAGTCACTGCCACGTCCTGCCTCTCGCTCAGGCAAGGCGCAGTAGACTCCTGAGGAATGGGCTGCTCAGCCTTTTCCCCTGACAGGAGAGGAAAAGGGCAGCACAGTTGCAGAGAGCAGCAGCTTGGGAGGGATTACAACACCACAGCACTCCAGACACAGGTGAGGGCACCTTGCTGCAGAGGTGTGATGAGCTAGGACAGCTTCCAGCCCTGGCAGAGGAATCTTGCCCCAGTTTTGAGACCAGGATTGCAGACTTTCACAACACTCGGTCTCCATCAAAGTCAAAAGGGACACAAGGTGCTGGGACAGACTGCAAACCAGACTGCTCCTCTGCCTGCAGCAGCAGGAAACTCCAGCCTGCCCGTGCTCCAGCCTGCCAGCGAGCCCCCCCCAACATGTTACCTTCTGATGTTTGATCTGCAGCCTTCAAAATATCAAGGACAACTTCTCTGAGTTCCTGGAGTGGCTGCAGGAAAAGCAGAATGCAGATCAAGGCAGGCCTTGACTTGGGAACGGAGACCAGAGTAACAACTGAATAAGAGAAATGGTTTTTCTTGCATCGCGACACCCCATGCTGGAGCCAGAGGCAAAAGGCTGCAGTCTCCCTTCTCCCAGTGCGATCTGTCAGCACGCAGCACGGCCAGGCAGGCACCCACCCCACACAGCATTTACCCTGCTAAATCCTGCCAGACGCTGCAGTTACGCTGCCCAGAGCGGCACAGAGCTGTTGTCACGCTGTTTCCAGCCACAGCTCCACACACTGCAGGGTGTGTGTCCTTCCCGTCCTCCCCTTGGCCCCATTTGTGCCCGCACAGCACTGCCTGATTAAAGGTGTTTCAGTGGGACAAAATGGGACTGACAGCTCTAAAAGGCTTTTTCACCAGTGACTAGTGTTGCTAAACTCATCCCAAAAATCCGACCCCTGGATCTTGAGGAAACCCACTGGCACAGAGGCAGGGAACACAGGGAGCTACCGAAGAGATACGCATCTCACTCACCACAGCACCAGCGCAGACTGCTGCTTTGTACAACCCCGTCACATCAAAAGGGCCACTCCGGGCCAGGAGTTTCGCTTTGCAGATCCAAAACTTGGCAAATTTCTCTGCCTGGGGCACTTGAGACAGCACTGCAGAGATGTCTTCTGCCCGGACACCCTACAAGAAGGGCATGGTCCCAGAGAAAGATGTCAATGGCAAGGGCCAGAGGTGTGCGCTGGGGGAGCTGTCAGTGCGTAACTGCTCTCCCAGCGCTCTCCAGGAAAAGGAGCACATAAAGAGTTTGGTTTTGCTAGTTCTTTTACATGACCATGGACAGATAATAGCTTTCTTGTCTCTATTTTCCCCTTGATAAAATGAGTCTAGAATTTCAGAGGGATGGCAAGGGATAGACTCTACAGTGCTGGCACTAACAGAGCCACTAAACCCTGGGGCAGGACCAGTGGCCAAGTATTCCCAGAGGTGATACTTCACAGTAGCTGTGAGGTCCACCAGGGACATACCCCAGGCCAGCTCAATCAGCCTGGGCTGCTGCCGCAGAAATTACAGCCGCAGGCTGGACCGCCAGGTACCAGGACACTGGCAATGACACATGCAAGCCCTGCGACCGAGCGTCGCTCCATTTTCCCTGTTAGCACATCTCACTGCGTGCCTTTGGCCTATCCATAACTCCACAAGTACTTCTCCTGCGTGTGATGCTACCCCTCTGACAACCGCAGCCCAGCCAGCAGGAATGCTTGCTCTAAACCTCACTGTGCTGCTGGGGGAACATGGTGCTCATCTCCTGGGGTGCTCCAGAAGAGGAGCCTGTTCAAGCTGCTCCTTTCCCATTCCCACCTCCTCAGTGAGCTCCAGGCACTCAGTCAGTATGTTGTTGATCTTTTCCAGGCAGAGCTGCTCTGGTTTCTCTTGCTTCTCTTTCTCTTTGACATTTCTGCAGGACAGCTTCACTGCCTTTTTCTGAAGCAGCATCATAGGTGGTCGCTTGTATATCTTGCCTTTGGATGCCAACCACTCCTCCAGCTGTTTCCTGTTAAAGGACCAAGGGATCACAGTTACCACCCCAGCAGACCAGCAGCACTTGCCAGGCTACTGTTCTCCCTTGGAATCTCCCTCTAGTCAACTTCAGCTGCTCAGGAAGAACTAGTACATCTATCCGAAACAGGCATCCAAGCTTCAGGCTGTGAAAGGAAAACCCTCTCAAATTTAACTGTGTCTTGAGATAAAACAGGAGAGTGGCCACACACTCTCCTCCTACTTGGTGAATCAGTGAGAGAAGGAACCCAGGGTACCACCAAATCTCATCCCCACCCTCCTCTTGTCTGGGGCACCGAGCTCCAAGCAGGCATTCACTGTTAAGGGGACTCTGGACCCTGTTTCCAGCAGGTTGGTGCTGGTTCACCCAGTTAAACACTTTAAACTCTGCTGTCCCCTGGAGGCAAGGAGAAAGCTGCAACTTACTTACGGTCCGCAGCCGATGGGGTCTTGGGAACACGCCTAGCCTGGATTCCACTTGCTGTTGGCAGCTTTGGTTTAAACCTCTCTCTTCTACTGCTAAAATCACTCTCAGTTGCTTGACTTTTGGAGCCATATATGCTGCGAGGCTGGTTTAGGGGGACTATCACTCGGGATGCCGCTGCGCGTCCAGGAGGCACAATCCTCACATCCTTCCTCCCCGCCTCACTTGTAGCCGTGGGCCTTTGCCATGGCACGGTGCCACCTGGTTTCACGTTGGATTTCAGGTTTGCGGTGCCCTGGGGCCTGCTGGAGGCCAGAGGCTTTGTGGGAGATCTTTTCAGTTGGGGGAATCTACTGAGGTGCTTCAGACCTCCTGCTGGAAGTGTGCCGGGTGGCTTTCCTATGGGTTTCCTTGCTGTATTAGTTTTTTCCTGGTTTGCCCCTGTTTTTTTATGTAGCAAATTAGTAGAAGCAGTAAGTAACCGAGGGGGCTGCGATGGCTGAGTTTTGACACTTGGTTTTTGAGATGCGCTCTTTGAGCCTGGCAGGGTTTTCCTGAATTTATCCTGAATTGGCTCTTCCTTAGCCTGGTGGCTATTAATTCTGTTCTTTGGGCCCATGATTGTTCTTGACGTTGTGGCTGAGCTTTGCCTGTGAGCCAAGTCTTTCTTGTTCCTGAGATTGTTTCCATCAGGCTGAAAAACTCTGCTCTGCACAGGGTGTACAGATGCTTGTGCTCGGATATTTTCCTTGTGGCAGACCAGCCTGTCCCACAGCCTCTCATTTTGGGAGCAAGGTACCTCAGTAGAAGGGGGGTCACCTCCAGCCTGAGGTGCTGCCGTGGTGACAGTCTCCTGTGCAGGCTTCTTTTTCCTTTCTGGATTTAGGTGACCAGAGTTTGAAGCCTGTAGCCCCCCTCTGGGCTGTGTGCGGTAGCTCATGCTTGGCACAAACCCCACGGGAGGCTTTGTGCTCTTCCTTGGCAGCTCTGGATGCACCACTGCTGCTCTCTGGAATGTATTTGAAGACTTCTGTGGAGCAGCGTGGCCAATGTGTGTGGATTTGGCACCAAGCTTGCCATCCCTCTGAGGGCCTTGCGCCACATTTCTGAGAATGCCCTTGTTCCTATCAACCTGGAGAGGCAAAGGGAATCTCAGCCCCAAGGAGAGCTCAGCTTGGTCAAACCCTGACAGCTCCTGCCCCAACCCCACTAGCCCAGGGGATGCCCACACGAAGGCAAAGGTGACAAAGCAGTTGTCAACAGAACACCACCACAACACCTGCCAGCACACGGGCAGATGAGTCTCCTGCACTAAGTTTCTCTGAAAAATAATTATTTATAACAACTTATTGCCAGCTGTTTAGCAATCTGTTGACTGCACCCCACTGGAGGTCAGGAGCTCACTAACCTGATTTGGGAACGCTGTTCTGCCCAGGCTCACTTCAAGCATGAAATACAAAACTCAAAAAATTTCTACTTACACGCTCTAGTTTAGAGACTGGTCCTAAGGGTGGGTTCATGTGATTTGTCCGGTCCTTTAAAGAGGGTCTGTAGTAAGTTAAACAAGATATCAGGTTATTTAACAGCTGTGTCAGAAAAGGTTAAACATCTAAAACACTGCTGGTTGTCTCAGTCACAGGATCTTACGAGAAGGTTTTAGAAATCAAAAAGCTGTCAAGGAAGTACCGTGTAATGTTAATTCTTTTTCTTCTACGTGCCATCAGAAAAGCAACATAAAACACTGACATCCAAGGCTGTCACAAAACTTATGGCTTCCAAAAGAAACCAATATGGTTCCTGCAGGCAAGGGGGGGCTGGCAGGCAGCAGGTTTGGAGGCTGCTGCCCCTGGTTCCATCCCGACTTCGCCGTCTGCTGTAGGCAGCTGAGGTGCCTCCGAACCAGCCGCTGCCATGCTGCAGGTCACAGTGGTGTGTCGGAGCACATAAGCGGGGTTTACTCTACCAGGATGAACTGCAGCCCTGCAGCGGTGGCTGGTTCACGAGCTCCGCAGCTGCCCAGGCACTGGCTGAGAAGCAGGGAGGTGGGACAGCAGCCTGGGCTGCAGCTTCCCCCATCCTGTCGTCCTCCTCCTCCCTGAATCAGAGCCCTCTGACAGCAACAAGCTGCAGTGTTCTCCCACCTCTCCGCTCTGCACCCAGCAGCTCAGCCGTAGGGGAGATTAATGCTTGTGCAGATATTATTCTGTAATGAAAGAGCCTGGAGAGTTAGGGCATTGTCCTCTTTTCTAAACTAGTGGTGTACTATGCCATAAATAAAGATCATGAATCTTCTCTCCTTGTTTCTATTGTACTAGTGGTGTTTTCCAGAGCCTGGCACCAGGGACCAGATTGCTCATTCTCTGAGCAGGTCTCTGATCCTGCTTCCCTTTAACTTCTCCCCACAAAGCAGTTTTATGGCTTCCTTTGCACCACCATGTCATGAGAAATACTCAGTGCAACAGGGAGTCTTCCAAGTGTTCAGATTTCCCGAGCGCATTAGCAGTCTCATTTAAAAGCTTTGCAGAAAGGCACCTCGCCTACCCAGAGCCTGCAAACGGCTGCTGTTCTCACAGCAGCAAATCTGCCTGCAGCCAGAGGAACCGAGCAAGGCAGCAACGGGGGCCCAGAGCCAGGTAACTCATTTAACAGGTGGTTGTACCTATTTCCTTTTAAATGCACTGAAAATGCCCCTGCCTAACATTAGCCTATCCCAGGTAACTGAAAGCTGCCATTAAAAAGCAGCGGTGAGGCTTGAACCATCCTTTCTTCAAGACCCAGTTATGAAGCTGAGCTGTTGGCAAAAGGGCCTGTTCCGCGAGACCCAAGAGCTGAGATGAGAAAGTTTCACAGAGACCCAGAAAATACCCAGAAGAGACGATATCAATCAGTGGGAAATGTCAACACTCAGAGTATTCCTTTGCTCCCGCTACCAGTAACTCTGAAGCACTGCCAGGAGATTCTCCCTAGGCTCCTGAATTGCTGCGCAGGGAAGGCAGACCCTGCCAAGCCGGGAGGTCAGCTTTATCTCAGAGAATGACTGAGTGATTTGGGTCAGAAGGGACCTTTACAGATCATCTACCTCAAGTCCAACATCCTCCCCACTAAGAATCATAGAATTGTCTAGGTTGGAAGGGACCTTTAAGATCATCTAATCCAACCATCAACCGAACTCTGATAAAAAAATCCCCAAAAAACCCCAAAAGAAAACCATACAAAAGAATCCCCCCACATTACTAAACCATGTCTCTAAGCTCTATGTTAACCTGTCTTTTGAACACCTCCAGGGACGGCGCCTCAACCACTTCCCTGCGCAGCCCATTCCAAGGCTTAACAACCCTTTCAGTGTAAAAATTTTTCCTAATATCCAATCTGAACCTCCCCTGGCGCAACTTGAGGCCATTTCCTCTTG
>JAOXJK010009699.1:0-10072 GCA_025774025.1 Xenus cinereus | reverse complement strand
TTTCTTGTCAGCATGACTCGGTACATCACGTCTCTGAGGCCTACTCTGGCTAACTCATGTCAATTGGGCCTCACATATGTTTTCCAGGGAGTCGTGCCCAAGATCCTGCAACCATTCCCCAACACCCAACCTGGATCACATGGAAAAGCCCTCACAGAATGCCAAACACGATGCCATTGGGGGTATTTTCTGTGATGCCCTATTAAATTCATGTCAGACTGAATCAGCTGGAGTAGCTCAGGGATTCAGGAGGAAAACACAGGGGATGCTCATTGCCAGGGCAAGCAAGAACAGCTCATCCTTTCCAGAGACCACAGGGACACACCATGCCTAATTTCTGCTTCCTGACATGGGCAGGGAAGACCACAGACATCCCCTTGGTTGTCCCTTCCTGCACCCTCACCCAACAGAGAAAATACATATATTTTAGCATGAAAACTATGTGGCACGGTGGAAGGCTGCCAAGACACCCAGGCAAAGCTCCCTGCTGGGACGGGCAGTCTCTGTGCTGCACACTGGTGGTGGAAAGCATCCTTGTAATGATACCAAGCTCTCGCTAAGCTGAAACATGTAACAGGGGGAAGATGTGGGGAAGAGCCAATTTATCAGTCTAAGTGGAATGGAAATTCCTTTTTCGGCAGGATCTGTTCGCTCCGGAACATGTGTGGTGCAGCCCGAGGAATGAGCAATGAACATGATATCTCTTTTATGTCTGCCATGGCAGCCGGCCTTTTAATAATAATAGTAATTTAAAAAACCTGTCCGGTGACTTCACACCCATCTTCCTAGATATAAAACATAGATGGGAAACACTATGAGACCTTTGTGCTATTTACCCTTGAAATGCCCCTATCCTGTCTCAGTTTACTTCAGGGTTAATTGGCCGCATCTCTGAGATGCTGTAATGTTTGAACAGCAAATTGTGTAAACGCTGCAAGTCGTTGCCATGAGGGTGCAACTGAAGGACCCCAGTCCCCCATAACTTAGGGTTTTCTGATGTCTAGCAAGAGTCATCCTCACCCTTTAGCCCTTTCTTCCACCAAGCATTAGCAGGATTTCTTTCTTTTGCTCGCTTGGGTTCACAAAACACATTAGAAATTCCCCCTCCCTCTGGCTTAAACCGGCCAACAGCCTTAATGGTTTTTGAAGAGGTAAACAGACAGACACAGGCATGTGCAGAACATAATCATGTAAGTTGTGCTTTCTTAAGGAGCCAAGCAGAAAGCGAGCCAGATTACTTCAACCCAAAATGCACTTAGAAAAGAAACCCTCATGAAGGTGATCTTAGTGGTGAGGACTGGGCGGGTGCAAGGAGAAACAGGCTGTGAGGGTAGCTGTAACTCTCGGATAAATTAAAATAAACAGCGATGCAAATGTAGGTGATATCAGCCATAAGGACTGCAGAGTCTCAGCCAAAGTGTTTGCAAGCTGAGAGCAGAATTTGGCTTTAGATTAATAAATTCACTACTGGTCGCTCAGGGTAAATCACCCTGGGTACATCCGTCTTGTGGCACTGGGGGACGGAAATCCCAGCAGAGCTGTGCTGATAATAGACCCAAGAGTAGGGATGGGACTCTAGAGGAAAAACCAAGGCACCTTCTCTGCATCAAGACCCCCCATGTTGTCCCTGAGAGCAGTGCGGTTGAGTTCCACCTCCCAAGCTCAGATGGGGAGCGAGGGCTTTTTGACAAAGCACAGGAATTGGCCTAACAGATGTCAGGATGGTGATGGGTCTTGGCCATAACAAGTCTCATCTGAGGTGCTCTTGGTGCTCTCCTTCAGATGCTTGACATGGACCCAAGAGGGTACGTCCACCTGGGGTTGCAACGGGGCATGCATTCATCCAAGGGAGGGACGGAGAAGGCACAGGGAGAGACCAACAAACCCCACTGCAACCCATCAGGAGGTTGCAGAGATGCTGAACTCCCCCAAAGCATGGCCATCAGGGGGCTGGGGAGCATTAGCTGCACAGCCCAGGTTGAGGAGAGGTCAGCTACAGGCACTTGCCATATTGAAAAAGGATTTGCAGCCGAAAGCGGGGCTGACTGGAGAGTTTCCCGCCGGGACCACTTGCAGAATGAACATAATTGCCTGAGCATTTAAGAAAATAGAGATCCATCTTTCCGTGCAAGTGGGCCTGCTGCTGGGAAGGGAAAGTGCGGGGAAGCAGTTGGAATAAATATTGGTGCTTTGCAAAACAGAGATAAATCCACCAGCAAGGAAGGAGAAAAGTAAGGGAGCTTTGGGAAGCCTTTTCACATCAAATGAGCAGTGCATCCTCCGATGAGTGAGGGTGTCGGGGAAGTAGATCGATGGGAGAACACTCCAAACAGTAGCATCCATCTCTCATAATAAGGCAGCAGAACTGCTCTCGTTTCCTGTAATCTGATAACCCACCAGAGGAAGGGGGAAAAATGCCTTTAAATGGTGATTATAATTCCCGTCATGGTGTTTCCTGATAAAGCGGCCCCCCAACATAGTGTTATTATCAATCACGACTACTACAGTAGCATCCTGAGGCTCCCGTGGAGATCAGGACCTTCAGAGGGAGACCTTTGCTGTCCTGAAGGACCTGAAGGACCCTCGTGGGAGGGAAGGCTCCACAGAAGGGAAATGAGTTATTCAAGGCCTCCCAGCTGGGAGTAAAACCAAACCCAACCATTCTTTGAGTTGTGGGATTATGTGAGCATCACACAGACATAGCAATGTCAGCTGGTGGGGACCTGCAGAGGTCTCTAGCCCAACCTCCTGCTCAAAGCTGGACCACCATGAGCTTCCAGACAAAAATAGCAGCTCACAAATTGACATAGTCATAACAAACTGAAAGTGAGGATCCGAAAAACGTGACCATCAAAGCTGTGTGTTATTGAATAATCTCATGAAGGTCAAGCCAATTGCTAGTGAGGGACTCTGCTGCACTGGCATTTCTTCCCATCATTTCCTGGCCTGGACAATTCATGTCATTCTTTGTTTGTCCCTTTTACCACTATTGTGTGGAAGCAATAACGATGCTCAGGGTTTTTTTTTAACCCCATTTTGTGACAGGCAGTTGTAGCAGTGCTCCTCTTCACTCAGCACAGTGCGTGTCTATGGCCATTGCTAGCGTTGTCTCCATTTGCGCTCCAGAAATACCTAAGGGCCCAGTGCTGGGTCAAGCGTGCCTCGTGCTCAGTCCTGTAAAAGAGAATCCTTCCTCAAACAGGTACTGTGTCACACCAGCAAGTGACCAGCACCTCATTCCTGCCCTGAAGGACTAATCTCAGATTTGCCCCATGCCTCCATAGTGCCTCTGATCGGCAGGTCCCACACTGCACCATTGCTTGGCCCTCTCTCGTTCATCCTCCCTCACCAGAGAAGCATGTTGAGGTAGTAATTTCCAGTCATCATTGATCATATGAGCACAAAAGAAGATGAGATCCCAGCTGTACCCACCAAGGTGTCATTGAAAATGAAGATGAGGCATGGAGACTGAGATGCTGCACAGCAAAGCCAAGTAATTGAGGTAGAAACCATGCCACCTGGGACACATTGACATCCTCTGGACAGAAGAGCAGCAGGTACCCCAAGGTGCCTGTAACATTCATCTACTTGCCTATTTCCTTACGGCTGAGCTGAACTGGGATACCTGATGCCACTCCTCCTCTGCTTTTTGCCTTCTCTAAGCAGTGAATTCCTCAGAAGCGGGACCATCTAGTCCAGCCATAAATCTGTCTTCTGCAGATCAAGAGAAGTGGTAGAGCAAGGAGAAGGAGGGAAGACATTGTGGGTGCTCCAGAATAGTCATTACCGTGAAGAAAACTCCATCTCCATTCTCAAAATAAAAAGGGAATGAAGGAAGAAGGTCCGTAAAACTTCCCTTATGCTGCTCATGTCGTAGAGACACGGGTCTACCCAAGCATCTGATTGACTAGGTATGCAATGGGACTGCTTCAGACAATGTGCAGGAACAGCTGATATAGTGAGCAGCACTGAATCACAAGCCTGAGAGCAGGCAGAAAAAAAGCCCCAGATTGCTTTATTACATTTTTTGTATTAAATCATCTTTTCTAACGAGACTGTTGTTTTAAGCCAGCTCATGGTTTCAGGCAGGAGGGTTGCCCAAGTCTGGTTTATGCTCTGCAGCTGCAAACACTTCACTCCCAGCAGATCTACCTGAAGCAAAGGAAACCCCAGACCCTGACAGATCACTCTTGGCCGCGTGTCCCCGAAAGCCAGGCTCCCACCCACCACTCTGCTGCAAGACCCACACCTTTCCTGGTTAACCCGGGACTCCAGAAGACATGTTTTCCTCCCTGAGCCCACCATTTCCAGTTCCCACCTGTGTGTGGCTGAGGGAAGCCAACCCCTCTATCCTCTGGCTGCCTTGAGGAATAATTTGGAGCAGGTCAACATGTAGATTTCACAGTGACACCTTCCCTCTTCCTAAGGTGTGTCTGGACTGGAAGCCACACACAAATCACAACCCCAGTGGCGTTATGGATTTCCCCAAATGATGATGAATGATACCTACTCTATTTGCCACGAGAGGGCACTTTTACATTAATTCTCACATTCCTGGCTCGAGTGTGGAGTCTGCCCGAAAACTGTTTGGTCGCAGTGGGATCCAATATCCAACTCATTGGGGAATTTATTTTGCAAGGACAGGGCCGTGTTGAGTGTGTTACTCGTTAAATTACAGGAGAGACTACAATAAGAGACATGGGGGTCTTGATGTCTCTGGTGGAGAGAACTAATAGCAAAGAAAGCCCGTGTGGTAAAGGATGCCACAGGCAAAGAAAATTTCCTCAGAGGAAACAGTCTTGTAGGGAAGATTATGCAAAAGTGTAACGTTTTTCCGTTCAGATGAAGGAGCCACCTGCTTCCCAACTTCTTTAGCAAAGTTTGTATAAATCAGCATTTTGGAAACAGGACGATGGCTTATGTTTGCAGCAGGCACGAGTCGTTGCTTTGCAAACACCTCACCAGCTGGAAGCTGCAGGATAGAGTCCAGACTGTTGACTTGGAGCTGATTGGAAACTTTATTCTCTCCCCCCCCTCCCCACTCCTTCATGCAGTAGATGTGGAAAACGGGAAACCCTGAGAATATGCATAGCTCTGAAATTACCGCTATTCATCATGTCCAATTGGCTCTTGGAGGAATCCCAACCAGTCAAGGAGTTCTGCAGTATAACAATAGGTGATTATCTTTTGCTCCTATTCGTTTTGTCACAACAGCCTCCCAGCCTCTGCAGAACTGTGATTTTCACTTGGTTTCCAGGAAAAGTACAGAAGATCCAAGCAATGAGACAGATCTTTGCTTCTCTGGGGAAGACACCTCATGTTTAGGCAAGAAATCAACTGTGCCTTGTAAGCCAGTTAACAGACACAAGCGCTGTCTTGTGTCTCAGGTTGAAGGGGGTGGGAAAAGCTAAATGTCTCTTTAACTAAATTCTGCAACTTTCATTCAGAAAGAGAATGACAGACATGAATTAGATCATCCCTGGGAAAGAGAAAGCCATTTTTCAGTCATCTTTACCCCCTCTCTTTTCATTTTAGCTTCATCTTAAGGAACAAACCATATATAGAGAATCATAGTATGGTTTGGGTTGTAAGGGACCTTTAAAGGCCATCTAGTCCAACCTCCTACCATAAGCAGGGACATCTTCAACTAGATCAGGTTGCTCAGAGCCCCATCCAACTGACCTGGAATGTTTCCAGGGATGGGGCATCTCCCACCTCTCTGGGCAACTTGGGCCAGTGTCTCACCACCCTTAGTGTAAAACATTTCTTCTTTATATCTAGTCTAAATAACATTTTTGAACACCATCAACACTGTGAAAAAGGGCAGTCAAATACTGAGCAAATACAGGGAAAAGTGACAGAAGAAAAAAGATGATAAGAGACTGGAGAAAATATGACTAATGAAAAAAGACTGGTGGAGTGGTGATGACTCAGCCTAGAGAAAAGAAGTCCATGGAGGGAACGTGATGATTGTCCTGGCATCCTTTGCAGCAAAGGAAATTTAGATTGGCTCCAAAAGAAAACAACTAAGTCAATGGAAGAGAAAGAGTGAAAATGTCTAGACTCGTTTCTGCTGTGGGTTTTTATGAACTGGCAGCACGGTCCTTGGTGTAGGCATTTAGATAAGGTGGTCTTTTAAACTTCCTTCTGTCCCAAAGCTTCCTCTGTGCCCAGGAGGGACCATGATCAAGGAGTGGAGTGATAGGGTGAGGGGGCACAGTTTTAAACTGAAAGCGGGGAGATTTAGATTAGGTATTAGGAAGAAATTCTTTGCTGGGAGGGTGGTGAGACACCAGAACAGGTTGCCCAGAGGAGTTGTGGATGCCCCATCCCTGGAGGTGTTCAAGGCTGGGTTGGACAGGGCTTTGGGCAACGTGTTCTAGTGGGAAGTGTCCCTGTCCATTGCAGGGGGTTGGATGAGGTTATCTTTAAGGTCCCTTCTAACCCAAACCATTCTATGATTCTATGACTCCCAGGAGACATGACAGGCAGGAGCACTTATGTCATCTCCAGATGTCAGACACCCCCTTCCCTGTCCTCCTGCACTAACCTTTTACCTTCAGACATCCTCTTCCCAGACATGACCCTTCAGGAGAGCACTGGCCCTCTCCAGCAGGTCACGGCTTTGGGTGGCAGAGCTATTTGCAGCAATCAGTTCTTGCTCAAGAGTCAGGAAGCGCACGGCCGAGGAGGCTAATTAACAAGAAGACATTTCAATAGCATTTCCGTTCTGCGGGACTCACGGTTTGCATGTGTTCCCCCTTTCCCCCCATGTGGAAAGAAAAAAAAAAGTGTTGCAATGACTCTTGGAGACAGGGAGTGACATGTGGATCTCCAGCACCTTCCTGCTGAATTCTTTCGGTGAAGGAGTCTGACCCTTCCCGGGGAGGAGGTTCATGCCTCAGCTGGGTGAGCATGATAGGAGGGGAACGTTGCACCAAGACGGCCTCCTTCCACACAAGAACCACCCACAAAGTGTCTTCTCCCATCACCTTTCTCCAGCCGTGGACTCCCAAAATCCGTTTTGAGCCTCAGCTCCTTGCAGGCATGTACTGGTTGCACAAGATTTGTCCCCATCACTCATCTCGCAGACACAAACTGCTCCCTCCGGTCATAAAAATCAAGTCACGGCACGCTCGCAACGTGATGATCTGAGAACAGAAGGGTTACAAATGCTCAGGGAAGCCTGGCTTTAAAACCCAGGTGAAATTCGGGAGGGGAAATGATACAAATAGACATGATTTGCGTGCGGCAGGTGAAAGATGGTCAGTGCTGTGGGTATAATTCCACCAGCGCTAAGCCTCTGTACAAAATAACCCGTGGCTGCAAACCAAGGGGAGAAGCTGAGGGGCAGGTCAGGTTTGCAGCTCGATTGCTGGCAGCTGAAAACAGCAGCCGAGGCATCTCCGCTTCCCAACCGCACCAGGCATTTTCCCAGAGCTCAAAGGAATGAAGAAACTCAGCAGCTCCCAACTTTGGGAGAACTTTCCTCAAAACCGATGGCGAAAGGGTTTTCCCCGACATCTAGCGGCCGGCAAAAACGCTGAGCGAGATAACGCGGCAGGAGAAAACAAGCCGTGCTATTACCAGGAAGATTAATTACAAGTGCAATAATATCCAGGCCTTCTGATGAAATATTTTACAGTATATTGCCCTCAGGAGAGTGGCTCTTTTTACTGATTTATTTTAACCTTCACATTACACAGATACGTTATAGACGTCTTCAGAGATGCCCTGGTGTTATTTGCCCCCTGACAGCAAATAATAAACTCTTTCTCAGCTATATAACATTTCCAAGGAAGCTCTTGACGTGACTAGGAAAATATCAAGGACAATTAAGTCACATGGCACTCGTAGCCCGGTGGGAACGGACTTGAGCTTGGCTCCAGGACTCGGATAGCATGAGAAAATCTGGTTCAAACAGAGTAGCAAGAGTCTTGGAGGTAGTAATTATTAAAGATCTCCTGGTTAAAGATCCTCTGGGGTCTCTCTATTATTTTAATAATGGTTCAAGCCAACTTTACAGCTTCCAGAGGAGCCCGTTAGCACAAAGGAGGAAGGGCTCACCGCAAGGGAACGTGGGCAGGAGATCAGCTGCCCATAGTATTGTTCAGTGGGGAGCAAGGGGGTGTTGGTCACACATCTTTGGGGAGTCCAGGTAAATCTGGTGTCTCACTTGCATCCCTGCTTTCAGTCTCACCGAGTGCCTCAATGTCATGGGCAGAGGTTGCTGCAAGAAGGACTTCAGCATGGGGGTCCAGCAGCTAAGACATGGTTAAGAATATTCAGGCAATTTGGGGACATTTCCAACCATCTAGTCTGCCAGCCCAGGCGGCTTGCTTCATCCCTGCCCCTGATCCCCCATCTGCAATTAATAAGGCAGCCTTTTTCCCTTGCTACGGTTGTCTCGGCTTTGCTGTGTTTGTGCAGCACCCAGCACTGAGGCCACGGAGTCTAGCTGAGGCCTCACACACTCATAGAATCATAGAATCAGTCAGGTTGGAAAAGACCCTTGGGATCACCGAGTCCAACCATCTACTCTACTCTACAAAGTTCTCCCCTACACCATATCCCTCAGCACCGCATGTAATGACGCTTAAACACATCCAAAGATGGTGACTCAACCACCTCCCTGGGCAGCCTATTCCAATGCCTGACTACTCTTCTGAAGCCATTTCCCTCTTGTTCTGTCACTAATTACCTGGGAGAAGATTACCTTGGTGCAGATTGTTGGTTTGTGTCTGTTTGTAGTGGGGTTTTTTGTTGGTTTTGGGGTGGGTTTTTTTGTTTTGCTTTGTCTTTTTTTGTGGTTGGACTCGATGATCTCAAAGATCCCTTCCAACCATGAAGATTCTGTGATTCTGTGATTTTAGACACATCTTTCCTGAACTACCCATGACTCAATCTTTTTCTATTGAAGTTGTTGGTGTTTCAAAGATTTGATATTTAATTTGGAGTGAAAGCAGTTTGCAAGCTTTGAATTAGGTTCCTAAGAGGACAGACTGATTATTCAGTTGTTTTCTCCACCCTGTCTTTGCTACTGTAGAGATCAGCAATTTAAGGAAGATGGGACTCTGCCTTAGCAATGAACAGAGATGAAAATGTTGTTCTTTTGACCATCTCTTTCTGATGTTTTTTGAAACATTTTTCTGATTTTCTGAAATTTTCTGAATAAAAAGTTGCGCTCACAATGTGGATAACAAGACGTGCATGACTTCTAAATTTAGAAAGTGTCAAAAGGAAAACAAGAAAGTGCTTTGGTACTTAAGTGATTGTTACATGGAGCATTTCTTATTGTGGTTATACTGAAGAGCTATACTCATCATAATGAAGAGAGATGCTTGCTACTGGAAGGGGTGGGGTGGGGAAGGAGGCCAGGCTAACATCAGTGCTCCTGCCACGCTGGGTCCCACCATGCTTCTGAAAGTTTCTCCACACCAGCTCACCACGAACCAGCTCTTTCTCTTCCCTGCAGTCTCCTCATCCCACCCACAGAGAAAAACTACTCCTAAATCCTCTGATAAACATCAAAGCACCTTAATATAATGTTAGGTTCCCGCCCCATCTGACCCAGACGCTGTATCCTATTTCTCTCATCACTGTGAGCGTTGGCGTGAGGGCACAGGAGTTCCACATTAGACCTGTCTGCAATGTGCTCGTGCAATAAATCTTGGTAGACAATTGGCTTTCGGCAGATTAAAAGCCTAGTTGTAAATAATCACCGTCTCTGTTCAGCCCCTCAGGGGACCTAAACCCCATAGGGACAAAGAAATTAATTTCTAAAAACCTTAACATTGGGGCTTCCGAATGGCATCAGAGCAGCTCATGCTACATCATGAAGACCTTGGTTGTTACAGCAGCAACTTTCATTGGGATCCATCCTAGGTATAATTTCTCCCTAATTTCAAGGCAATTGGACCTGTAGTTTACCATGAGCAGGACTGAAGAAAGTAGACTGGGGTGAAGGGCTACAAATCTGGTGAGGCGTCTGGAGCACAAGTCTGGTGAGGAGCAGCTGAGGGAGCTGGGGGTGTTCAGCCTGGAGAAAAGGAGGCTGAGGGGAGACCTTCTC
>JAOXJK010009698.1:0-10096 GCA_025774025.1 Xenus cinereus | reverse complement strand
AAGCAATCACTGCATTCACAATGTGGCTTCTCCTTTGTTAATTACCTAAATCAGGTGCAGAATATTGTCTGTGTAACTCCTAGAGAGTCTGGGACATTATTGCTTACAACACAGGAAAATCCTGCTTTATGATGATATGAGACTCTCAACCCCTAAGGAATTAATAACCTGCGATTAATCTGATTGAAGCTTTGTCACTCTACTTCCTGTGTCACCCCTCTGACTCCAGGTCAATTCAACAGAAGTAACAGCATCAGGATCTGGCTTTATTTAAAGGAAACCTCAGAGAATAACAACCAGTGTTAAATAAAATTGTGTCACCTCAGCCCTAACTCATTTAAACAGGAATGAAAAAAAAAAAAACCCAAACACTGAAAAAACCACCAAAAAATCCCCTAATAAAACCAGCAAAGAGCTTTTAGCTGCAACCACATTTTAGTCCTTGATATGCAGAGTCATCATGGCTTGGAACTTCTTGCAGAGTCAAACAGTCAGCTTGGTGCCCATGCCTAGCTATAATAAACTTGAGTTGCTGATGACTTAAAATCTCATATTAGCATACACTTCTGAAGAAACACATGCCAGTGCTGATAGTCACTAACAGGAGTGAGAGTCCCATCCAGCTCACAGACAGAGACCGACTTTGTCCCAAAACATACCTCTGTTTACTCTCCAGCCCTTTGTCTCGTGTGTATCAGCTTCTCCCTCCAGAATCCACAGACGAGGCAGCAGCAGTCCCTACTCTTCCCTCTACCAACGACACACCAGAGAGGCCACGCTTGACCCTGTGCACCAAGGTTTGGCCGGTAGGAACACAGTCTCTATGATGGGCAGTGGGACAAGGTGCCGTCAGCCAGCGGCAGCTGTTGCTGTATTATGCAAGGACACAAATTCCAACTGGGATCTAATTGCAGAAGTCAAGCAGGAGAAGGCAGCCAAACCCATAGGATTGGGACTTCTTCTTTAGACTGAGTCCAAGGGCATATACGTTTCAAGCCAGAAAGAGCATCTGTGGAAGAGTTGCTCAACAGCAAGACTATTTAATCAGAGCCACAGTTCTGCCACAGTTGATATTACATGTGGCAGAGAGGAGCAGCTTTTGGGGAAGTCCATTCTAATTTGATTTTTTAAAAGGTGTGCGCACAGAGAATCAGAGCTCAGCCCCACATCACACTGCAGCATTAGAAAGCAAGAGGCAGAAAAATTGGAGTGATAATAATAATATTGCACTAGTATAAACACAAAGGCGGTCTCACAAATAAAGTGGCCTTACTCTAAAAAATGCTAAAGATAGGGACAGGGCACAGCCCGGGAAGGGGCAACAGGCTTCTTCAAGAAAACTCCTGGTGTGCTGTGTCCTAATCTGGGAAATCTGGGGCATGTCTGAGTCCCTTAGTGCTTTTAGCTGCCAAAAAACGCTGAAGAGGAATGAAAGTGCTATTAACCCAAGGAGGCAAATGAGGTGTGGTGCAGCCGACTGCCCCCTCATTGGTGATGCGGCATGCAGTCCTGGGGTACCTGAGGAGCTGCTCATGCACCACGGCAGAGGAGGGACACTGCTACTTTTCCAGCTACCCTCTTAGAGAGCACCAAGCAATTCAGAAAAATCTCATGGTGTGGTTGAGGGCCAGCCCTGGACACTTGAGTGTACTCTCCTATGTCATGGGCACTAGCAGAACTCATCCTTTTCCACCACCTAGCCAGGAAAAAACACGGTGGCAACTGCACTCTGCAGGCAACTTCATCCTGGACAATCCCAGTCCAGGGTTCTCCTGTCAGTGCTCCTTCTGGGACTTCAAAGAAACCAGTAATGAAAGACACTAAAATGGAGCGAGTGGATTTGCTGAGTGTAGGTCCTGGCAAATTCACCTGACTCTGGCTGAGTCAAAAGTGGGGTGGCAGGTGGCCTTTTTTTTCCGCTTCATTTAATTTGGGAGTGAGCCACAAGACACTCCAACAGTAAGGAACTGTCTGGTGGGTAAGACGTTGGCTAAGGGCATGCGGCAATGACTAACGTAAAGGTGGGAAACACCATGTCAGAGACCAGTTGCTAATGGAGATCACCAGAGGTGGAAGTGATTAATGGTTGCATTAGTGATCTGAAACAAATATTCAGGGCATTATTAATGGCATCTGCTGATGACACAAAGGTAGGAGGTACCATCCATAGAGAAAAGAATTGACGATGCAGTCTGATGCAGTCTGCGAAGAACTGAGTGAGCTTGAGGACTAGAGTACTAATAAACATACGATGAAATTCAGTAGTACAACGTTCAGGGTCTTGCAGTAAGGAACTGATGGCAAAAACTTTTTCTATAAGCTGGAACTCATCTGCTAGAATTGAGTGAAGCAGAGAAAGACCTGTGCATATGAGGTGATTATGGGATAATTACATGCTGCCAATGTGATGTACCTGTGTAAAAAAAAGAAAATGGGGTCTTAAGCAGTGTCAGGAGAAATATTAACTGTTGTACAAAGTGACGGTGAAATGTCATCCCTGTGGTGAACAACGGTCCCTGCTGAAGACAGGTGAACACGCACTGGGAAAGATGGTCAAGGGGGAGGAAAAGCCATCTTCTAAGGGGAGGCTCTGAGCATTCTGCCTTGCACGGCCTGCCGCAATGAAGGAATATGACTCTTACTAAATAAAAGAATGGAATGAGAAAGGAGCAGGAAGGGCTGAAAGGACTAACCTTTGCTGTTTGCCCCTTGTGAGCAGAAGCCTTATTGCTCTGCTGTAGTCAGGATCATTAATAGCTGCCTCTCTTTGACCTGGGAAAACAGTTTACACTTCCATGCAGAAGTACACTTATAAAGCATGAATTTAAACAGAGAAAATAAAACATTCTATTCATCATGGTATAACTTCTTGCCATCTCTTAATTAAAAAAATACCAGTAGGGAGAATAGGGAAAATTCACAGTTTACAGAAGATTTGGGAAGAGAATTCTACATTTGTTAGTCATACTAAAACATATGTTGTCAAGCTAGCGCTCAAGATGCTTATATAAAATATAAATAATGAAAAAAAAAACTCACCCTGGTAGCTTACTTTCACATGTGGCATCAATAAGAGACAGTGGTTTTCATGTAACACTTTGCATTTTTACTTCTCTGCCCGGCTTGAATCAATCAGATTTTTTGTCACTTAGGATTGCCTTAGGTCATGCAATCAACAGATTAAAAGTGTTACTGTCAGATCCTCCCAGTTTTTATACGTTAATTTTATTAGACACCTTGTAACAAAGAAAAAAATGTCAAACAAACTTTTAAGTAATTCAATAGTCATTTTAACAGTCAAAAGTCTTTCACTTTTCTGTGAAAGTGGAAGTGTAGCATTTGAATGAACATTTCCTTTAAACCAGTATGCCTTCAGGTTTGTTTTGCTGCTGCAGCTGTGAGATTGCTCCATTTTCTTGTCTCCATGGAAAGTGACCTTTATGAAATACCTGTCACTCAGTAGCTTTTTCCTTTTTTCACTTCCAGGCAGTTTGCATTTCTTTAGCCTTGCAGGCCATCAGGCTACAATTGCTCACACATCCTAGGGCACAGTAGACCTGCACATCAGACCCCTCTTTCTTCCCTAAACTACCTCCTCTTTAAGACACTAATCGAATCTATGCAGAACAGCTCTTCACACTCCAGATATCTAGCTGAGGTTGTTCTGTACTCACAGGAGAGATTTCTCATCCCATTCACTGGAGCTAGGAGTAGCAGGTGATATTATTTCATCTCTTCTTATAATCCAGAGAATGAAAGAGTAAGGATGCCATTTGAATGCAGATAACTCTCATGACAGTCAAATGTATTATAAATACACTACAGAGGCAGATTCACACATTGTAAAATTAAAACAAATAGAAATCCTCCAGAGATCAGGGTAAATATCTAAGATGTTGTTAGATGGAAAAATTTGTGTTCCACAAAGAGGCTAACTGCATTTCCTGCCATATGCCAGCACATTTTCTGTCCATCAGAAAGACTTGGCTGGAACATGAATGGAATTTCCCTGTGCACTTACAGTGGCCAAGGTTCCTCTTTTAACCTCTCCCAGAACCTGCCCCCTTCTCAAATGTTTGTATATATCCACCCCACAGAAAGCAAAGATGCTGGTGATTTTCACAGCTGCCCATCCTGATTTTTTTTTGCCTAACCTAACAGCTTATGTTATTACACAAAGGCGTGCAGCCATTTCCGATGGCCCGTGCCCAGGCAGAGCGGTTCCAGGTTTAGGCATAGGAAGTGACGATTGGTGTCGATACCTACCTGGTTCTGTGCAGCCCCATCAAGCACGGGCAGCCACTGAAATCTGAGGAATTTCAACCTGGAATATATTTTACTATGAGCACCAGTGTGTAACAGCTTCCCCATTACTTAATCTTACAGCGCAAAATTCAATATTGACAGTTGTCCTCACCTGCTACACAGTACTCCCCTGTTCCTCATTTACTCAAACAATCTTTCAGTCCATTCCAAGTGCTGGGCAAAGGATTTATCAAAATGGCAGTAACAAAGCACTTAGTTCTAAAAGCTCAAATGTTTACTTTTAAGTGATAATGAAAAAAAAAAGTTAGCACTCAAGAAGATTTTTAGAATGCAAAAATCTTCACATCCTTTGTAGAAACTCCAGTGCTTTTCCATTACAGAGCATGGTAGAAACTCCTCTTTACGTACTATTACTATCTCACGGAATTGAAGAAAATGTGTCAGACTTTCCATTGAGCTGAACTGGACAGAAGAGCCTGTTGAAACATGAATGCAAAATGAATACAGAGTGTACATTAGAGCAATGGAAAGCAATCACTGGCACTATCATCTACAGAGGTGCTAACAGCTCGTTAGAACCACAGAGGGGTTTATGTCCTAGGACTCTCGTAGTGTCAGATCCCGGCTCTCTTATCCGTACCTCTCACTTGCACCCAGATTTCAGCGAGACAAGGGCTCTACTACACGTCAGTGGTGCTCAGGGTGAGAAGGCAGCTGTCCCAGCCACTTCCAATTATGCAACAGGAAAATGCAGTTGCTCTTCAGCATTGCTTGAGTTTCACATCTTGCCCACACAGGCATAAGTTTAGTGCACTTCCCCAAAATGAAGGAATCCCCCTCATAGGGAATTCCCTTCCTAGAGTCGCAAAAAGACTATATAAAAAGGAAAGCGTACACCTGCATACAAGAAACTACAGGTCTGAACAATGGATACCTGCAATCTTTAAATACCTGCTGGACTGAATCAACTATTGCTATGCATAATCTTAAGGCACTTGTGTCAGTGCAGGAGAAGCTGAACTTTTAATTTTCCCTGTTAAAATCAGTAACAAATTACCACTGTAAAGATCCAGCAGTAAGAAATGTTACAAGACATTCTCTCCATAACAGCAGAGACTCCAAAAGGCACTTGGAACTCTAGTTTTCAGAGTTACTTGCTTTTGTTCATCTTTTGTCCATGCTTTCTCCCTTTGGTACCCTTGCACAAAATATAAGAGCTGCTGAGCTGCCACAACCAGACCAACCCAGAAACCACCAGTGAGGGCAGAACTGTCAGATGTAGCAGATGTTATCAAGCGAGGGAGGACTCTCATGACAGTAGGGATGGCCTCTGTTTAAAAAAACCAAACAGACAAACACCGAACAAAATATAGTGTTCAGACACCATTCAAGCATCTCAAGAAGAAAAACAGGATGGGTGTTTCAGCATTATGAGGTCAGTCAAGATAAATCCTTGTCAAAATGCAGAGAAAACATCTTTGAAGTGACACCAGTTGATCATTTAGATTGCACTTATTTCTGGGCTACTATGTGCCATCCCAAGAGTTTGTCTTTCTCTGTTACCAGAGTTCTCCAGTTGTGTCACCTACAATGATTCCCAAATGCAAAATATATTCACTGAACTGATGACATTGGTAGGTCCCAATGCATAACGATCAGTGTATCTTGTAGGTATCAGAGCTTTTAACTCCATGTCTCGATGAGGATTTCCCTGCAATTTCCCAATTTCCAGGAGCTCACCACTCAAAGGAACGAAGTGGCGAATTGCTCTTAGAAGCAAGAGGTCTGTGCTCAGAAATGCAAATACGGAGCCTTGTGCATGAGGTTGTATATTGTTCCGCACCCATGACATCCACAGCAAAACCTCTCACTCCAGTGGGAACAGGATCGCATTCGGAATCTCACGCCCTCAGTGCACCTTCAGTACACTTCTGCCACAACGCAGCACATAATGGAACAAAGGCATGATCTGATGTTTAAGGTATATTTAAGTCTCTTGCACTACAACACGAAGATGGACAGGCTGAATACAAGTCCCACTGGAGAAGTTACATCACAATGCTCCTCACACAGTCTTTACTGTTCATGAGGCAGCAGTCAGTCACACCAGAAGAAGTCAACTTACACACTCACATAAAAGTGATGTTTCCAAGAGCATAAATAGGAATGCCTGGATGGGAAGTCACAAAATAGTATAAAGGACACCTTCAGGTAAAAATGATCTTAAAAGTAAGCCTGGGAATTTTCTTACAAACTAAACTGGCAGAAGCTGTGTTGAAACACTGTCATTAATACTGAGTCTATAGTGACATCACAGGCACAACTTCAACCTGTTTTGATTTGTTGAAAGAGCGTTTTTGTTCTGCAATGTCCACATGTATGTAAGTACAAGAAAATTTCCTGGTAAAGTCTGAACTTCACGCAACATTCTGTTTTGAGAGACCATAACTGGAGAAAAGAGATTCCTTTCTTACTTTGGAAATGCTTTTCCCAGCAGTCTCACTGCAATATTCTAACTTATTTACTAAAAATGCTCAACTCAAATTTGAACATGAAATAAAGATATGATGAAGTAAATCTATTGAATTAACTTTTTTTCAGCAGTTTACATCTTTCTTTGTTTTTTCCTGCAGGTCAAATTACTGTATTACCTATTGGATTAAGATTTTGTAGATTAAATATCATCATTCTACCATAAGTACAACTTCACCTGCATGAATAATTAAAATCTCTGATCTATCTAATCTCTAGTTTTCAGTCTCTAGGTAACAGTCAACAGTTAGCAAAAGCACAGCAATTCATACATCCCAAAGCTGCCCTTCTTAGTTCTGACATCAGTGTTTGACATTGACATTTCTGTATCTATAGACAATAACTTTTTTTCCCAGTAGGAATGGATTAGTATTTGAACATTTAGTCCCTGTGTTTCTTCCTCTATATTCTGACACAGCCAACTAATGTCTTTTCCCATTTCCATTTTTCTTTCTCTTTTTTTTTCCTTTTTTACCTCTCCCGTTCTTACTATTATTTTTAATTTTTTGAGACCCGCTTTGATGGTCTGTTGCTGTCTGTTTACTCTCATTCCCTTACAAAAGACCGTCCACTGTAAGCAGTGGACAAGGCTCCCATCCATACTGCTATGTAAAACTCATCTTGGTGCCTCATTTACAGATGAAAGCCTAGTAAGGCAAGATGCACACAGGCAGGGTCCTTTCCTGACCTTGCTGTCCTGTCAGGTACTCTCAGTTTTCTGCCATCTTCATGAAAGACAAGATAAAGTATCAAGCAGTATCAATATCAGAATGAGCTTTTTCCCCCAGAAATCTGTGGAAAACACATTGGCTCTTGGTGCTTTTTCCACCCTGCTTGCCAATAACTTTTCTCTGTTGGCATCTATTTTAGCCTTAGAGTTTTGAAACCATTCTAAATGTGTTTCAACTTGTGTTTCGATTTTGTTACAGCTTCACAAGACCTTGCCTCTGTGGCTGCTAAAAACAGGGAAATTGTATTTAAGGAGAATTCCTATTAGTGGTGCAACTACATACATGTCAGACTGGAATCTCCAGCTGCATGAAAGTTAGTCACCAAAGATTTCCACTTCTATGTGCAGTCACCATTCTTTGAACATTAAAACAGCCCCTGAAAGATCAGTTTTAAAAAATGGCTATCCCACCAGTATCCTCCTTGTTTTTTCCAAGTAAGAAAGTGCTGGAACCATCCAGAGAGATGGTTAAGCATTTTATAACTGCTTTTCTTGTGTAAATTATTTGTAAAAGGAATTTAAATGCTCTTGCAGCTTAAGCAACATATTTGAGTCAATTTACAGGTACCAATAAATCCAGTTTCAATACTCCTGTAAAACAAGTAAAGATTATTTTCACGTCGGAGGGAAAGATGAACTGATTTGCAGTATCTGTGACAAAGACACAGGAGATGTTATTCTTCTGACTCAAATGGATCTGGTTCAGTGCAGCTAGTCTAGACATGGGATGCAGATGCGTAAGCAAAGAGAAGATCTAAGAACAACGCACTTAAAGGTGACAGCGTTTGATCTAGAGCGCCACAGGGGAATATTTAGAACAAAAATCTGTCTTTAGAACTTTCAAGTTTCTTGTGCCTTACCCACACTCCTCTCAGGAACTTAGGAACAGAGAAAAACAGTCACAATCCTCAAGTCCCAATAGGCATCATTCATTCAGGCCAAGTCAGGCCTTGGAAATAGGGGCTAATGCCTCACATAAACAAGGTTTTTGGATCCTCTGACTCTTTAGAAGGCTGCTGCTGAATTGAAGCATGTGAATTCTGCCCATGCTAATGGTAATTTTGAAAATAACTTTTCTCTGAGCTGATCAAGACCTGGTACCTTGGAAAAAGAGATGTCTCTGGACAGATTGTTATTGTAAGACTAGATCTTTCTATGACAAAATATGATGCTTTTCTGGTAACTATTTTTTTCCCTCCTCAAAATGCCTTTGCTTTTCTCCAGGTCTCCACAGTTCTTGATTCACTTAATGAGATACAGGTCTTAATTTTTTTTCCTCCTGTGAATGCTGGAGTCAAACGTCTCTGTCTTAACAAACCAATCAACATGGAACGATGTGGGACAAGGCCTGAAAGGCAAGATTCCAAGTACTGTCCAATTGATAGATGGGGACATGCTGGAACTTGTAGGCCATAAACCCTGGGAGGACAAAGAGGGTAACGGAAAATACCGAGATAAGATGCTGAAATGAGGAACAGATGGTTCCAAACAAGAAGTAACAAGTGGTGCAATAAGGGTTTAACTGCTGAATGTGGAAACTTACTTAAAGTGTCTTTTGTTTGTTACTAACCAATCAGGGTTTGCCGAACAAGCGATATTTAGCTAAAAGAATCAATCTGTTTAAAACACGCAGCTAATGGAAACATATATAAACGCGTGATTGCGCACGATAAATCGACATTTTGCTTGCATCAAGCTGTGTCCCATCTCTCAATTGTGGCAGAACGATCTTTTTCTAACCATGAGACATACCATGCCAGTCTGACACCTGAAATGAAGGTCTCCATCCCTGAGAAGATACAGGCCAGCAGGGATTTTGACTCATTGCTTTGTGATCCTCTGTGTCCACCCACATCCCTATTTTGAAAGTACTTCTTCCCAAAGAATTAATTTATCAAGTGATCCTAAACTATGCGTGCTGCATTTTTTGCATTGGTAGTTGTGACCCTTTGAAAAAAATTGAAGTTTATTAATAACACCTTATGGAATAAATAAATAATTTCAATTTGGAAGCTAACGGACTATAATGACCAGATACTACATAGCACAGCTATAACAGTACAAGAAGGACTTAGAGCACTTTCTGATAGTCTCTCAGCCTACAGTTCTTTCTGTCACTGGATTAAAGCCACAGATGAGAAAACTGAAACAACAGAACCAAAGCTTGCTCTGAGGATGCTGCTGAATGACAATGACCTAGAAGAAAATCTAGCTAACACCATTATATCCGTTGTAGCTTCTAGACAGGCTTTCCATGGAGTCTCAGACCCTTCAAGTGGGCAAAAAGGCAGAGAATGGACACCTGTTGCTTAGGGAGACTAGGGCTAACGATATTCAGCCAATGTTGACTTTCCCAACCTTTAATCTACTTTTTAATCCATATTTTCATGGTAATATATGGGGGGTGGGAGGGCTGGCTAGTGATAATAGCAGTGTACAGTAATCTGAAATGACACGACTCACCATGGAGGATCTATAGGTTCAGTTCATCATTTGCCTATAACTAGAATTTGTATAGCAATAATGTGGAAGTTAATTCATACTTTCATGATACACTACTCTATTCTG